>CM053581.1:327580762-327729579 GCA_028627135.1 Pseudochirops cupreus
AGAAATAAGAATGATGCAAGAAAATCATGAAAATTACTGAAGAAAATAACACCTTAAAAAATAGATTAAATCAAAAGGCCAATGAGGAGAAGAATGCCTTAAAAAGCCGAATTTGCCAGACAGAAAAAGAATCTCAAAAGCTTTCTGAAGAGAGTAATTCCTTCAGAATTAGAGTGGAGCAAATGGAAGCAAATGACTTCATGAGAAAGCAAGATACTATTAAACAGATCCAAACAAATGAAAAAATAGAAGGCAATGTGAAATATCTCCTTGAAAAAACCACTGACCTGGAAAACAGATCGAGGAGAGACAATTTAAAAATTATTGGACTACCGGAAAGCCAGGATCAAAAAAAGAACTTAGAAAGCATCCTTCAAGAAATTCTCAAGGAAAATTGCCCTGATATTTTAGAACCAGAGGGCAAAACAGAACTTGAAAGAATTCACTGATCACCTCTTGAAAAAGATCCTCAAAAGAAAAGAAACTCACAGTCAAGTTGAGAAACTATGATGAGGACAGCTAATAGAAGACAGAGTAGCCTATTTTAAATTAAGGTTACATCAACTTATGAAGTAATACTTAGCCATGGAGAGGTTAAAATCCTCAAGATCCAGATTTAGGGATCGACGGGATCCTGGAGGCCATCCTATTCCAACCTATTCCTTTTAAATATGAAGAACTGACACATATGGAAGTTTAAGTGACTTGTCCAGGGTGCACTGTTAATTGTGTGGCATACGACCCCAGGTCTTCCAGATTCCAAGAGTGACATTCTATTCACAAACATGCTTTGTCTTCACTTGTGGAAGAAAGACCCAGGATGAAATCAGATCTTCCGAAGATCCCTCCAAGTACTAAGTGCAGGGGGAGGTCAGAGGCTGGGAGGTACTGGATTGGTCTAGGTGATCAGAGACTAGAGACCTGAGAAAAGTCCTTATTCCAACATTCTGAGAGACATTAATGGAGGGGAAAAGCAAGGAAGTGAAGGGGAAGAGGAAAAGAGAAAGATGCTGAGCAAAGGGAGAGAAGGGAGAGAGAAGAATGAAGACTGGGAGAGGAGAATATCAAATAAGGAGGGTAGAAAAAGGTCTCAACAGAGCTACCATGATTCTTGAGGGTTTACATTCTCTTGGGAGCACAATTCCACTTGAATCATTGTTGTTCATTCATTTCAATTGTGTCCACCTCCTTCAGACCCCATTTAGGGTTTTCTTTGCAAGGATACTGAAGTGGTTTGCCATTTCCTTCTCCAGCTCATTTTTTACAGATGAGGAAACTGAAGCAAACAGGGTTAAGTGGCTTGCCCAGGGTCATTCAGCTAGTAAGTCTCTGAGATCAGGGCTTTTTGAACTCAGGAAGATGAGTCTTCCTGACTCCAGATCCAATACTCCATCCACTATGCCACATATCTGCCTTCCATTTGGGCAGGAGACTTGAAAATCTGGAGAGGAGAAAGAGGTCAGCACCCTCAACTCTTTTTTTGCAGGGGAAGGTGGAGATGAGGTTTTCCTATCTTGTCCAAGCTGGAAGTGCAGCAGCCACTCAAGAGGCTGATTCTACTGTTGATGGGAATGGAAGCTCTGACCTGCTCTGCTTCTGGCCTGGGTTGGTTCACCCTTCCTTAGTCAGCCTGGTGGCCTTCTGCTGCCAAGGGAACTCACTATTGCTGCCAGACTTAGTTCAGTCACCCAGTTGGCTTTAGCAATGCTGCGGCTTAGAGCTCTGGAACTCCGAGAGCCACCAGGCTCAGGCTCTCCCAATAACAGGGATGACAGGCACATTCTACCATACCCAGCCAACCATCAGCTCTTGATGAATTCCGTGAGGGGAAGCAGAGCACAGGAAAGTGCAACTATTGGACTAAAGGGCCCCTACTCCTGGGATCATGGCCCCAGTGCTGGAAGGGACTTCAGAAGCCATCTAGTCTAACACCCTCATTTTAGAAATAAAGACCCAGCAAGGTCCAATGAGTTTCCTGAAGTCCCACAAATACAAAGTGTCAGTGGTGAACCTTTCAACTATGGCCTCTGAGTCTAGAGCTGGTACTCTTTCCCCTTTTCTGCAGCAGAAAGTACTGAATGAACCTGGATGGCTCCATTCATATAAAGAGAAAGCTGTTCCCCACAGAGCACATCAAAGCAGCTCTGAAGGGCCAGAGCCTCATGTCTGGGTGAAGAAAAGGCAGACCCTGGGCCCACAGAATCTCCTTCCAGAATGAAGCAGGGTGACTCCTGTGTACCTGCCTATGAAGGGTAAGATGGTGGATACCTCTCAAACTGAGCTGGAGAAAGCAGAGAGTCTAGACAGAAAGAATGAAGCAAATACCATAAGGGCAAAAGAGAAAGGACCATTTATTTTCCCCTCAGGAACTGGACAAAACCAGCAGCTCAGTCTGATCAAAGACAGACCTGTAATCTTGCTGCCACCAGCTCTCACTCCCATCTGGACTGGGAGAGAGCTACAGATTGATGTGAGGGAGGAGGGCATTTCCATCCTCCTTCTAAGATGACCTTGTTTTCTGTCTCCCTAAAGCCTAAGCTTTAAGTACCTCCCATCACAGATCTACGACTAGATACCAAGTGATCTCCCACCCCTGACGTTTCCTTCCTCATGGTTCTAGGGCCAAGACATGAGCACTGAGGCTCCCTCCCCTCCATAACCCAAATCCAGTATGGTCAGCTAAAGACTAAAGGTAGGCCAGAGCCCCGATGTGACATCACTGACCAGCTCTGGCAGGCTGATGGTGATAGGGGAGACTTAGAAAAAGGGGAGCGCCAGGATAGGGGGACAGATCTGGTTTTTGGGAGAGTTCTCCTAAGCTCCCCTCCCTAGCCTGAAGGAGATGCCAGTTCAGTAGAAGCAATGTGGTCCTCAGACTGAGGGCCACAGCCAGCCACAGAACCCCAGTTACCACCACACCCTGGGGAGGCTTATGTTGATTTTTCCACTTGAGGTGGTGAGTCCAAGCCAAAGGGTGAGAGACATGAGAAAGACAATGTATAGACATTCCAATATAGAGGGATGTGACTCATCTTCAGGGGATAGCCAGAGGCCTGAGGCTAGAAAACCTTCCAAGGACAGTGTGGTAGGCCAGGGCTACCCAGGAAACAAACATTCCTCTTTGGTATAATCTGGCCCAAAGCCCAGCAATGGCCTTGCCACCCCCAGAAACTGACTGAAGAGATCAGTGTGTGGTACTGGAAAGAAGCCCTGAGTCAGAAGTCAAGGGTCTAGTCCCAGCTTTTATATCCAGGGGGACATATTGGTAAAGGGCAAGGGACCTGGGTTTGGAGTCAGAGGATCTGGATTTAAACCCCAATTCTTGAGGAAGTCACAATCTCTGTAGGCTCCATTTCCCTCAGCTATAAAATGTGGAGGTGGGGGTGAAATGGGATAGCAGAATGGGTACGGGTGGGATGTTCTAGATGACAAGATGGTCTGTCTCTAACATCTATGATTCTATGTCAGGCAAGTCACTTCCCCTCTGTGGGCATCGGTTTCCTTCTCCAAGAAACAGTGACGACAATTCCTGTAACAGTCTCACGGGTCATCCTGACATCTACCTCTGGCCACTGGAACAGATCCCCAAACCCCCAAGCTTAGAAGAGTCTCTCCACATATCCACCTATTAACATACTTCTCTTTTGGGGATTATCTCTTCTAGAAAACAGTCTCCTATCCTTTAAATTATAAGCAACCCTTCCTTTTAATGTCTTGTTTGGCCTAAGCAATCCATATATAATGCTAGCTGGAAAGAGGCACGGGTTACATTTATGTAGCACTTTCAAAAGTTTACAAGGTGTTTAACAGACCTAGAGTTATCAAGGGAATTCTCAATAATATGACCAGCTTTTCTGGAACTTCTGATCACATCTAGCAATCAGAGGGTGTGGTCATGCCCCAAGCACCTGGAAGACAGGATCGGGTGACTGGGGCTGTCCCCAAAACGAATGGGTGGGTTGGCGAGGATTTTTGAGAGAACAGATTCTTCTTGCTGAAAAAGCCTTCCCATTTGTACTGGCCTACAGTCTTGGGTTTCTTTTTCTTCTTTTTCTCTTCCATTTTCTTTTGTGGAGACCCTGCACATACATATAGCAGGTTCATTCTCTTGCCCACAAGATCCATTAATGGTAGCTTCGGGGTGGTGGCAGCCATATTTACCCCTTCTCCCACCACCTCTGTGACTTTGACAGTTGAATTCACAAATTCCTAAGGGAGTGTCTGGTTAGTTACTCAAGAATACAGGGGTGCCTAGCTGGAGAAGGAATTTCCAAGGTAGTATAAAAATGGAATCTAGATTTCTAGGCAGAGGAGAGAGTTTTCTAAGGCAGCTCCAATCTCAGGGAGTAACTAGTGAGAAACCCCAAATTTAAGAGTCCTAGAACTCAGCCGGCTGGTCTGAGAAGAGAGATCTGGCACTTGTCTTCATGTCATTCCTCTCTTCCCCTTTCCTTGGACAAACAACAGGTTTGGGGAAACAAACGAATGAAAACCCTTAACTATGTTCTTTGCTACTCTCATGAGCTATTTGGATCATGCAATTTTGATGGGAACTGGGTTATCTAAGAATACTGTTTCCCTTTAGGGTGGGGAGTGGGGAGATTTGGGGCTAGGGTGTGTGTATGAGGGGGGAGGGATCCAAATCACAGGGTAGCACTATAACTGTAAGTTGGGCAGGGGAACACAGGACATAGTATAAAAATCTGTGCAAAAGTGTGACTTACTGCCTACTAGAGGGAGAGGAGACTCACACTGATTGCTTGTGGGCTATTATGAGTCCTTTATGTGTTTTTCAAATTCCTTTATAGGCCCCTGTGTGTCCTTCAGATTTTATGCATTTTCTGTGGGGTAAAATAAAGGTCCTATAACAGATAACTACATTTATTACACTGTGTACATGAGAGGAGGGGATTCCTTTTACCCTTATCTGTGGATAGGAATTATGTTATGAGATTTCCCAGAACAGACTGGAGGGGGAGAGGGAGGTGGGGGGGGGGATAGAGTCAGAGAAGGTAGGTAAATGAAATCATTTTCTCTTTCAGGGAAGTCCCTAAGACCCTGGATATTGTCCATGTGATACCACAAACTGGGAAACCTTAAGCTTCAGAAGCTACGCAAAGGTTATCTCATTTGAACCTCACAACAACTCTACGAGCTAAGTTCTCTAAGTATTATTATCTCCATTTTTCAGAGAGCAGAGCTTCCCCTGTAGACAGAGTAGAAACTACCACCTGCGCTTTTTGAGAAACTTAAGGAATGGGTGTCAGAAACAGGATATGAACCCATATCTTCATGACTCCAAGTACAGCATGCTATCCACTAAACCAAGCTGTCTACCTCTCAAAGAGATACTTTCTGAAATAGCTTCTCATTCTTTTACTGCACTATGAACATGAGGACAGGGAACTGTGTCTATTTCTCTCCCCCAGGGCTGAGCACAGGGCATTATATACTGTAGCTGCTTAAGGAATGCTTGCTGAATTCAATTTTTTCTAAAATATAAGCCCAGGAAGAAAAAAAACAAAACAAAACCCAACACCTCTTTGAGATTATTGCTATCACTATCAACAGGCTCAACGAATCCTTCCAGAATGTGTAAGAAGGTTAAGGAAGTGGCCCTACATCTTTCCTAAAAGTGATACTGGCTCCGTGAGAAGTCTGCAGCCAAACCTAAGTATCCCAGGTAAGCAAGGACACCAGTGTCACCGAAGGGTGAGGTCTGGGTTGTAAGTCAGGCTAGTAAGCCTCTCTTTGGGCACCGTGAAGAGTTCAAGGACAAAGGTAAAGGGTTGATCCTCCCTTTTGGAATATTGTTCCCAAGCCATGCTCAAGAGGCACAGGTGGCAGGCTCTACCTGTCTGCCCAGGGAGCTTAGCTACTGCCATGGGTATGAGCACATTGGCATTCAAATGAAATAAGAATAACAGCGATAACTTGCATCTCCCAAAGCACTTTGTGGGATGTTTGGGAGGTCACAGGTAAATGATCTGTGTAACGTTTACTTTTTTTTTTTTTTTTTTGCTTTTTGAAGAGGAGAAGGCAGGGCAATTGAGGTTAAGTGACTTGCCCATGGTCACACAATGTTAAGTGTCTGAGGCTGGATTTGAACACAGGTCCTCCCGACTCCAGGGCCCGTGCTCTATTCACTGTGCCACCTAGCCGCAGGCCCCCCACCCATGTTTACATTTTAAAGAAAGGTTTTTGGAGTCCCTATATCCCCGCGGTTCCTCACACAAAAGGCTCCATCCCCTGGCCCCATGAGTTTTCACTGGCTCTCCCCCAAGCCTGAAGATCTCTTCCTCTTCATCTCTACTTTGTAGTTTCCCTATTTTCTTTCAGTTTCAGCAAAACTCCCAACTTCTGCAAAAAACCTTTCCCAGTCCCCTCTTAATCCTAGTGGCTTTCCTCTGAGACTATCTCCAGTTTTTCCTGTCTGTATCTTGTTTGTACAGAGTTGTCCCCACTTTGTCCCCCCAGTTAAGACTGTTAACTCCTCGAGGGCAGGAACTGATTTTTGCCTTTCTTTGTATTCCTAGCACTTAAGCACATGACTTGGCAATTAATAAATGCTTCTTGACTTGATCTAATTTGCCCAAAGGAATGAGTTTTCCATCACAGAATTTCAGAAATGCCACAGATTGGGAAGACAGGAGTAAAGACTTCTCAAATCACCATGGAGGCAGCCAAGTCCCTTTTCTCCATGAAAGACTGTTCCTCTGCTCCTTGCATGTGTATTTTTCTAGAACAGATGACACTGTTCTCTGTGTGGTAATGGACTGCATGAACTCTGATCATCTTAGTCTCTGTGAACCCCATGAGCTGTTCCCTCAGCTATAAAAGCCTGGGTACTCATTCATTCAATCTGGGTGCTTCAGTCGTTCTGCTAAGTATTGGCCTATGCTGGATGATTTGGGAGATAATGAAAAGAAAGAGTCCCTAACCTCAAGAAGCTTATAGTTACATCTCAGGTACACCATGATTGGTGGCACAGTGGAGAGAATGCCACACCTAGAGTCAAGATGACTCATCTTTCTGAGTTCAAATCCAGCCCCAGATACTTAGCTACGTGACCATGGGCAAGTTCTTCACCTGTCTGCCTCCATTTCCTCATCTGTAAAATGAGCTGGAGAAGGAAATGGCAGACCACTCCAGTGTCTTTGCCAAGAAAACCCCACATGGGGTCATGGAGAGTGGGACATGACTGAAAATGACTCAAGAACAACCACAAACCCCACGACTGCTTCTAGCAAATGACTCTGGCCATCGGCTCCCAAATGGTTTAGGACGTATTCTTGTTTTTTCAACCAGGCTCCCCTTCTTGATGCCCAGGCCCCTGGTGCCTTCCTGGATAATGAGGTGGGTACTTGGATGGGCCAGCAGTTTGCTGGGCCCTTGGCTGGAGTGGGCACAGTATGGAAGGAACTTAGATAACTGATCTTCATCTGGATTGAATATAATAGGATTTGGAGCTAGAAAGCACCAGGCAGACAACACCATCATCTTTATTTTACAAGGGGCGGGGGCAGGAGGGAGGACTAGGCCCAGAGAGCTAACTGAGACATGCTCTAAGAAAGCAGAGGCAGCCCAGTATCACGGGAAGACCCCTGGACTCAGAGTCAGTCAGGCAATAAATCAATATCTATTAAAGTGCCTACTACGCGCCAGCTTCTGTGCTAAGTGCTGGGGACACAAAGAGAGGTAAAGACAGGCCCTGCCCTCAAGGAGCTCACGGTCTAATGGGGGAAATGAACATACAGACACAGATGAGGTTGACGCAAATTAAATGAACACGCTCAATGCAAATGCCACGTTCAACAGAGGGAAAGCACTAGAATTTAGAGGAGAGTTAGAAGACAGAGGTGCAAATCTCCTCGAACTGGGTGACTCTGACCGTCACTCACCCTCTGCCTCAGTTTCTTCTACTGTATAATGGGGATAATAATGACACCCACTTCCCAGGGTTGTGGTGAGGATCAAATGAGACAATATTTGTAAAGAATGTAGCACAGTGTCTGGCACATAGTAGGGATGATGTAAATGCTAGCTATGATGATGATGATGATTCTATGATCACAGTCTGGCAAGATCAGGATCTGAGCCCAAGTTTTCTGGCTCCTGACCTTTTTCACTCTACCAAGTATGACTGGGGTTGGGTTTTTGGTTTGTTTGGTTTTTTTTTGGGGGGGGGGGGCCTATTTTATGCTATGGTTATGTCCACTCCTGGGTTCTGACCAGAAAGAAATTGACCTGAATACCCCTCGCCCTGCCCCCCTAAAAAAACGATATATTTATTATAATTTCAAATGGATGACTAATTGGGTACGTGTAAAAACAGGAGAAAACTGGCCAATGAGCTCTTGCTACTGTAAAACACAGAAATATCAGTTAGGTGAGACTTTGCTGAGGGGTTGTCTATGACTCAGATATTTCGCCCACTTAAAAATGTTTTTGTTTCCCAAGCTACAAACTTTTTCCGGCTTCTTACTGGCTTACTTTTTCAACAAAAACAATTTTTTTTGGCCTCTATCTAACCTATCTTTGGAAAAGGAAAAAAAATTAAAGTCTTAAATATGAGCCAGGGGACCCTGATGTCAGTAGGTTCTTGGGACCTCACACTCCCCTGAAGAGGATGGTGGCGGTGGCCCTGCCACTGATCCCAAAATGAGTGAGAATAATGGCCCCAATGGAAAGGGCTGAATTCTCAAGATCTGCAGAAAGGGTTCAGAACTCGTTTCTGTGGGGAGCACAAGACAAGTCCCACCATGATGTTTAGTACGGGCCTGAACACACAATAATGCTGACAGTGGGGGTCATCACAGGGATTTCCAGGGCTTTTTAAGGTTGAATGAGTGAATGAATGAAATAATGGAAAAATAAAACAGTGGGTTTATGGGTTCAGTGCTAAAGAGGCAAGAAGGCCTTGTGCAAAGACCACTGGACTTGGGGTTAGTTGGAATAACCTCATTTGAAATCAGCCTCCCATACGTACTGGCTCTGTCTTCATGAGTAAATCAGTTCCTTTCTGAGACTGTTATCAAATGTTTAAAATGATGATGATAATAATAGCTATATTCACATGGTTACCTAGAGGCTCAAAAGGAATAATGTAAATAAGGCAATTTATAAGCATTCAAATGTGACAGAAATGCCAGCTATTTTGCTCCTCTCCCTCTTTCTTTTTTCTCTTCTTTCCTCTCCTTCCCGCTGTCTTTGCTCCCTCCTTTCCTCTCTTTCTCCTCTTCTTTTTTTCCCTTCTCCTTCCCTCTCTGACAAAATGCAAAGCAATGAATACTTTCTTTACTTGCTCTAATAATTTCATCTTTCAAAAAGTGGAGGAGCCAATTAGGGGGAATTATGTTCTGCACCTGATTCTCAATAACACAGAAGACCTGGTTTGCTAGGGTATAAATGACAGATGGGAGGATGAGACCATTCCCTCTTAGAGCTTGTAACAGAAGGGAAGAGAGCCAGTTTTAGTCTATTACACAACCTAGATTTTGAGAGAGTTAGACCTCAAAGGCTCAGAGGAAAGCTTTTAGGATCCTATGGACTATTCTACTGGGGGAGTTAGTTCAAGACAGACATATGGACAGGCACCATGGCTTAGTGGATGAAGAAGCAGCCTTGAAATAAAAAAAGACCTAGGTTCAAGTCCCTCCTCTGACAAATGCTAATTGTGACTCTTCGTAATTGCCCTAAGTTATATTCTAAGACTATAAATTACAGGGAAGCTGTCAGTATGTATTTTCCATACCAATGAAATCACAGATCTAGAAAAAAAAATAAGAATAAAATTCTAAAGTCACAAAGAGAAACAACTTTGATGAAGAGGGAAAGGGAAAGGTATCTGAAAAGACCAATGTGCAACTTACCAACCAACTTAAGATTATAAAAAGACATTTACAGAATACAGAAGTGAAGTTGGGTAACAAAGCAGCATATAATAGTATCAGGAGTGCTAAAGCTCAGAATGAGATGTGGCTGGCAATAAAAGATAAGGGTTTATGAAATTAGAGGGGGAAAAATAAGCAAGATGAAAGAAGGGATAAGATGACTTTGCTGGGTGCCTGGGACAATGTTAACGGACGACAGAGAGAAGGGGCAAGGTTGTGCTTTTTGCTTCTAGTCACTCTGATGTTTGGACCCAAAAGTTCAGAACCAAAAGTCACCAAGAGGGAGCTGATGCTTATGGCAGGTGAGAAGGAAGTAATTAAGCACCTAGTTGCCAATGACAAAGTGTTCAAGTCATCTAGGCCAGAGGAACTCCATCCTTGGGTACTGGAGGAACTGGCAGATTTGATTGCTAAGGCCCAGTCAGAAATACTAGGAATAATCATGGAAAGGCAGTAAAATAGCAAATACAACATTCAAAAAAAAAAGAATGGAATCTACAAACTTTAGGCCAATAAATTTGAATTTGGTTCTTGGTAAAAATCCTTGAATATGTTATCATAGAGACGGTTATAGTGAACAGAGACCACAGCTTTATCAAGATCAGATAAAGATCTGACAGACTAAACTTCTTTTTTTTTTTTTTTGACCAGAGATTAGGGTGGGCAACCAGGATGGAGGAAGGACTAAACTTCAGGACAGGAGCACTGTGTGAAGGAAATGAGCATCTTTAGCTGGAAGAAGAAAAGACTCAGGGGATGAAAGGATCACTCTCTTCCAAGTGTCTGAAGTGTTGTTAAGTGAGACAGGGATGACACTTGATCTGATTGGTCCCAGTGATAAGAACTAGGAATGAATAACAGGTAAAAGTTGCAGATGAGCAAATTTGGACTTCTTGTCCAGCAGTTAGGAGAGATCCTCAGTTCAAAGGGGCTGCCTCTGGAGGTTCTCCCTTTTTGGAGGCTCTTGAGTAAAAACTAGGAAGCAGACTATTTGCTGGAGATCTTGCAAAAGGAATCGTCCCTTTCAACTCCAAAATTCTGTCCTTTAGTGAGCCTGCAACTTAACCAGGACTTGCCTGGTAATACCAGAGGGAAAACCCAAACACGGACTTGGCTCCCACTGCAGGAATGACGAGGCTCAGTCATCTATCTCAGGACTTCCCACAGGGGCACAGCCCAGGCAGACTGCTGTTCTCTCTTATCACCCTGACCATTAGGTCCACAGCAGCTCTCCAGGCTTTGCTGCAAATGGGCTATTCTCTGGCTAACAGGAAAACCCTGGAAATATGGCAAATTCTCTCCATCTTTCATGGGATTTGTGGAAGTTTTTCTTGGTAGAATTCAGTGAGTTCTCATTCCTTCCCCACCAACAACCCATTCCCATAATCTCCCCAGGCCACAACCTTCCAATGACATCAGTTTTCTTGCTCTTCTGGGGTGTGGTGAGGTGCTACCTCCTCCCAAGTCAGAGTGTTTGCTGAGCACCAATAATGTAAAGCTGTCATGCGGAAGAAGGATTTGTTCTTTATGATCCTAGATGGTAGATACAAGACCAATTAGAGGGAAGTCGCAGGAAGGCAGGTTTCAAATTAGGTATGAGGAAAAAGTTAACCATTAGCGGAAACAAACTTTCTCAGTAGACATTATACTAGGATAATAGAATGTAGAACTGGAAGGGGACATTAAGAAATCATCTATTCCAACCAAATCATTTTACAGATGGGGAAACAGATTGCATTGGGGAATTCCTGCACTGAGTGCCCTAGCAGTCTTTCTACCTGAGTTTCTATGGCTGCTTCCATTTCCCAGGATCTCTCAGTTCACAAAACACTTTCCTCACACCACCTCAAGTAATATTATCCTCATGTTATAGGAGAAGTAGAGGCCTGGAGTCATAAAGTGGCAGAACCAGGCCCTGAACCCTGGTCTTCTGCCCCATCCAGCGTTTCTTCTGCATGCAGTGTTCTATTCTTATTCTGTGGGCCCACACCAGCTTTTCTGGATGTTTCTGCTAGATTTATCTGCCAAGGAATTGTCTTCTTCCTGACCCCAGGAGGAAAGTCCTCTGGCGGTGGAGCAGACCAGCCTCCCCCTAGTAAAGCTAGTCAGGGGAAAAAGCCTTTTCTCAGGGTCAAAAGCTCCATGGATTGCCTGAGGGAAGGGAAAAACCCTAAGCACAAGGCAACCCCGACTCAAAAGTGCCCTCAAGGCTTAGTTTCAGAAGAGGCTTAGGCTGTTGGCTGGGGCCGGAGTTGGATTCCCAGCACACTGTTCCCTAGCAATCCACACCAGAAAAAACTCCCTCACTCTGCACCTGCAGGGTGTCTGGGTAGCTCCACCTGTGCTCTTGGCTTTGAGGCCCTAAAGCCATCCCTGAACCTATTTACATTACGGTTAGTGGAAAGCCCTGAGATTCAGTGAACTCATATAAAATGAAGGGGCTGAACTAAAGGATCACTAAGGCTTTACCAGCAAAATTTAATTATAATTATTTCTCAAACATCTCAGGGATGCAGAGATGACTAAGACAAGATCCCTTCCCTGAAGAAGCTTACAATCTAGCAGAGAAGTCAAAACTTGTACATGCATCAAAAAATACTACAATGAACAGTGCTAGGAAATATATGGTATTATGCACAATATAGGATATACCCATAATATGGGCAGTAAGTATTTATTTTAAAGCAAGGCAAAAGAGTGTGGGTGGGCTAAAGTAAACCAGGAAAGCTTCATGGAGAATAGAGGACCTGAAGTCATTCTTGGAAGACAGGAAGAAGTTAGGCCATACCTACTTACTCTGCCATCAGGGAGCTTACAATCTAATGGAGGAAGACAACATACAAACGGAAATTGAAAACAATGTGCAGGTGTGGGTGTGGGTGTGTGTTCGTATGGGGGAGGTTTATAGCCTAAGGAAAGAGTATGATGTGGGCAGGACATATTGGCCTGACTGGAGCAGAGCAGTAGATGTTGGAGATTAAAAAATGGATGAGTAAATTAATATTTTCCTCTGAACTAATATGCCCCTAGAAGTAAAAATTTCTCCCTCTGCTCCCTCCCTTAGACTTAAACTGTGAAAAAGACATTGGGGTTTATGTCAACATGGTGTGTAACCTGGCAGCCTCAGACCCGATCTGACCTTGGTATGTATCTGGAAGCCCAATAATACCCAGAATAAGAGAGGAGAGGGGGTATTTCATTGTCCTGATCAAAGCACAACTTTTGGGGTTTAAGTATCGTTAGTTCCCAGCTCTACATTTTGGGGAAGAAAACTGACAAGCTAGAAAACATCCAGAACAAGGTGATCAAGACGGCAAGAGGGTCTCACATTTGAAGGCAGCAGGAACTGGGGATATTTAGCCTAGAGAATAGAAAACTTAGTGGGAATGTGAAATTTTTCTTCAACCAGCTAAGATGGCTTGGTTCTGTTTGTTCCAAGAAATCACAGCTATAGAGAAATAGAAGAGAGGGCAGTCTAGCTAGGTTAATTATTAGGGAAAACTTCCTAACAATTAGATCTGTCCCAAAGTGAATGGGACAGCCACAAAAAGAAGTGAAATGCTCAACACTGAGGGTTTTCAAGTGAAGGCCTGAGGACTCTCGGTAGAGAAGATTCCTATTTAGGTACAGGTTAGACTAGATTCAGGGGGTATGCAGGTAAATGTTTCACAACCAGGTCTTGGTGTAGGGAGATGTTAAGATTAATTTGCATTGTTAACATTCTCTTAAGTCTAGACCATCAGCAAAACAATAAACCATGGCCAGATTTACAGTGTTTGCCAATTTCTGAGGTGTAAATACTCACACTGAAAATTTAATAAGTGGATCCCTCTCTAGCTGGTTTGAACTGGCTCCAAGATACCCCGAAAGCCTCTGAGGCTGCTTCTGACTGAGGTGCTAGCTTAGGCCACTAATTGTGCTTGAGGAGATGCAGAGTAAAGTGTATTATTATCCCAGTGGGTGGGTTAGACCCCACTTCTCTCAGAATAGGAAGAGCTACATAGAGCCTGAGGGCTGGATGGCAGGCATTTTACAATCATTAGCACCCACAAGAAAGGAACCATTGGCCCTTTAATAGCAGCAGAACATACTCTTAACAGGCAGTGTGGCGGGCAGAATCCCCAGTGACTCAGGCTGGCTGGAGGTCACCATCAGCATCTGCAAAGGCTGCAAGCAAAATGATCTTTCCAAAGACTTTGTTAAGCAGATTTATTTATAGGCAGAAGATGAGTCTCATTTAGAAGGATGTAGGTAAGGAGAAGGTGACTGAAGAAAAAGCCCCAGTGTGAAAATGACAGGGATGGAGGTGGGGGTGAGGAAGCTTCTGCACTGAAAGGAAATGCAGGCAGAGTGATTTATCACTGATGTCCTCTCCCCAAGCAAACAAAACACCTACAATGCATTTGCTTTGGTGGTAGCAAAAGAAAGAAGAGTGGTGATTTCCAGGCAATAAACCCTAGAGGAAGCTTCCTTCTCTTTCCCCCAAACCTCAAGGCTTTCCCTCTCTCCCTCCCGCTGGGCCAGACGTCTGGACAGGAACACTGAGAAGAGGGATACACACTCTTATGTTACCAGAAAGGATAGGGTTTAGACTTTGGCAGATCAGATATAGCATGGGGAATGTGAACTTGGCCACAGCCTAGGTGTGTCATGTGGGTTGGGGGAGTAGGTTTGAGAGTGCTCTGACACAGCTCTGGGTCAGTGCTAGGGCCGACTTGACCAGCTTTAATTGCTTCTTCAGCCCAGGCAGCAAATCTTGACAAAGCTGGTTAATTTAAGGAGCATTTTCTGTGCCCTGTGCTCATCTACACAGGAGGGGAAACACGAAGAGTAGACAATGGCCCTGGGGCCAGAGCAGTTAGCTCAGGAGATAGCTCTCACAACCCAAACTATCCAAATAAAAGAATCTGAGAATTAAAAGGGAGCTCAAAAGTCCTGTAACTACCCAAGGTAGAAAGGGCAGAGTTGTACCACTAGTGGACAGAGTACTAAATCTGGACTAGGGAAGGACTGGGTTGTCAATTCCACTTGGGACTTTAGCTGTGTTCTTTAGTCCTATTCAATTCTCCATGACCCCATCTGGGGTTTCCTGAGCAAAGATGTAAGAATGGTTTGCCATCTCCTTCTCCAGCTCTATTTACAGGTAAGGAAATTGAGGTAAACAAGGTTAAGTGACTTGGCCAGGGTCACACAGCTAGTAAATATCTGAGGTCAGATTTGAACTCAGGAACATGAGTCTTCTTGACTTCTGACACAACACTCTCTCCACTGTGCCAGCTAGCTGCCCTCCAGCTTGTCTATGTGTTTCCTAAAATGTGGTGCCCAGAACTGAACACTGCAGACACAGTTTAACGACAGTCACCACCCTCACTCGGGACGCTGTCTTTCCATTGATGCAGCCCCCCTAGAGCTTGAGTCTGGATGGTTGCCACATCACACTGCAGCCTCAATGAGCCTGAAGTCCACTGAAACCCCCAGATCTTCTTCAGAGAACTGTTGTCTAACCATGTTTCTTGCATCTTGTACTCTTGGAATCCAAGTGTCAGCTTTCTCCTTACTTCTGGTCCACATCTCGAGTTCTACAGCCATAGAGAACAACACCTCTGAGCAGAACTCCCTTAGTCAACATGGAGAGGCTTCAAAGCGCTGCTTCAGGCTCAACTTACCAAAGGTCACATGGCTGTGATCTGTCAAAGGCAGGACTTGAACCTGGGTTTATGCCAGCACTCCCTATCATCTCTTAATTGCTCTTAATTGGCAGTGAGTGGTAGGGGAAAACCAAATAGAGGCTGATCCAGAAGAAGAAATCTAATTATCTAATTAATCTACTCACCACGTTTCTACTTGTTGCCGATTTCTAGATATCTTCCTGTACTTTCCAGGCTAGCTGGCTCAATTACTTGTAAAACTCATCAAGCCCTAGATTGTAGTGTCCACATGATAACTGCTTTAGCAGAGAAGAAAGCTGATAACCTGACTGGTTATCAGGGAAGGTTACGTGGAGGAAGAGGGACAGGAGTTGGGTTTCAAAAGATGAATGACCTTTGGAAGGGCAAAGAAAGGACAAAACACAATCCAGTGGGTGGAATGAATTGTGCAAAGGCTTCCCACTGATAAGTCTATATTCCAAAGAGGTCAAAGACATAAACATACACCCACTCACAGCGGCACTTTTTGTGGTAGTTAAAAACTACATATACAATGGAGGTACACTGACTGGCAAACAATGCTACACGGATATAATGGAATGTTAGCATGAGAGAAATGGCAAATATGAAGAATTTAGAGAAGCATGAGAAGCCTTACATATAGTGAGAACCAGGAATGCAATATAATGACCACAATGTAAATGGAAAGAATAGAAAGAATGAAAGTGAGAAACGTATAATTATAATGGTGATCACTGATTAGGAGGAAAGTCTCCTCCCTTCCTTCAGGGTGCGGGGAGGGTGTGGGAGTGGAAGGACACCAGGGGACACTATGGGCATAGGTCACTGCACAGACTGACTGACTCAATGCATGGGTTAGTTTTGCTGAACTATCTTTTTTCTCCTCTCTATTTTGGTTACAAGGGATGGCTAGCTGGGCAGATGGGGGACTGATATATTTGAAATGGTGACATAAAAATAAAAGATGTTGACAAAATGAAAATTTGAAAAAAAAAATCAACACATGGGTAAAGGGTAGATGTGAGTGAGAAGCCTGGTCTGGCCAGAGGAGGCAGAGTAAGCTGAGAAAGAAAAAGGGTTCTTACAGATTAACACCCTCCCTTCCCAGGGTGTGTCTCTGGGCAAAGGACTTCAGTCCTTTAGACACCTGAGTTCAAATCCAGACTCCAGTGTTTCATTGTACTTTGACTTTTGGAAAATTTTAAAAAGACATCTTCTCAGTTTCCTTTTCTGTAAACAGGGATAACAGTACTCTCAATGTCTTTCTTAGAGAGCTATAGCCACCAGAGCAATTATATTTACAAGCCTTTTTTCTCCTACATACAAGCTCCAAATGATTTTTCATAAAATTTGTGGGCTTTCGGAGCTCCTCTATCTTCCCCTAACCTCCTACTTAGGAGCATGCCTTGTTGAGCCCTGCCTCTTCCCCTACGAGGGACAGGGGATACAGGTGAGAAATCTTAGAAGATCAGAGGTGCAGCAATTTTTCTCTGGTGGTGAAAGCGAATTAAGTAAGATCAAAGTCCTTTTGAACTATTCTGACCAGAGCAACTCAAGCCTTGCACTGACTGGGGAGATGAGAAGACTGGAAACAACAGGGGAAGATCAACTTAACTAGGAATGTTTGGGTCAGAGAAGAAAAAGATGGCAAGGGTTGGGGAGAGAAAGGGCAATGAGAGCTGAGTTTGTCCTGCAAAAGACGGATGAAGCTTGGTCCCAAAGGACTGAACCCAGGACAAATGGGTGGAACGTACAGGGAGGCAGATTCTTTTCTTTTTGAAATTTTAAGTTAAAAAAAATGTCATTAAAAACAATAAAACAATTTAACAAATATACAAAACAAAGCGTAAAATGATGTCTCTTCAATGAGTCAGAACCAAAGTAATTAAATAATAAACAAAATTTTAAAACAACTTTTGTTCTTTGAGGCAGAACTCCCTACTAAATGTAGCTGTCCTGCAGTGGACAGGGTACTGAAATCCTCTTCCCCAGGGGTCTCTAAGCAGAGGTTGGATTCCAAATTGTTGCCGATGTCGGGTTAAAAAGATTGCACTAAAGGATGTAGGAAGTGTGCCTAGAAAACGTTTGTGGGGGAAAAAGTCTGGGTGGTTTTTATGAACTCAGTGAATCAACAGTATAATATGGCAGATAGTAAAATTAACATTAACTTGGGCTTTTCTCAGTGGAAGAACAGGGTTCAGAATGAAAGTGATTGTCCTGCCATACCCCTGCCCTGATCAGGCCACATCCAGGCAAGTGTTCATAGTTCTGATATCACATAGGGTGCTGGAAAAATGGAATATATCTGAATAAATAAGCCAGGAGAGCAAAAGGACTGGTAACCATGACAGATGCATTCACGCTGGAGGAAACAAAGATATTTAGCCCAGAGAAGAGAAGACTTGGGGGAGGTAGTGGGAGTTTAGGGATGAACAAAACAAGTCTTGCATTTAAAGCACAGTCATGTTTGGGGGAGAGGTGTATTAAACTTGTTCCCACAGGGCAGAAGTGGTAGCAATAGGAAGATGGCAGAAAGAGGATTTAAGCTTGATATAAGGAGAATATTATGGAGCTGTCCAAAAGTAGAAAGAAGGTGACACCCCCATTGCTGGAACTCTTTGGTCAGAGGCTAAATGATGGTGTGCCATACAAGGGATTCATTCCTACACAGACAAATAAGGGTTGGATTAGGCAGCTTCTTAAGTGTCTCAGTTCTAAAATTTTATTAGCGGAATGCTTGAATTGTTTTAAAGTTGGCCTAGAGACTGTCTGTCTGGAAATTTCATCACACCCAAAACCGAGATCTGCTCATTTTAGGGGCTTCAGCAGTAAGTGACCTAATGTACACAGTCAAAGCTCATTTTGAACTGGATGGCCATGGTTGTTTTTAGAGGATCGCACTAGAACACGGCCAGTGTCTGAGCCACCTGATTGAAAGCACAAGGCGCGTAGAGTTAAAACTCTCTCTCTCTAGTATTCATGTTGGAGCCTCTGGAAATTCAATGCCATTAGAAGGAGCCTTTTCCTGCCCATTTGGTGGTCTTTTCCTCCTTGGAGAATCAACAAAGCAAGAAAACAAGATTAGGTGTCTTCGATGTGCTAGGCACTGAGCAGGGTACTGGGGACAAAGTAACCTTTCAGAATTTGCTAAAAACAAACAAATAATGGGGGGGGGGGGGTTGGGAGGGGGAACAACAACCCAGGATTAGGCACTAATAACCCTATGGTGCTCAAATTAGACATTTTTCCAAATCTCTTTTTGGGCTGTTTATCACTATGTAATAAAAGCACCTGATTCTTGGCAGACTAGATAAAAACCCCGAATGCTAATGTTCTAATAGCATGCACTTCTTTTAAATGAGACTAAATTTGACTGTCAGAGTCATGAAATCAAATAATAGGCCATCAAACCAGCTAGTCACCTATCTCAATACCTAATAGATAAACAGATGTTGAGGACTTGCTCTGAACCCTGGTTGAATAATGCCGTAGCCTGGAAAGAATACTGGCTCTGGTGTCAGACGACCTGGGTTCAAATTCTACCTTCATGACCTTAGATAAGTCCCCAGCCATGCTGCCTCCATCAGGACTATGTTCTTCACCTAGTCCCCAAGAATCTTACAGGGGAACTTTCAGCACATCTTGCCTGGAAGTAGGCTGACATGACGTCTTGGTCATATACACACTACACTGCCCACACGGCAGCCATCCTCCTTCTCCCCCTCCAACTGGAACCTTGGATGTAACTCCTGGGACACTGGACTACCATGAGTGACTTTCTTTGTCTTGCCCTGAACCCAGGCCTTCTAGAACATTTCCAAACCATGCCTTGATATGAGTAATTCCATCCCCAGCTTTGAACCCAGGCCCCAAGTTCAGCACTCATTCCACTATGCTAAGTTGACTCCGTCTGATACTATTAATTATTCCTCCATGTAGAGACATATTATTTCCCCAACTAGGCTGTGACCTGTCTCTGCATTACTCACATGTCTGCCTGAGAGGGAGCTTGGTACCAAACTGATGATTTTTTATGCTTAAGGAGAATAACTTGCTCTAAAGACCATCTGGTAACAAGTATTAATCACAGAATGTTAGAGATAGAAGGGTCAACATCAGAAGCCACAAAAGGGAACTTGGTCTGAAACAATCTGGCCAAGGAAATTTAATTAGACAGCAGCCCAACCACTGGCTCACACTATATCTCTTCCCCTCCTGGCACAGAAAGCCCTGAGCAGCCCTTTCAACAAAAAAACTGATTGGAAATTTTCTATGTGAGGTCATCAATTCTCTTGGATCAGTTAGCAAGGAAGCAGGTGTGAGACTGGCTAGGCAAAGAGTCTTGGCAAAGATGTCAACTCCTAAAAAACTAAAACAAAACAAAAAAAATGAAAAGACTCCAAATCCTCTGACAAGCCCCTTTCTTTTCCAAAATGCCTGGGGAGCAAAGTTTCAACCATTTTAAAGAAAACTATATCATACACAAAAAAAGAAGGTTGGTTGAGGCCTAAACCATGTTGGGGATGGGGTGGGGAGGTATTGACGGAATGCACAGCTCAGGTAAAATTATGATGATCCATTTCTATTGTACATCAATTTTTGGAGATCCACTGGAAGGGGGCTTAAAAGACCATGTAGTCCAGCCCCCTCTTTTTATGGATTAGAAAATAAAGGTCCAAACAAAATAATTTAAATCACTCAAGACCACACAGAATAACAAGTAGCTAAGCAGGACTTAAGGCCAGTTCTTCTCGATTCCCAGGCCAACACTTCTAATACACCATGGTGCCTCACCATGTTGGAGCAGGAAGTACTTTCCTCACAAAAACCCAGTAAAAAAACTGTTGTAAGCAGCAGTATTCCCATTTTACAGATTAGGAAACCAAGAATGAGGCTAAATGACTTGCCATGTTCCCATGGCAAAAAAGTAATGGAGACAAATTCAAACCCTAGTCTGTATGTTTCATGTCCAATGTACTAGTGTTTCTCAACCTGTGGGTCGTGACCACTTTGGCCTTTCACAAGGGTCATCTAAGACCACTGGGAAACACAATGGGGCAGCGCTCCTCTATCAGTCTCCAGGTGGGTCCGCCCACATACGAGTATTAAAGGGTTGTGGCATTAGGAAGGTTGAGAACCACTGTAGTAGACCAACTCAAGTAGAAATAGGGCCATATGTAAGGATGCTCACTGGCTGCACAATGACTTAGAAAACCACATACTGACGTTATCCGTGTTCTATTGTAGTTTTACTTATTTTGTTAAATATTTCCCAATTACACTTTAATCTGGTTTGCATACTGGGGACTGTTTCCTGCCGCAGCGAGGCCTGCAGCTGTGTGCCTGACACCTCTGCACGAGGGCCAAGCAGTGCCAACCAAAAGGCATTTATAGGCTAATGAATAGTAGGTCATGCCATGGTCTTTACAGAGATATGTGTCTGCTCCTAGCACTGCAGTACCTGGAATGGGATATTCCTCCTTGATTTGGTCTAATGATATAAAGGAATCTTGAATAGGATTCCAATCTTGAATAAGCCTCTGATTATCTATGTAACCCCTATTGAAATTTTTGTTCACTCCCATTTAGTGAAGCAACTACTATTTGGAATTGCCTCTGGTAAAATCAAGGGAATATGAAAGTATAAATTCTCTAGAGAAAAGAAAAGATGCTATTGCTCAGCCAGCACCATTAGAGCATCTGGAATTAATTACCCCAGCTAGTAAACGTCTCCAGAATTATTTTATTAATGAAATAGAGAGGAGAGAGAGAGGGAAAGAGAAAGAGATAAAGGGGGGGGAGGGAGAGAGAGAGAGAAGGAGGGGGAGGGAGAGAGAGAGAGAGAGAGAGAGAGAGAGAAAGAAAATCATTTACAAGCATCTAGTACAGGATAACAGCAAAGAGTTTTGTAAACAGACAAGTCATAGACAAAGGCTGGGCTTTAGGGATCAGTCCTTATCTATCCAGTCTAGACTGGGGAAATCAGGCACCTATCCCAGCACCATCCCAGAAATGCTTCTTTCTGTCTCTCTGAGAACTGAACAAGGACAGCCTAAGGAGAAAGGAGAATAGGACTTTATGCAGAGTAAGTGTGTGATCAGTAAACATTCATTCACTGAAGGTCAGAAATGAGTCACAAGGCCTCTCTAAGCTGACCCACAGCATATCCCCATCACTGAAAGAATCATGAGCTGGGAGAAGACCAGCAGGCCTGGTATGGCAAAAAGGGGAAAGGGAGGATCATGGGATTCTAGATTTAAGTTTTAAAAGAGAACTTAGGGATCAATGGGTCAAATTCTCATTTTATAAATGAGAAAACAGGGGGATGGAAAGGTTGTGACCTGCTCAGGGTAACACAGCTATTAAGTGTCTCAGCTAGGATTTGAACCCAGGCTTGCCTGCATCCAAGTACAATATTCTACCCTACACAATGCTATAAATTTCTGGATAAAAACCTGAAAGAGCATATTCCAAGCTAAGTGATCCCAAGCCACAGCATTTGTGGTCAACCAGTAGGCATCTCACAGAGGCTGAAGTAGAGAAATCTCTAGTGTCCAAAAGTATATAAATCTCTATGTCGGGAAAGTGGGGTGGGCTTTCCTTTATTCAAGGGCCATTCAATCACTGCTCCAGGGCTTAGTACATTCACCTTTACACCCCCAACTCTTGGTGTTGAGACTAACCATACAGGTAAGGTTTAAATGTCCCATCTATAGACTGAGATTAGCCCTGGCTAAAAACAAATGCTCAGCACTGAGTCAATTTGGCTACTGCCTTGTGTTTGATTATACCTCTGACAACTGGGATCTTTAAGTCTCCCGTTGCATCCTGGGCAATCTCCAGCTGTACTATACCCAGATGGCTCTAGAGGAGAAAGTGAGGCTGGTGACCTCATACAGCTCTCCCTCACTCAAATCCAAGTCAACTGCAAGTTATGTCATCATCTCCCTGATGTCACAGTCCTCTTCGAGAAGGACAAACACAATCTGTGGGTTTGTATGCCTATCCAGGACTCTGCTTTCAGTCTTGGGTCCCCTAATCCTTTTCACCTCCCCTACAGTGTTATATCAGTGCCCACAGATTTCATCACTCATGTGATTAGGCACCATGGTGTGATTAGGTGTCCCTCTGCCCCTTGGGAGCAAGGGACAAGCTCTATCTGGAGTAGGATCCAAGCCGAGATAAGAATAAGTGTAAACTGAAAAGCTAGACAATGATGGTATTAGATTGTATACCAGCTAATCCCAAAAGTAAGGAGGCAAACTAATTCCTTCTGCTCATGAAATTCCTAGAATAGAGCATCTCAAGTCTTAGGCTGGACCATGGAACAGAAAACCTTCTGGCATCATAAAAAATGTAGATAATACATACCTAAAATGGTGCAAATCAGTGGGGAAACAGCTCAATTTCCAGGCAATTTCCAAGAACACGTCTATTATAGCAAGATAAGACTGAATATCCCTTCCATGCTTCTTGCAGGTCCCCTAACTGTTGATTGCAAGGGTCCTTCAACCTCTGACACAGCAGTGACTGACAATATGTAAGGAAAGGCCTGGAAGGTACCACTGGGGAACAGAGCTCTCACCTACATAGACCCAACCCTTGGGTATGTTTGTGAGTAAGACCTCAGGCATCCTGACTTAACCCAAGACACACATCTCCCAAGGGCATGTACATCACAAGAGATGAAACACAGATATACATGACATGCAGAGAAGGCCACCCAGGTAACCAGACTCTCCAGAGCTATACTACTCTGCCCCAATGAGGTCTTATGTTTCACCTGCCTTTCTGGCTCTTCTTCTCTCCAATAAAATCAGTCTTATAACAAGAGTTTAAGGGACAGTTTAGGGACTATCACCCAGAGGTCTGAGCTTTCCTTGCTCTTATATGCTACATACCATGAGGGTCAGTGTTAAAGAGATGATGTCTCTTTAGCAATTGGAAGCATCTACTGTGTACTTGCCCCACACAACAATCTCTGTTTCTCAGTCTCATTTTCTGTCTCTCTTTTTCTGTTTCCCACCTTTTCCCCCAACAGCTACTCATATGAACTCTAAGTGCAGACTGAAGCATACTTCTGAAACTTTCTTATTTTGTTATTATTACTGGGGTTTTTCCCGCAACATGGCTAATATGGAAATTTGTTTGGTACGACTTCACATGTATAATTAACATTAAAGTGCTTGCCTTCTCAGGGAGGGGCAAGGGGCAGGAGGGAAAGAGACAATTTGGAACTCAAAATTTTTCAAACTGAAATTTTTTTTCATGTAATTGGGAAATATTTAGCAAAATAAATAAGAATGTCCTTCCCAAATTGATCAGGGATGTCAGCGCTCAGAACTCTTATTCAAACAGAAAGGGGAAAGAGGCAAAAATAAAAAGTGTGGGAATAAAGTCATCACCAGGCCTGACAGGGAGCTGTGGAGTGAGTCAGAGCCAGCGTGCGGAATGGCAACAAGATAAAGACAGAACACGCTTTGGCCATAAGTCATCATCAGGTGATACAAGAGGAAATCAAGATGCTCTAAGGTCCTCAAAGCTGTTCCCCATCTTTCACGTTTTACTGTCATTCCTGAGCTCTTACAACAGGGCAGCAGCACTTCCACACTCTTAAGACAGTTAAAAAAAGTTTTAGAAATGACAAGAGCATGAATAATCCTTGTGTTTTAAGTTATACTGATTGCTTAAAGGCCACCAGGCTTAGCTCTTGGGTGTCAAAGAAAACAGAATAGTACAATGGGATTAAATGCAAACTGAAGACCAGAATGAGAACTCTGCGTTGACACACTGGGGCAGTCATCAACACACTTTGGCCCCCAGCACATACCTTCAGAGGGAGTATTTGGAGAATGTCTGAGGGCAAGTGGAGGTGGTGGGATGCCAGAGACTGAATAATCTACCAGGATCTCCCTTCAATAAGGCACAGTGATACAGAGGAAAAAAGATTAGAATGGCATTTGTGACCTTCAATAAGTTACTCCACTGCTCTCATGTTTCTCACTATTAAGAGGTCTGAGCTGGACTAGAAAGGTGCAGAAGAACAGGTGAGACGAAGAGCTGCTCTGCCACTAAGTGACCTTGGGTCAGTTCCCTCAACTCTTTGGGTTCTAGGTTCCTCATCTGTCAAAATGGGGATGACGATGATGAATGCACAGATTCTCACTGGTAGAAGGAACCTCCAAGATCCTGCAGCCAACCTGAACCTGACAGAATCGTCTCAGAAGGATCAATGGTCATTCACACTCACACCTGGACTCTGTGATATTCTGTTTACTGTATTTTGATATCATTGATTTCCTCCACAATCCTACATATCTTATTTTATGCACTTAGAAATGTCATTTTGAGAAGGGAGTTCATTGTTTTCAGCAGACTGCTCAAAGGGTCCATGAGACAAAAACAGTAGAGAACAAATCTAGTTCAACCTTCCTCATTTTCCAGATCAAGAAGCTGAGACCCAGACAAGGACAGTAACTTGCCCAAGCTCACGTAAGTTGTAAATCACAAAGATGCGTTTGAACTATAAATCCAGGCCTCTTTCTAACCCACCATGCTGCCTGCCTGTCTGCCCTATGCCCTGCCTTGCAAAGACAGGGAAGTCTTGTTCCGTGCAAGACAGGAGGGGGAACAAAAAACAGCAATCAAAATTCAGACATATCTTTCCTGTCCCCCCTTGCCCCAGGGGCTCCTTCTCGACCAAGGGCCCTTCCCAGCCCATCAAAATGGAGTCTGCCTTTGAGATGTCACCTAGTACTGAGATCAGCTCATGCTGTCATTTCTCATCTGGAAATAACCTCAAATCTGCCCTCAGCATTACACAAATACACTTCTGCATCCAGGCTGGAATGATGCGGATATCAAAAGCACCTAAAAATAGATGCCCCCAAACACCCCAGTAAGCCAAATGATGGTCTCCCTTCAATCATTTCCTTTCTGTTGTGTCTAGGTTTCTCATTAAAGTTTCAGTTCTTTGAAAATTTTTACTCCTGGGAACCAAATGCACATGTACAAAAGTTTACACCAAGATATTTTAGGCAGTACAGGCTATAACTGGAGCTTCCAGAGAAAATGTTCCCTAGCCACTGTAATCCACAGTGATGTGGTGGCTTTAGATGGACCTCTCTAATAAAGTACTCATCTTAAATGGGGACCCGACAGCAAAATGTGAACATCTCTCCCAAGGACTGACTCATTCAGTGGAAAGAACACTCTATCTGACTCAAAGGACCTGGGCTTGAATCTTCCTGCCTGGCTCTGTGAGACCTTGGGCAAGTGACCACTCTTCTCTGAGTCTAAGTTTTCTCATCTGTAAAATGGGGAGATTGGACCAAATAATGTCTATGATCCCTGCCCACTAAAGTCCTGTAATCTCTCTGATAGAAAGACATGTCAAGAATGAAACTTATACTGGGGGTGGTTAGATGGCACAGTGAATAGAGCACCGGCTCTGGAGTCAGGAAGACTCGAGTTCAAATATGGCCTCAGAAACTTAACACAAAAACTAGCCATGTGACCTTGTTGGTAAGTCACTTAACCCCAATTGTCCTACCTTCCCCTCCTCCAAAAAGCAAAAAAAAAAAGAAAGAAAGAAAGAAAGAAACTTATAAGTCAACTCAGAGGAAAAACAGGTGAAAAACCTGAGGTACCATCTGGCCTTATCCCAGGCTGCTGAATGAAGATAAGTGATTTCTCCAAACCAAAGGGCAAAGCACCGCCCAGTACATTCCAAAGCCAACAGGAATAATGGCCTCTCAGATGCCTTCCAGCACGAGAAAATGTCAGAGCTGGAAGTCACTGGAGAGGCCACTTTGTCCAACTCCCACATTTTGCAGATGGGGAAGAGATTTGATCATTTTATACATGATGATATTGGCCAAGCCAGGATGAAAATATTGGCCCTTTATATTATACCAGGAATATTAAGGAGCAAACTGTTCTGG
Organism: Pseudochirops cupreus; assembly: GCA_028627135.1. NCBI lineage: Eukaryota > Metazoa > Chordata > Mammalia > Diprotodontia > Pseudocheiridae > Pseudochirops > Pseudochirops cupreus. The sequence continues at coordinate 327,607,268 of CM053581.1, forward strand.
AAGGGACAGTACATTCAGTCCCCAACAGCTCAGGCTTACTGGGACTCTCAGATGTTTCCCTCATATCGAAGTTCTAGAGCAGTGGTTCTCAACCTTCCTAATGCCACAACCCTTTAATACTCGCATGTGGGTGTATCTGCATGTGGGCAGACCTGCCAGAAGACGGTGTCCCAGTTCCTAAGACCATCGGAAATATGTGTTTTCCGATGGTCTTAGACCCCTGTGAAAGGATTGTTCGACCCCCAAAGGGATCACAACCCACAGGTTGAGAACCACTGTTCTAGAGTCTATCTCAAAGTCAGCGGGCATCAGAGGCCTAAGAATCACCCCACAGGCTGAGGAGAGTTCAAATTCTGACTGTAACAATCTACTTGCCTCCTTGTTCTCCAGTAGAGATGGGTAATGTGGTACAGTAGAAATAGCACTGGCTTTGGTATCAAGGGCTCTGGGTTCAGATCCTATTCTGAACCCTACTACCTATATGACCTTGCACAAGTGACTTAACCTTGGGTAGTTCATCTTTAATACAAGGGACCAGACAAGAGAGATGATCTTTGAGCTCCCTTCCAGCTAAAAATCTATGGTCCTATCATCTAGCCCACCTTCCTGTCACTCTGACCTTGGCTAGCCACTTAACATCTCTGTGTCTCAGTCTTCACATCTGTAAAATGGGGGTGCTACCAGAATGGGATAGGGTAGGTAGGTGGCTCAGTGGATAGAGTGCCAGTTCTGGAGTCAGGAAGACTCATCTTCCTGAGTTAAAAATCTAGTCTCAGACATTTACTAGCCTGTGACCCTGGGTAAGTTACTTAAACCTTTTACAATGAGGAGGAGAAAGAAATGGAAAACCACTCCAGTTTTGCCAAGAAAACCCCAAATGAGATTACAAAAGAGTCAGAACTGACTAAAAACGACTGAACAAAAAACCAGCCCTTATCTACAAACATCTTACTCTTGTGTCACATCATGGCATGAAGGTGGTCTGAATGGCACACAAAATCAGCTGAGTCCCATTAAGATGGAAAGTTAGAAGTAGGGGCCCAGAAACATACTGTATGCTCTTTCCCAAGGACCAGCCAATTTAAATCTGAAGAGGTTCATCCCCAAGCTGCCCAGTATCACAAATACTTGGGCCATGGTAACTCCTAATTGTAGAGGACCTATTGGAGGTTGGGATCTCGTGGCAGAAACATATAAAGCAACAAACCAGGAACCCTGGGCATCTAGGAGTACAGACGGCCTTGCCACCCTCTCGGGAGAGTTGTGAGGCTCACAGAAGACACGGGGAGTCAGTGCATTAACAGTAAACAAAACTGAATAGAGCCTTGGAGTCAGGAAGACCTAGACCGAATCTATGGGGACCTCTACTAGTTGTGTGACCTTGGGCAAAGTACTTCAACCTCCTTGGGCCTCACTTCCCTCATCTGTAAAATGAGGGGGGTGGACCAGATGGGCTCTGATGTTCCTTGCAGTTCTAAATCTATGATCCTATGACTGTAAGTCCAGCCTCTGATCCAGGCTGAGTATGGTGACTCTGGATAAATCACTTAACATTCTCAGGATGCCAGTCAACTTTCTGCTGGTAGAGGGAGTTCTCTCATCTACAATTTTCTACACCCCTGAAACCACAGGTTCAGTTAAAAAATGAACAGAAAGGAAATAATGGCCATTGCTATGAGCAGCTTCTCAAGGGAATTCTCAAAGTACAAAGTACTTCACTAACATCAAAGTTTTACAATTATCTTGAAGTCACAGGTCTACCAAAAAAACAAGCAAAGTAATCGGATAACCCGGATGAGGTTGGCTAGTTCCTCTCTCTCTTGCTACTATCTAGACACCAATTCAAAAAGCTGCCATGACCTCCTGTGTCTGGAACAAGCCTGTCTCAAAACAGGGAGGTCAACCCCACTGAGCCTAGACTGCAAGTGGGGTATTTCTAGCAACAGCCTCACCAACCTCCTCTTCAGGCCACCGCAGGGCTGCCTTGGGTGCCTGAAAGACCTCTCACCTTTCCTTTGTCAACTTTCTTTACAGAGCAAAACCCTGGACGGGTGAGAAGCTCCTTTCAGAGATCAATGGACAATCTGAGCATTCAATAAAAGCAAGGAGAGCACAATCCTGAGGCCCTCGAGGCCCCGCTGAGCTTCCCACAGGAGGAGGATGAGTCTCTTCATTTCTCCCTTGGGGTCTTCACTTCCATCAAAGCTCAGCTCTAGAGCCCAGTCTACAAACAAGAAATCTTTCATGATCATCCTTCCTACCTCAACACTACCCCTACCAACACCCCGGCCAAATGACCCTGGACTTATTTTGTATGTACTCATCTCTTGTAACAGGAGGGTAGAGACTGCTTCATTCCTGTCTTCCCATACCCAGAACCTAGCCCACAGACACTTAAGGCCTATAGATGTACCAGCTAATATTAACTAAAGAACTCCTTTCTTCATGAGGAAGCAGATGTTGGCAGAAAGAGCGCCCCCTTGGAAGGCAATCCTCAAGTCCTCCTCTGGCTGCCAATCTTGGCCAGTTTTAACAGTAGAAATCAGAACATCTAAGTTCAAGGGACTAATAATACCAAATTTCTTTAGTTGGTATAAGGATAGCATGATAAACATGAAGAGAACTGGGAAAATAAAATGATTAGAACCCAGTTTTATAAACCCCACCAGCTCCAGGGACCCTTCCCTGCCCAACTTCCATAATCCACAGACCCCATTTTCTCCCATACACTCCTTAGAATGGACACATAAGCCTATGTCTGGGGGACAGATATTCATCCCTGATTAGAACTGCTAATTGGTGAGGAAACCTCTCAGTCAGTCTCTTGGCCCTAACGCCACCACTCTGCTTCCAGCAAGGGGCCTAGAAATAAACATTGGAGCTGGGGCTCCTAACCTGGGGTGCAATTAGCTTATCAATGGAGTACAGGAGATGTCTCACAAATAACTATAAAATACCAGAGAAACATTCCAGAAAACCTTTACTAATTTTAATGAATTAAGTTAAAAGACACTGTGGTTTACCTTTTTTTTTTTTTAGGTAAAGCAGGATTAAGTGACTTGCCCAGGGTCGCACAGCTAGTAAGTATCTGAGGCTGGATTTGAGCTCAAGGTCATTGTTCTATCCACTACACTACCTAGCTGTCCCTATGTTGGTGTACCCTTGATCAAGAAAAAAATAATCTATTTTATTTCTGCTGTGAATAGGCACGAATTTATATACTTTCACTCTGAACAGAAGATGTGAAAAGATTTCCTAAAAATATAAGGACTAGGGGGCGGCTAGGTGGCATAGCACCAGCCCTGGAGTCAGGAGGACCTGAGTTCAAATCCAGCCTCAGACGCTTAACACCCCCCCCAAAACCCTAGCTGTGTGACCTTGGACAAGTCACTTAACCCCAATTGCCCTCCAAAAAAGCAAAAAAATCTCTCTATATAAGGACTACAGGAAACAAAAAAGGTTAGGGACCCTTGCTTTAAAGGAACTAGTTAGTAAATCTTCAATAAGCTTTTATTAAATCATTTTTGGCCAGGTCACACTGCACAAAAAAAGGCAAAAACACGATCCCCACCATCAAGGAGCTCACAATGTAACAGAAAGTAAGCCTGTGGAGAAAAGAGAGATGCAGAACATACGGAGGGTAAGACTCTAAGATTAAGAAGCACGGCAGGAAGGATGGTGGGGACATATGGAGCATGGAGACAGGAAGGGCTTCCTTCAGAAAGTGGGATCTGAGCTGAGTCTTGAAGGAAACCAGGGAAGTGGAGAGATGAGGTAAGGGGCAAAAGCATCCTAGGCCTGGAGGACAGCCAGGGACATGGAAGAGATGAAGGGTGGGTGTGAGGATGTGCTGCCCAAGCGTGCAAAGGGGAAGAATGTGCACGAAGACTGGAAAGGGAAGAAATGGCCTGGGAATTCTAAAGGTTTATCTGTTTATAACGGGAATTCTGAAATATAGGGGAGTCTATTAGATAGGTTTTTAAAATTTTATTTATTTATTTTTAGTTTTCAACATTCATTTCCATAAGATTTTGAGTTACAAATTTCCTCCCCATCTTTCTCCTACCCTTCACCCCAAGATAGTGAGCCTATTGAATACCCTTTCCCCTAGTATGCTCTCTCTTATATCCTCCCCTATCTCCCCCCAACTTTCTAGTAGGGCTAGATAGATTTCTATATCCCAGTGCCTGTATATTAGATAAGGTTTTTAAACTAGATTTTCTTAAAGTGAGTGCTAGGTCTATAAAATGAATATTGACAAGGTCTGAAAAGTGTTCTATACCATCACCACTACCCACATCACTAAAAATCCACAGACCCCAGGTACCCTCAGAGAACATCTCGGGGCTTGCTGAACAACACTCTCGTGGCGCACAGACAAACCCAGGATGAAGTGTGAATGTAGATGATCCTTAAAATTATCGATCAAGCCAGCCAGCCACCAAGAACTGGGGCACCAAACAGGAAACCACAGATCCACTCACCTCACCACAGGCTCAGGGATGGCCTCTGTGCCCGCTGGCACTTGCACACCTTTCTCCCACTCTTGCCTCCAGGGATCTGCCAGGATATAGTATTCATCCGGGCTGAGCTGATAGGAGTCCGGGATTTTCATGGCTGTGATCAGGTCTGTCCGGAATACCTGAACAGAGAGGTGGAAAGGGAACCTGCTTAAACAGAGTCAAGGAGAAGAACAGTGGGATCATAATTAGTCAACTCATAAGCAATTAGTATGCTCCTACTGTGTGCCAGGCACTGTGCTATTGAGGATACCAAAATGAAAAAAGGGGGCGGGCAACAGTCCCTGCCCTCAAGGAGCTTACAATCTAATGCATTTAAAGTTGGAAGGAACCTCTGACACTATCCAGGCCACCCCCTTCATTTTATAGATGAGGTGGCACAGAGACTTGCCCACATCTGGTATCTGAGTTAGGATTTGAACACAGGTTCAGTGCCCCATCCACTAAGCACCTACTATGTGGAGACACAAGAATGCACAAAACAAAGTTCAGAAGGACACACAAATTGGACAGGTTTAAAAACAACATTTGAAATTTATTCTATACCTTTAAAAAAAAAGTGGAATGAAATGTTCTAATGCCATAATGTGGTTTCCCTGCTTAGCTCTCTTAACCATTTCTTTTTCTATTTTTGTCTTCTTTGATACTATGGCTGCCACCTCATTTCTGGATTCACCTGAGGCATAATAAATTGTGTTCTAGCCCCTTAAAGAGAGAGGACAGAGCACGGGGGTAGTAAAAGGAGAACCAGGCTGGGGTTAAGAAAACAAACCTAGGTACAAGACCCACCTCTGCCATAAACTGTGGCCCCGGGCAAGTCACCCGACTCACTCAGCTTCCCAAACCCCCTCAGTCTCTCGGACTTTAGGTTTCTTCTCCAATACTCTTATACTGGATTTTCTCACAAGGAATTCCCTATACTATGAGTCTGGGACAAAAAGGAAGAAAAAACAAAACTAAAACCAGAGAGTATGGTGCTCTTCACAGGCAGAAATCCAAAGATTAAGGGAGATACTATCCCTGCTGCCTTCTGAGAGCTCATGGAGGGTCAAGGAGTAAGGGAAAAAAGAATCACTTCAAATACAACAAAGAAGCAGCTCAGTGAGTCTGGGCTTTCTGAAGAGACTGAGAAACCTAAAACATGCCATTTCCCTGCTTTCTGAAGATAGGGGAAATAAAATCCGTCCAACAAACGAAATAATAAGATGCTTGCAGGCATAGAGATACCATGGAATATTATTACCACTCCCATTCTGTGGCATTTTTGAAATCCAGTTATTTTTGGTTTTGGGAAAGCCTTAAAAAATATTTTCTGTTTTCAAGAGATAATCACCATAAAAGACAAAGTTTGTGTTATACTTGAAACAATACTGGATTTGTAGTGAGAGGACTTGGGTATGAATTTTAGCTCCACTACTGGATCAGGGAGTGTGTGATGACCCTCTTTGGGCCCATGGGAGAACCGGTAACTACTGGGATTGCTGCCAGCTAGGATAGGCTGATTTTTTTCCCCCAAAGGGAAGTTATCCCTGAAACTTGACTAGCCTAGTTACCTGATGTAGCAAGGTGGAACAACAGACAGAGCACTAGGTCTTGAGTAAGGAAGACCTGAGTTCAAATCCAGCCTTAGACACTTGCTAGCTGTGTGACCCTGGGCAAGTCACTTAACCCTGTTTATCTCAGTTTCCTCAAGTCTAAAATAGGAGAAATAATAGCACCTATCTCCCAGGGTTGTTGGTGATGATCAAATGAGATGTTTGTTCAAGTACTTAGCAGGGTACCCTGCACATAGTAGGAACTTAATAAATGCTAGATTTCTTCCCTTCTTCCCCCTGGAACTTCCTGGACACCTAAAAGGCCAGCCTGTGAGGAGTCAATTCCCTTCAGACTCAGTAGATATGGCACTGATACACCACGAGCTATACTGTACCTTGCTGATCAGACACGTTTCTGCATGGAGACAAGAGGGCTCACATCTACCCAAAGCAATGCTGTATCCTTGCTGAGCATCATTTCTGTGGTTCAGTAAACCTCCTTCTTTTAACTGTGAAATGGGCTATGAATACTTCACTTAATTTTAATGTCAGACTTGAATTACTAGACCAGTCTCAGTAAGGCCTGCACACCGAATATGGATCAGCTGAACAAACTGTGATCCACGAATACTTTTGTTGTTGATGTTCAGTTGTCTTGGTTGTATCTGACTCTCCGTGACCCCATTTGGGGTTTTCTCGGCAAAGATTCTGGAGTGGTTTGTCATTTCCTTCTCCCAGACAAAGAAAATGAGGCAAACAGGGTGAAGTGACTTGCCCAGGGTCACACAAGGAAGTGTCTGAGGCTGGATATGATCTCAGGTCTTCCGGACTCCAGTGCCAGCGCTCTATCTACAATATGCCACCTAGCTTCCTGACCTATGAATATAATGAAATGTTATCCTGCAGTAAGAAATAACAAACACAAAGATTTCAGGAAAATTCAGGAAAACGTGTATGCAAGGGTGCAATAAAGTGAGCAAAACCAGAAATACAATTTATACCATGACTACAACTGTATGAATGAAAATATCACCAAAGGAAGCCAAACTCGAAGTGACTACAAACACCATCGACCGTCCCAGAGAACAAATAATGAAACATGTTTCCCTTCATTTGGCAGAAAAGCAGAAAAATGACAAATTTTCACAGAATTTCACATGTCCTGTCTGATGTAATGCCGTTTTAGGGGTTTTTTTGGGGGGGGAGCTCAATTACTTTGTTACAAGGGCAGGTTCAACTGGGGGATTAGAAGGGACGGGCATATCAAGGAATGGCTGTGCTCTTACAACAAAACAGGAATAAAACAGTAAAGGAAGTTTTTGGGTTTTTTCCCCACAAGTTTTTAATACGGCTTTCAAAACTGAGCATACTATTCTCCATGTCATCTACCTCGGGAGGAACAGAGTAGGAGTCTCCCTCCCTTTGTCTCCCACTGTGCTTTTTTAAAAGGAAGTCTAGGGTCGCACTAATTTGTTCTGGCTGCTAGGTCAGCTTTTCGGTCATGGAAATCCCCACACATTCTTTCACCCAAGGCAGCTACTAGCCAGGATCAAGTCCTACATTTGTAAAGTTGATTTTGTGAACCCAAATGTAGACTTTTCACATTTATCTCTATTAAATCCCCCTTTTCTAGACTCAGCTCACCCTACCTTGGTGGGACCTTTTTAGATCCTGTCTTTCAGTGAGTCTATCAGTCCCCATAGTTTCAGCTCTTCTACAAATCTGAAAGACCTCTGTGGCTTCATCCGAGTTATTAATCAGAGTCTTTGTATCAGAGGGCTTAAGGACAGCTCCCTGGGGAACTCTACTAGACAACTCCTTCCACACTAACTCCAACTCTTAATGACTACTCTTTGAGCCCAATCATTACCAAATCATCTGGCCTGCATGTCTCTATTTTGCCTATAAAAATAGCATAAGAGACTTTGTCAAATGTTTTGATAAAATCCAAATATCCAATGTCCATAGCATTCCCCTGATCTACCAGTATAATTTCCTTGGGAAAAAGGGAAAGTGGGTGAGACTGGCATGACCCATATTTGAAATTCAGTCTTAGTTTCTTGATCTCTCAAAGGGGGAGGAAAGCTGGAGGAAGAGCAAGACTAGACAGTCTTTAAAGGTTCTTCCAACTCTAAGACACTGTAATTCTGTCACAAGTTCAGTCAGGAAAAGCTCTCTCATGTTCATCCTGAAAAATTTTAAATTACCTGTTTAAATGAAGTCTCTACTTTTATCCATTTCCCATTTTTCAGCATGAACAACTTGTTTAAAAAGACTAGACAGGCTGCTGTAATTTGCATGCAGCCCCTGCCTATCTTCACCATTTTTTTTTCTAATTCAATGTTAATTTTGACCTTTGTGCTAACCAGTTATCTCAGATTTTGAAATGACTCCTACATCTACAGCTAGTTGTTTCTTGCCTGTTAAGATACAGCCCATTTTTGGCAAAGTTTAGAGTCTGCAACTGTTTCAGCCTTTCAAAAAAAATGTAGAAAAAACACAAAAAGGGAAGGCCAAAAGGAATCACAGACATCTGGGGCAGCTTTGAAAGTAATATGCTGAATTTGCTATATACTTAAAAAGAAAAGCAGGGGGCAGCCAAGTAAGGTGAATAGAGCAACGGCCCTGAAGGGAGGAGAACCTCAGTTTAAATTTGACCTCAGACATCTGATACTTAACTAGCTATGTGACCTTGGGCAAGTCACTTAACACCAACTGCCTTGCCCTTCCCCCTCAAAAAAAAAGGAAAATCGAACTCAATATAATAAAGATGAGTACAATTCTATGTTCTATTTTATATATGTTTTAGTTGATGTTTAAGTTTAGAATTTTTTTAAAAATTCACTTGCAATATTTTTTAATTCTCTTCTTCAGGAAAATATTAGTGTTAGGTATCCGAGCAGTACAGAAGCCTGTGGTCTTCCATCAATCCCAAACCACATTTTAATCTTTTAAAAATTGTTACTCTCCATACACTTTCACATTAGAGAGACGTATCATCAAGAAAAGTACAAACTTAGTCCAGGTTCTCTGTACATGTTCCTATATCTCATATTGGCCTGTCTTCCATGTGCGCACATGCCCCTTTGTAAGGTAGAAACCAGATACTGATCCTGACCTACTCTGAATACCACCAACTTCCCAATCACCCCCCATGAAAAAGATAAGAGGAAGATAGGTATTCTGTGATTTTTACCTCCTTTTATATTTACCTCCTTTTATTATATTTATTATATATAATATTATATCATATTATATATAATATATTATACACATATATTATATATAATATTACATTATATGTAATATATAATAATAATTTTATATATTATTATATTTACCTCCTTTTAAAAAAAATTAATAAAAAGCTGGTGGTTCTGCAGTAAGTTCCTTAAGCAAGGAGACCACGGTCTATGCACATCTCAAAAGCACCTACTGGTAGTAGAGAAACACTGATGATGTAGGGTTATTTCTCAATGTCAGAAATCCATGGGGTCATGACTCCTCAAAGAGTCAATGGAGTCAGGATCTCAGACATGGATAGACAGGGTATAGACAGAACGGAAAGAACCACGGTCAAATCCTAGCATTACCATTTACTATCCGTGTGCTCTTGAGCAAGGTAGTCAGACTCTTGGGAATCTCAGTTTCCTTATTTGTAAATTAAATTGGTGTAAATTAAGATGACAGTCAAGAAGTTTTAATAAAGACCTACGGATGTACCAGACACTGTGCTAAGTCCTGAGGTTACAAAGAAAAAGCAAAATCTAGTCTCTCTTCTCAAGAAACTCACAGTCAATGGCGAAGGGGGGGAGGGGAAACACCATGTAAATAATTATATGTAAATAAGATATATACAGGATAAACTGGAAATAGTCATAGAGGGCAGGCACTTTAAAGATTAAGGAAGATTGGGAAAGGCTTATTGTAAGAGGTGGGACTTTACCTAAGAAATGAAGGAAGCAGAGAAGTCCAGAGGCAGACACGAGGAGGAAAGAGTTCTAGGTATGAGAGACCACCACTGAGAGTGCCCAGAGGTGGCAAACGGCATGCTGTGGACAAGGAGAGGAGACCAGGGCCACTGGATCCCTGAGTACTCAGAGGGAAGTTGTAAGAAGACCAGAAAGGTATAAAAGGGACAAGTTATAAAGGGCTTTAAGAGTCAAAAAGAAGATTTCTATTTGATGCTGGAGGCAACAGGGAGCCAATGGAGATGACTGAATAGGAGCGGATATGGTTCAACCTGTGCTCTAGGAATATCGATTCAACAGCCGAGTAGCATGGATTATGCTGAGAGGATGCGATGCAGGAAGACAAACCAATAGGCCCTGGCAATGGTTCAGGTGTGGAGTGATGAGGGTCTGCAGCAGGTTAGCGACAGTGTTATTTTTTTAAATTTACTTTATTTTTAATTAATGAAATAGAACCAGCATTTCCATAACAGTAGAATAAAAAAAGATGACTGAACATGAAACTGCAGATCTATTATATAAAACTTGCTATTCCTTTTAAATATGTAAAAAAAGTATCATGTAAATTTTTTTCTTTTGTCTTCCTCCCCACCTTAGAAATGGCTACCATTAGACACAAATATGTATGTCACACACACACACACACACACACACACACACACACACACACACACACAAATGTAAAATTCTTTTGTATGTAAAATACATACTTTATTTATTAGTTCTTTCTCTGGATGCAGACAGTGTCTTCCAGATATACCAGGAATAGCAACTGACTGGATGGGAAGAGAGGAGTTAGAGGAAGTAAAGACTCAAGGATGACACCTAGGGGGACCCCTGGTTGACTGGGGTGATGGTGGTATTCTAGATAGCAATAGGAAAGTTAGGAAAAAAATTGTTTTGGGGGAAAGATACCAAGTTCAGGCTTGGACACCTTGCAAGATATCCAGTTTCAGATGTCTAGTAGGCAGCTGGAAATGCACAGCTGGATATGATGAGAAGAGTGGTTAGGCCTGGAGATCTAGGAGACATGTGCATAGAAATGGTCACTGAATCCTTGGAAGCTGAGAGACAACCAAGTGAAACAGTAAAGGGGGAGAAGAGAAGAGGGCCCAGGACAGAGCCTTGCTAGGGGGGTGGACTCTCATAGTTAGCAGGCATGACGCAGATGCAGATCCAGCAAAGGCGACTGAGAAGAACAGTCAGATGGGTAGGAAGAGAACCAGGAGAGAGCAGCATCATGAAAATCTAGAGAGAAGAGACTACGAAGAAGATGAGGGGGACCTACAGTGTCGAAGGCTTCAGAGACATCTAGGAGGATGAGGATTGAGAACGGGCCATTGAAGTAGGTAAGTGAGAGATAACAGGTAACTCAGAAGAGGGCAACTGTGGCTGAGTGAGGAGGTCGGAAGCCAGAATGCAGAGAGTGAGAGGAGAGAAAGTAGAGTGGTTGAACATCTTGATCTGAGCTCCCTCTCTGTTCCAAATCTACTATCCCATGAATGAATGAATGAATGAATAAATGAATGAACAGCATTGGTTAGAACCTACTATTTGTCACAGCAGCTAAGTGGCACCATAGTGCAGACTGATGGCCCTGGAGTCAGGAAGTCTCATCGTCCTGAGTTCAAATCTGCCCTCAGACACTTACTAGCTGTGTGACCCTGGGCAAGTCACTTAACCTATATGCCTCAGTTTCCTCATCTGTAAAATGAGTTAGAGAAGGAAACGGCAAACCACTCCAGTGTCTGTGCCAAGAAAACCCCAAGTAGGGTCACGAAGAGTCAGACGCTATTGAAAAACGACTGAACAACAACTATCTGCCAGCTACTGTCTTAGGTGCTGGGAATATAAGTACAAATGGGGGTCAGTCCCTCCCCCAGTAATTTATAGTATAAAAATTCTATGATCCTAAATCCTTCAGATAATGAAACTATCAAGTTGCAAAAAACTCTGCCACCGGACAGAGACTCCAAAGTTACTTAGTACTTGAATTGTCTCTCTTTCTAGAAGGAGGAAGATGTATTACAGGTTTCTAAGTGCTTTTTCTTTTTTGCTTTTTGGAGGGGGAAGGCAGGGTAATTAGGAGTAAGTGACTTGCCTAAGGTCACATGGCTAGTAAGTTAAGTGTCTGAGGCCAGATTTGAACTCAGCTCCTCCTGACTCCAGGGATGCTGCTCTATTCACTGAGCCACCCATCTGTCCCCTAAGTGATTTTTTTAACCTGAAGGAAGCAAGTAGATAAAGAAAGATGAAAGAGGAGAACCACCACTGCCCAAAACCACATCCCAGGGTGGTCCCAAATCCAGCCTACAGGCTGTGAATTCCCCTTCCTGATAACTCCAGGATGAATAATGCAGCGCCTTCAACCTCCTTCCCTTTCTGTATCACTTCCCTCCTTTGTCCACAGGACCAAAAGTATCTTCTGGGATAGGGGGTCACTACTGGCATCTCTATGGGAGGGGAGAGAAGATGGAGAGAAACAGGAAGGGGATTTTCAAAATCCATTTCAAGCAATAAAGGTTTTTCTCCAAAACATTTGCTAGCTGATTGTGGCTAAAACACACAAGGCTTTCAGTGTCATCTCATGCAGACTGGAGTTGCCTGCTACTGAAAAGTGATGATTTTCACCTCTCCCTTCCATCTATTAGTACACTAAATAATCTCAGAGCCTTGCAATGACCTAGACCACCCCTGGCTTAGACACCCAATGCCTTCTAATCAGCCTGCCTGGGCCTCACCCCTGTGTCACCTGTGAGGGGCTGGGCCAGAGCTGGTATTTTCTTTAGATACCACTTAGTTGGAGAATATGCAAACAAGCAAGGCTGACCATCACTCAGGGTCAAAGGAAACCATAAGTAAAAGATGGAATACCGTTGTCAAGAAAACAGCCACCACTGGGAGAAGGCTTAGACCAAAAGCAGGAACTACGTATTTAAAAAAAAACAAAACAAAACAAATACTGACTAGGCAGAGAATTGAGGTCAGTTCATTTAATCTTACCAGGGCTCAGCTAATAACCCAATTAAGGTCAAGTACAAGCAGATAACTACTAGCTGGGGCCCATACCTTGCTAAATGACAGCTGTGTCTTCCTGAGTTCTAGCCTTATGCTTCATATTCAACAGGAACCATAAGAACTGGAACCAAAATAGATATATGGAAGAGACTCCTGAAGGAGTTTAATTAATACCTGTATGTAGCCCTGGAGATTCCAGGTCTGAAAAAGATCGTGTTCTTTGAAGACAATTTGTCAATATAATTTAATTATTTTTAAAAAACCCACTCTAATCTTTAACTATGTTACCAGTGTGAAAAAATTAAGACAATATTAAGTGCTAATTTAATTATGCAAATAAAGAGATTGAAATATCTATACCTTTTGACCTAGCAATTCTACCACAACTAGGCTTACACTGACCCCAAGGAGGTCAATTATAAGAAGAAAGTCTCCATATACACAAAAATATTTATAGCAGCAATTTTTTGTGTCGTAGAGAAGAACTGGAAACAAGTAGATGCTAATCAATTGGGGAATGTCTAAATGTACTGTGGTCAATGAATGTAATGGAATATTACTGTGCTATAAGAAATGACAAGGATGATAAATACAGAGAGAGAAACATGGAAAGATTTGCACAACCTATGGCTTTCAGGACCAGCACAAGAAATTAAGAGTGACCCCTGTTTACACGTCCCAAATACAGTATGTGGAACACTGCAGCCTCGATAGACACAGATCCAGCTCAGGGAGCTTCCCTTAGCTTTGACATGGGGGTAAGGGTAGAGGAAGAAAGAAAAGCATAGGTGGAAGAAACCAAGACGTGTAGGTAAATGTTTAATAACTGGCTCTCTGAACATTTAAAACACAAGTTTAATCTCCATTACTATTAATACTTCCTCCATCACGTCTGAAAGTCTAGACAATCAATCGAGTCATGATTCTCTAACCTTTGCCAATTTCTGAGGCATCCACACTCACACTAAAAAAATAATTTAACAATTGGTTCCCCATTTGAGCTGGCTCCAACACCAGAGGGGAAATGACTGGTCTAAAGTCACACAGACGGAAATAAGAAGGGACTTGAACCTAGGTTTGATTCCAAATCCAGGCCAAATCCATTGGCCATTACCAATGCCAAATTGATGAACTGCCCATCTGATAGCTTTTTCTCAATCTTCATACTTCCTGACCTCTCACCTCTCGGTGACCTTTGATACCACTGACCACATCTATCTCTAGAATATTTTCTCTTCCTTGGATTTTTATGACACCCCTCACTTAGTTTTCCTCCTACCTATTTAACTAATCCTCCTCAGCATCCTCTGGTGGTTCATCATCCATATAACACTCCCTAAATGGGGGTGTTCCTCAGATCTGTGTCCTGGTATCTCTTCTCTCTTCACATTCTGGTAAGATTGATCCCCATCCTCTCCCATGAGTTTAATGATCACCTCTTCAATGAAGACTCGCAAACCTAGACAGCCTGTCCCAAAAGTCTGAGTTCAGTTTAGTGTCTTTAACCTCACCCCCAACCTCTAGTCAAGCAAGTTTCTAATGGATATTACAAACTCGATGTCCCCTAGGCATCTTAGATTAAACATGACTAAAACAGAACTCACTGTCTTTCCTCCCAAACTGTAGCCTCCTCTGAATTACCCTATTAATGCTGAAATAGGGAATACTGAATAGGGGTAAGTGAATACCTTAGCCCGTATGTCTAATAAGCTCCCAAATCTTATCATTTCCACTTCTATAACCTGTAATATACCTGTCCTCGCCTTGCTACTCACATGACCACCATCCCAATGTAGACCTTCATTACCTCACACTTGGATCTTTTTAATAACTTCCTAATTGGTCACCCTGCCTCAAGTCTCTCCCCACTACAATCCATGCTAAGGTATAGATCTGACCATATCACCGCTCTACTCAATAAGCTTCACAGGCTCCTACTGCCACTAGGATCAAAGAGAGACTCCTCTGTTTAGCATTTAAAGCATGTCACAACCTGCCCCAACCTACCTTTCCAGCCTTTTAATATGTTGTTTTCCTTCACATACTCTATGGTCCAGCCAAACTGGTCTTCCTTATATGATACTCCCTTGTCCTGCCTCTAAATTTGTTGTCCCCCCCATGAACTCCCTCCTCTCCAATTCCTCCATGTCCTGCTCCCTTCAAAACTCAGCCAAAGCGCCACCTTCTCTGAAAAGTCTTTCCTGCCTCCCTCTCTGCCAGCTGCTAATGCCATCTACATTAAATTATCTTTGATTTATTTTGCATCCATATTGCAATATGTACATTCCCCTCCCACACAAATAGCATGTAAGCTCTTGAGGAGGCATGCACTCTACATCTGGCCCATAGTAGGCACTTAATAAAAGTCTGTTGATTAATTAAGTGTCTAGTCCATGTGATTTTGTAGTTTTTACACAGTGGGGATGAGGGAGGGTAACTGATTTAACCAGGATCACACAGCATTTAAGGATCAACAGAACTGGGATTGAACCAATCCTGTTCCTTGTTTCACATTCAGTACTCGTTCTATGGTGCCATGTTTTCTCTATGACTCAAATGTCCAAAGGTAAAAGGGCTGATGTCACTGAGCCTGTGCCCTGGTCCTGACACCTCTGGGGCACTCAAGGCTCTGGAGGCTTTGCAAAGGCTCAGCCCAATATCTATCTGGAAAGTTACCTACAACAAATATGCCCAAACTGTCACCTAAATGTCTTTTTGTTTTACACTGCCAAGGATTAGGCTTGGGAAAAGACTCAATTATTCTACTTTAAGTCTTGTGAATTATTTATGAAAACTAAATACAGAATAAATTGGACACTGATGAACTGGAGGCCTAGCGGTGGTGGGAACGCTGGAAAAACAAGCAATTTTCTTTGAATGTGAATGTTTACTATTTGCTCTCTTACTGCAGAAATTGACAAATTGTCCTTAAAGGTCTGCTGCTTAGCAACCCAAGTTCTGCTGATGTACTCCGAAGATGTTAATTGTAGCTTCTTCAAACAATATGAACGACTGTTTAAAGCGCTAAAACTAATTTAATAAGAAATCCAAGCAGTTCCAAAAATACTGAGACTACTGCCACTGAAAGCCTGAACCTGGTAACCAGGAAAAGAGGACAGAGACTGTCTTTAGTGGGATTTACATGTGTTACAGCAGAAAGCCAAATGCTCACTATACGTCCTTCAAGAAGTCTTTCTTTACCCTCTTCCAGCCTTACAGAAAAAAACAGTCCTTCTCTACACTCCAGAACCAAAGAATATCATCAGAGCTGAAAGGAACCTCAGAGATCACCCAGTTCAGCTCCCTTATTTTACTGAGGGCCAGAGGGGTTAAATAATTTGCTCAAGATGACACAGGTAAGGAGTGGCACATGTAAGATCTGAAGTGGAGTCCTCTGAGTCAGAATCCCACACTCTTTTCCAATGTACAGTGCTCTCTTTTCAGCCTTTGTATCCCTTGTCCATATTCATCCACAAAGGCTCCAGAAATAGAATGTAAACTCCCCGAGGGCAGGAACTTTTGTCTTTGTAGCCCAGCACCCAGCACAGCAGGAGGCACATATTAGGTCCTTAATAAATACCTGCTGATTGATAGAGCAAGGACCTGTCCAACATACACGAGGGCTTCCTCTGCATGCCACTAGCATATTTAGGCTTTGCATCTGTTAACCCTTGCTACTACTATGTGATCAGACTGCTTTCTTCCTTGACCATATACTTCTTGGATTTTATGTCTCTTCTTATGTTACTTTTTGTATGCAAATCACAATGGGTGATAGGTTGCAACCTAGATACTCCCACCAGACATCTCTTTATTGACTGCTAGGTCAGTAACTACAGTAGTGAATCACAACTTGCTGCCATATGGCATCACCAGGATAACACTGGTCCTTCAATTATGGGCTTGTATGTCAGGAGAGGTTTGGGAATATTTGCAAGTGTTGCACAATTCCTCAAATGTAATCCTACCTGCCTTCTTCTCAATTATGGGTCCAGTTCACTGTCCATCTTAAGAACTTTCCCAAGACGGACACACGAATACACTAGCTCAAATGGACCAGGCTGCCCTTTCAAACCGCATGTCTGAATCACAAGAGCTAGAAGCGGTATTAGAACTCAGCTAGTCTAACTCCCTCATTTTACAGATGATATGAAATGAACTGTAGAAGTAGAAGTTCACACTGGCTGTAAGTGTCAGAATCCTTTTACTCTGATCTTTGCATCACATATTCTTCATCCTGTCTCTGCTTTCTTCCCTAAGAGATTTGTTAGGCAGAACTGCGGATTTCTTTGGGGTTTACTATCCTAGGGTTTGAAGGAAAAGAACAACGTTATCTGCAAAGACGAATCCTTTCATCTGAAAGTTACCACCCATGACAGGGGTGAGCATATGTCTCCCTGATCTATTCCTTATGATATCAATAATTAGAAGATTATTAAAATTCCCTCTTTGGTTGCATTTATCAAGGAAATCTCGCATGACAAAACATGTAAGGGAAACACCATTGGTGGATAGCCTCAGGGCTTCATTTTGCTTTACTAAGTCAATTAAAAAATAGTAAACAACAAATAGAGCAGAATCTTGCATTCTATAATTTAATGAAGATATATAGTCTGCTTCAAAAAGTGTCTACAAAAGCCTTCTGTTCCCTTCTTATGTTCTCATCAAGGATACTCTAAATACAAGTGTTGGTCATTCTCATAAAGAATTTAAAGAGATGAGAAACTTGACATCCCGGGCAGTACTTGCAGATATTAAATAATCTTTCTGTTCTTGTTGTTATTCATAATGCCATCTGTAACTTTTATCCTCAAATCATGATATCTTTCTGTCTTTCTTAAAGACTGAATTCTCCACGCTTTCAAAATTATGTTGCCTCCAGCACAGATTTCTTCTATATGTGCTTGATCTGGTCTAGCCACTCCCCCTAACTTCATCTAAATATTGAGAGTTCCACTGTCAATCACTCTGTCATTATATCATGTCATCAATGATCAAAATAAATGGTTACAGAGATGCTGAAAAATCTGTTCTATTTTTTGTCTATTTGTTTTCATCCTTCTAATTTCATCAGTAAGTCCTCCTGGGATGATCTGGCTGAGTTGTGTCTCCTGCCAAGTTTTATAATCACACTTTCCTCTTCGCTGTTCTTCATTATTTTGAGAGACAGTACTGGAGTAATCTTCCATCATCCTCTCTGTTTTACAAATGGCTTCGTACTTTAAACTGTTATTGCCCTTGGTTGCCATGATTGTCCATTTGACAAGGATAATTAAGTATTTGATCATCATCACCTCTGGCTTAGGTGATTTCTGGGCCCTTTCTGGCTTCTTGTGATGACTGCCTTATTTATACTGGTAACATTTCTGTAAAAAATGGTATAGTTAAAGTCAAATTCTTCCTTTATGCATTTTTTATTTTTGGTATGAACAACTAGATAAGTAAGTTAATCTGAGCTGCTATAACTACATGTGATATATTCTCAGTTTATACTTCTAATTTAGCATTGGTTTTCACTTTGATTTAAGTAGTCAATGGTCTGGTTATAGCCAAATGTCTGATTCTGGTGACTCCCATTAGTGAGCAGTAATTTTCTTTCTATTAAGAAAATCAATTTCATTTTTGTAATGTTCAATGCTTGCCATTCACCTCCAACCTGCCAGCATTTCCAACTCTTTCTTTAGAGAGATTTATACCATTTTGACTTCTTTGATTTCTTAATTTTGAGGCATATTTTCCAACTTATTTTCACTGCTCTCTCCTGTGCCCTTCTGCCACTTAAGTCACCTAAATATTAACTTGCTGGGAGTATCTTGTCAAATTCTTTGTAAGACTCCTCGCCTTCTTCATTTGCTATAAAAGAAGTTGCTAGACAAGCTACAGTCATCTTCATGACCAAGTATCCCATGCAATGCTGTTTCATATTGCATTTATGGACAACAGTAAAACACCAACACCAAATCATACACTTGTCTCTCCAAAAAAGAACAGGCCAGCCATCCTTCCGTATTATCTTCTGGTTTCATTTATATCAAGACTGTCAATACTGATGTGGCTCAATTAATTAGTTCCTGAATAAGTATCTTGCATTTAGAATAAGTTAAATTAATATTAACAGCTGGCCCAGAGAAAAAATAAGCAAGGCAATTTAGACAGTAAGATGAGAATTTATCATGCACTCAAAAAAAAAGAGCAAGTGGGATGAACTGGAAACGTTCATCTATAATATTCTTTCTGTGTTGTTGTGTGCATACAAATGCTGCTTTTTCTGGTTGGCTAAGTCCAGAATAATAAAAATAAAATTTTCTGAAATGAGAGAGCAAATATGACACAGCAGACATAGATTCAGTGTTAGAGTCCCGGGTTCCAAGTCCCATCTTTGAAAACTACTGGCCATGTGACCCTAGGCAAGTGCCTCAACCTCTCAATGCCACAAGCAACTCTCTAAGACAGTAAGGTGCATAGTAAGGTGCTGCTGACAGAGACAGTTTCCTCACTGGGAATTCTCTATACCACAGGACTGGAAAAAAAAAGATAGCCTAAAAACTGTGACTCTTAGCACTCTCTGTCTTCCATCACAGAAGAGGTGACTGAGGCCCATTTCATAGTTTTTGTTATTTTATAGTTTGCCATGGTCAAAGAATTCATCATGCAGAAGCCAACATAACAATGACGAACCTTTCCATATTCAACCAGGCTGATCCTTTATACAGCATTCATCATTGAGACCATATTGTAAGCCTTTTCACCTTGGTGAAAGATGGGAAAGTTAGAACTCAAGGTCACTTGCCCATCATCCATGCATGACAAGGCACTGAAGTAGGTCTTCTGTGGAAGTAATGCATTCAAGCGTATAAAAAGCAACCATTACAAGGAAGAGACTGACTAGCTATATTTACAAAGGACAGAATAAGGACAAACCATTTTTAATCCAGTTAGACCCATGGAAAACCTAGATTACAACTAAATGACCTCATATGTCTTGAATGGCTTGATTTTTATACTCTTAAGAGACTTCTCAAGCTCTGGCCCATTTCTAAGATTCTGTCTCTGCTTTGATGTGTGTCTTAAAAACTAGAGGGGAACCAAGATTCCCTATATCCTCATGCTTTGATCTTTGCCAGACCCAGCAGGAATATGCTTGGAAATCAGGGTTACCTGACTTTGCCCTCTAAGCAAGCCATCTCTTCATATGGGTGGACCCTGAGAAAGGACTAGATATGAGACAACATACAATAACCCCAGAGGGAAAAGTCTCCAGAGCTGGTATGCAGATAGCAAGCACACTTATGAAATCCGCCTCAGTGACTTCTCTTCTGAAAACGGGACAGTCGAACAGCTGCCAGATTTCTGTTTTTAAATCATAGCCATTTTTTATTTGAACAGCTGCTAAATGAAGCAGCACAAATCAGTATTTTTCTTAACCTGAGAAAATAGCGAAGCTTTCCTATTAAAAATGCAATAAAAATCTCTCTCAGCCTTGGAGCTGAGAGGCCGTGTCTTGGCCAAGAGCAAATTTTTGCAGCTAAATTAGTTATCAAACTCTGTAGAAGAGTGCTGGGAATGGACATTCCAGGCACAACCTAAGACCAAATTAATACAAGATCTTTTTTTAAATTACTGAACATCTTGTTTCCAGTCTTTTGTTGAAGGTAACACTGATCTTCTTCCTCTTAAAGAGAATGTATTACATCTATTTCTCCCATAAGACAAATCCCAAAGGCCAGACTTCAGGTTTCCTTTCTACCTGGCAAGATCCTTTCTGATTCTTACTAAATGTGAATTACATTTTGGATGCTTTGGCTTAATGATTCCATTGTTGCTGTGAAAGAAATGAACAACTCAGAAAAATAAATCAACTCTCATTCATTCAAATCCAATGCAAAGGTGATACTATATAACAACTGTAGTCAAAAGAGATGGGTTTCGGCAAATTAACAGACACACGCGGGAGCGTGTGTGTGTGTGTGTGTGTGTGTGTGTGTGTGTGAGAGAGAGACAGAGACAGAGACAGAGACAGACAGAGAGAGAGAGAAAGAGAGAGAGAGATGAGTAGGGGAAAGGGTGTGCAGTGGATAAATTCACATGGCTGCCCACATGGACAAATGATCAATGTATCTCCCAATGTCAGGCCTATGATTCCTTCTGTCCTAGACTGGACAGAGTTGAAAGGAACCTTAGGTCACCTCGTCCAACCCCAGTAGACAAATAAATTCCTTCTACATCTCAACAAGTGATCACTCAACCTATGCTTAAATACCTCCAATGACAGAGAACTCACCAACGTCCAAGGCAGCTCACTGTATTGTTGACATCGTGTACACTTCTTACAACCACTAGAATCTGCCTCCTGTAATTTCTCAGGGTAATGAGTTCTTAGTGGTTATCTCAACTTTGGTACAAGGTGAAGTGAGACTTGCTTTTAATGAGCTTTGAAGGAAGGGTCTTTGTTATAGTATCTAAAATGTGGATAACTGGCTTATATCTCCCTTCTCTATTTTTATACTTATTTTATAGGTTTCTGTCACTGCCCTTATCGAACTTTACCTCTCCAAATCAGCCAGCCCTAAGCCCCTCGGCCTATTCATAGACAGCCCTGACGCTATACTGCTTTGTACAGACAAATGTGGACATGAATATTTCAATACTGTTTCTCCTCCTCACTTGACAACTTCATCCTCTAGCAGAATGTAAGCTCTCCAAGAGCAGAACAGCTTTATTTTTATTACTGCATTCTCAGTGCCCGGCTCACCGCAGGTACTTAGTAAAATGTTGAATGTTAAGTGAATAAATGAGCAACCTTCTCTAGATTTCACCTTCATCATCCATAAAATGGGAATAATAATCTCATCCTCGCTTCCCTCAAAGAGCTGTTGCAAAGAAGATGAGATGAGAGAATGAATGGGAAGGTGATTTGTAAACTGTAAAGGGCTGTGAAAACATGAGGTGTCAGACTTTTATGGTAACTGTAGGCTTGCAAACAGTGTCCCAGGTCTGCCTTCAAACAGATAAGAGGGTCAAGGGATGCCAGAGCTTCCCAGGGCAACTTCTTCCCTTCTTTGAAGAATATCCCCTTCTACTACACTGTAAACCTTTTCCATCTGGTTTTCCCTCAATGGAGATGTTAGATGTAAAGGAGTAACAAAGACAAACACAGACATCGATCCACAGGGGATCGTCTGTAAACCAAAACTCTAATCAGAACAGAAACAGCTAAGTGGAGCATCCAACTCCTCCTAGTCTGGGATGAACCACATGCTTTCTAGGAACATAAAATCACAGATTATAGATTAGAAGGGACCTTAGAGGTCAGCTAGTCCAACTCCTTCCTTTATAGATGAGGAAATGGAGGCTGAGAGGTGAAGTGACCTGTCCAAGGTCTTAGAGTGAGAGATTTAAATCCATGTTTTCAGTGCACTTTTCATCACGTCACACAAACTTCAGTGCCCGTCAAGTGAGGGGTCAAAATGACAACCTGAAAACTCCTCCTTCTATTCTAAAATGATGGCTTCTAAATATCATTTGGGGGATGGGTAAACTAAGGCCTAGAAAAAGAAAAAAAATTTGCCTGGGGTAATAACAAGAGTTGGAATTCCAAACTGGGACCAATGATGTTAAATCCAGTGTTCTTTTTTTTTTTTAAACCACATTATGGCTAATTTTTTAAAATCCTATGACTCCACACAGATGCTACTTATACCCACTCATGGGAGAAATCATTTTCCTACTTTGCTCTCAGATAGTTCCAGATGATACTTAGGCTTAAGACAGTTACCCCAAAGCTCTTTTATACCTAACAAAAGCCAATGGATTAGTCTGTAACGTATCACCTCCTTCAAGAAGGCCTCTCATACTCATTCCAAACCTGTTCTCTCTGTCTCTGTCTTTCTCTCCTCTTAACTTCTAGAACACTAAGAACCTGAGATGCTCACTCTGTTACTTAACCATATTCTTCTCAGACAATTAGCTATTTTTTCTAAGGCAGTCCTATCTCCCCAGTTTGGGAGTCCCCCAAATGCAGGGGCCAGGTCTGCCCCACAACAAAGCCCCACGGTGCAGCTGTTCACTAACCACTTTTCACTAAACCAAAGTAAACTGCCTAGATACTAGAGAAAACAGCACAGAGGAATGACCTACTATTAAAAAGTTTTGGTTTTACATTGCTGTCATTTCTGGATATAACTGTCACTTCCCTCCTTCCTCTAAATCGAATCCCTTCCCTTGTAACAAAGAAAAATAGTTAACCAAATATAATCAAGTGACCTCATCTGACAACAAAAAACATTCTGCACCCAAAGTCCCCTGATTTGCTGCCAAGAAAAGGGAAGGACGTTCCATTTTATGTCCTGCAATACCATTCATGGTTTTCCAGTTAACCAAAGTACCCTGTCCTTATATTGCTATTTTAGATCTGCTTATTTTCCTCTGCATCCATTCTTAAAAATCCTCCTCTGAGTTCTTCAGAATTTCTCATATTCACCATTTCTTACTAAACAATAAAATCCTATTATATTCATATACCACAGTGTCTGTTCAGCCATATCACAGCTGATCCCCACCCCCAACCTTTCAGTTCTTTGCTACAACAAAAATTGCTTCCAAGTATTTATTTATTTATTGCTTTTTGGAGGTGGGAAGGCAAGGCAACAAGCTAAGTGACTTGCCCAAGGTCACACAGCTAGTAAGTGTGAAGTATCTGAGGCCAGATTTAAACTCAGGTCCTCCTGACTCCAGAGCCAGTGATCTATTCACTATGCCACCTAGTCACCCCCTCTACGTATTTAGATATAGATTGGAACTCAGTTTCTGTCTGAACTCTTTGAAGAAGTCACTAGATCAATGGGCATGAGCAGTTTAGTCACTTTTCTTGCATAATTCAAACTGAATCCTAGGTCTACCAATGGCGTATTAGCGTGTCTGTCTTCCCATAGCCCAACACCGACAGTTCTTTATTATCTTTGCCAATATGCAGGGTGTGAGGTAAAATCTGAGTTGCTTTAATTTGCATTTCTTATTAGTAAATTGGAAAATGCTTCCTTATGATTCTTTAATGCCTTCTATTCTTTTTGAAAATTGTTCCTATCATTTAATTACTTACTATGCATAGGAGAATGGAGAAGAGTTTACTTTATAAGATGAAGGACTGATCTATTCTTTCACTGTCCCATTTATTTGGGCTCCTCAGCTCCCAGGGAGATTCTTTCTTTTCAGGATATAACTAGTGTCTCATGGATAATCATTCTATGTAGCACAAGGTCCTTGAGAACAAGGAGGAAAATCCTAGGCACAACTCCAGGTTCTCTTCCTTTTCCTTACCCCTTCTGCAGTGCCTGGGGTAAAGCAACATTATTAACACACACACATCCAAATAAACAGCACAAATCCTCCCAAGGGCATTCTTGACACACACTATTCAGTGTCTTCCTTCTAATGGCAACACCCAATGCCATTTAGAAATCTCCAAGGATGGGTCCCATCACCCAAAACATAGTACCAAGAAGGTGACACCAGTAAGGTCTCAAAAGTACAAGTAGACATACCTGGCAATGATGAAGTGGAAATGAATGCTGGACTAGAAATCAGAATATCTGGGCTGCATTCTTACCACCACGCTGTATGACCTTAGACAGTTCCCTTATACTACCTGGCTTTCTCCTTTGCTCTTCTATAAAATGAAAGGGTTGGATCAGATGACTCTTAAAGTTCCTTCCAACTCTAAATCTATGATCTTAACAGCTTTGGCCCACGTGACTTCTTTCTATGAATTGTTTTTATGTGAATGGCACTGGCACTTAGCACACGCAGCCTTGCACTATAATTTTTCAAATGAGTCTTTTCTCCCTAGTAGCTGTAAGAAGCTTCTCATGTTGGGAGCAAGAGCAACGATTTCTCCTTTTTATATTCCCCCAAACACCTAGCACAGAGTAGGAGCTCTGTGGATAGTAGCTGACAGGTGGGCACACAACGAAGGCCTAGAGGGGAGAGACATTTCCTCAGTCAGCTGACAGCAGCGGCGACTTTACCAATCACCCATAAACTTTGTTATTTACTCTAATGGGATGTAGCAGGTAAGAAGGAAAAGGAGGAAGGTCAAGGAAAGGGAATAAAAATTTATATAGCGCCTACTACATGCCAACCACTGGGCTAAGGATCTTTACAAACATTAATGAACAGAAAATGGAGAAGCTGGATAAGAACAGATCTTTGAAAATAGCCAATAACACACCCAAAATAGTTACATTTGTCTTTGAAATGCAAGTGAGACTTACTAGGCATATATACCAAAGAGGTGTAGATGCTAAGAAGAAAGGTCCAACACACACCAAAATAATGACAGCAGCACTTTTTTGTGGTAGTAAAAAGCTGGAAATTGTATATGCCCACTGACTGGGAAATGGCAAAACCAATTGTGGTACAAGAATGTGATGGAATATTTTTTTGTTATTCGGTCATTTTTCAGTCACGTCTGACTCTCTGTGACCCCATTTGGGGTTTTCTTGGCAAAGATCCTGGAGAGATTTGCTATTGCCTTCTCCAGGTCATTTTACAGCTGAGAAAACTGAAGCAAACTGGGTTAAGTGACTTGCCCAGGGTCACAAAGCTAGTAAGAGTCTGAGGCCAGATCTGAACTCAGGAAGATGAATCCTCCTGACTCTAGGCACAGAGCTCTGTGCACTACATGGTGCCACCTAGTGCCCAATGGAATATTACTGTACTATAAAAAAATGACAAATATGATGACTACAGAGAAGCATGAACTGATGCAGGATAAAATGAGCAGAGCCACGGAAACAACATACACAATGAATACAACATTATAAATGGAAAGGACAAATGCAATATAATCAAAAGTGAATGTTGTAAAATTACAAAGAACGAGCACAGGGCCAAAGAAGAGATCTGAGGAGCCACCCCCATCTCCACTTCTATGTGTAGGAGGCCCATGGTTGTAGGATATTGTTTCTATTTTCACACTCTTTTGATGGATTGATTGGTTTTGCTGGTTTTTTCTCTTCTTCCTGAAAAAAATTTTTTTTGTCATTATATAGAATGGTTCTGGAGGGAGGAAAAAGAATACTGGGATACGTTTTTGTGATATAAAAACAAAAGATACCAATAACAATGTACTTAAAAAGAAATGAAGAAAGACACAAACACTGCTGCGGCTCTCAAAGGGAAGCTGAAAGGGAAGAACTAGAGGATGTGACAACAGGGCCTCTTTCCATGTGTCTCCCATGCTAAATAAGCTTCAAAAATAGGCTCATTCCTTCAAGGCCTTTAGTCAATGGATCATAGAATTAGAATTAGAAGGAACTTCAGATTTTGCATGTATAATTCATTTCCATTTCATATTGTTTCCTCCTCAGTGGGTGGGGGAGGTGGGAGGAAGGGAGAGAAAATTTAAAAAGAAAAGAATGTTAAAAATAAATAATAATTGTGTTAAAGTAGAAACTTTATTATGTAGTCATGAGTTAACTAAGGCTAAATGATTGGCATAAGACTACACAGGTAGTAAATGAAAGAGACTGAATTTGACCAGGAACCTGAATTGAATTCCCAACCCTGGCAACTCACTGGCTGGCTGACAGTGAATTCAACTAGCCTCTTAGAACTTCAATTTCCCGTTCTGCAAAGTGTGGATAATATCTGCATTCCCTGCCTCAGGAAGCTATTTCAAGGAGAGAGCTTTGTAAACTTTTGAGGGGTAATGTTACCATGACTATGACCAGAGAATCAGTAAATAAAATGTGCCTCAACTTCCTCGCCTGTAAAAAGGTGGGCGTGGGGATGGATTCCGAGTTACTGCAATGAAAACAAATCTTAAAATACAAGATATAGCGTGTGTTGGCAGGGGGGAGAGGGGGGAGACAATGTCAAGAGGGGAAGAGTAGAGGGAGGAATACAGTGAAATTCAAGCACTAAATTACTTCTCCCTCTATGCTCCTCTCCTTCCCTTAATCTCCCTACTTCCCAGTTCTGCACTATTATCCCAGCAGGGCCAAATTGTTCCCAGATCTGATTATCCACTTGAAGATAATCATAGGATTACCACATTCTTGGACATCCCCCTTCCCGGATCCTGAGAGGGTCCCCACCCTGAGACCTTCCACTTTGGTCAACTTCCTTAGAAAGCAAACTCCTGAGGGTAGGAGGCTTTGACCTCAAAGTATCTCTGAAAAAAAAAATCCTCATTTGCAATGAACCCATTTCAGTCAGGCCCGATGCAAAAGGTCCAAAACCATAGCAGTAACCAGTCAACACTTGCTGCATTCAAGGCTCCGTGTCCAATCAGATGAAGTAGCCCAGGGCACCTCATTGATAAACACCTCATTTCCAGTCTTCCTTGAGAGTTCCCACCTCTACCCAAGCCCTGATGGGGCTACTTCAGTTTGTCACAAGCATCTTAAAGGACAATTACTGCCTAAAAGGTCAGGTCCCTTGACCTCTAGCCTCACTCTCTCTTCTACCCACGTGTCTTTTAAGACCACATATTTGTAAGCATGAATCTGTTGCCTCCAAGAGTCTGGGCCCCCACTTGTCTCTCATCTAGTTCTCCTCAAACATAAAACTAGATTCCAGCTGAGATCAATGGGAGTCATCTCTTGTTTCAGGCTTCTGACCTACACTAATGCAACTACTTCCTATGCTGTTGGTAACTGGTCTTCCAACATGGCAGAACAATAAGAGATTTATGGGAGGTAAGGGAGGCAGAATCTAATCTCCATCGTCCAGCCTGACTTGGTTTGTTAGGTTAGAAAGCAGAAATCAGTCTGGGAAGACAGCTCACTAGCAAGCTTGCTAGGCCCTTCAGATACAACTTGGCACATCTGTGTGGTGACCCCTTCCCACCCTAGAAAAAACAAGTCATCAATTGCATCCTTTAGTGATCTGTCCTCTGCCTCAGAGGATATGAGTCAGGGGCTCAGTCTTGCTAGCCACCAGCATCAGGCATAATAAGGCATTGTAACAATCATTTAACATTGGAGGAGTGCTAGGTCATTTAACTAACATCCTCCAAAAGTCCCTGAATGCCTACTTCCTCCAGGAAGACTTCTGGGACTAACCAGGTTCTCCCAACTTCTTCTAGGTACAGCCTTCACTCCTATAGTGTGGCTAAAGTTCTTGTATGTTTATTTGGTTGGCTAAATTAGACCTCTGATCTCAATAGTGTAGGGCACTACAGTGAGGAAACTCCATCTACCAATGCAGATCACAATACCTGCTTGCAACTTAGAGTCTTAGAAAGCTAATTGTAGCACTGTTAAGTGACTTGCCCAGGGTCACACAGCCAGTATGTATGAGGAGTGGGACTCGAATCCAGATCTTCCAGGCTCTCTAGCTATCATCACAGTGCTTCTCACTAAAGTACTCCCCATGTAGTTCTTCTTCATCTTGAGTTAGTATTCCTTCCCTACATCACGGTACAACCTAATCCCTCTGGAAACCTAGAACGTGAGGGACTTCCAGGTCCTACACAGAGTCAAATATCATGGCCAAAGATGGGAGGAGATCTCACTGATCTCAGCAAACACAGCTGGAACAGCCTTAGAGATGACTTAGGTACAATTCCTACCCATTCCCACTTTACAAAGAGAGGAAAAAATGGAGAGCCTAAGAAGAGATGCTAAACCATAGGGTCACAAACTTCTGACGGAGTTAACTTGTTCAGAGTCACAAGGCCAGAGGCAGAACCCAGAGATTTGCTGGGATGCCCTGTCCAGGGCTCTACACCACTACAATAGTTTTCAAACTTTTTTTGATTGTATATCCCATTAGCAAAATTGCCTGAGCATTTGTTCACAATATTTAATTGTATACAGATAAATTACATACACACATTACTGTGATTCACTCTGTTCAACTGAAAACAAAAACAGGTATGTATGTGTATAGTGACTTTTGCTTCACCTCTTCTGCATTATGATCCAAAGGGCCCCTCAATCCTTTAGCCATTTTAAAGTTACCTAATTAGTATATCAGAACCTGATGCTTCTACCCTGGTGTGGCTAAGTACCAGCCCCTCACCATGACTAACCCCCTTAGACTCAAGAAAGAGGGAAACTGTGACTCCATTCTTGCCCCATAAATCTTCCTGTATCACCAAGTCTCTGGCACCACTCTTCCCCCAAGAACCACCCCACTCTACTGCCCCATATCCCTTCCCTTGCCCAAACCGTTGCTACAGTATATACTGAATAAACCCACTTGTGCCTCCCCCCGATATGAAACGATTTTGGAACAGGTCTTCTTTCCATGAAATTTCAGAATCAACCCTATGCGAGGTGATTCATAAAGATAATTCCTAAACCACCAAGTTCCTAATTTCTGTGGTCAAGAACTCTACAGAACCAAGTCTAAAGCATTCAGCCCAGGAATCTGACCTAAAATCTAGCGACCTCCCTCCAGTTTAGCCCGAGGCTAGACACATAGTAATGCTAAAGGAACCTTTAGTGTTCCTTATGTTCTTTGATATCTGGTTAGTCATGCAGTCCTTGAAACAATCCTATGAAGGGAAAGAGAGAGGACAGTAATAACCCATTTGAAGATCATCAAAGCATAGTGACTTGTCTGAGGTCACTGAATGACAGTCATTACAAAGCTGTTAAGGACCTCAGGGGAACATGGTCAAATACTCTTCATTTTACAGATGAAGAACGTAAGGATTTGCATGACTGCACATGTATAATCTAAATCAAATTGCTCGCCTTCTCAAAGCAGGGAAAAGAGAAAGAAAGAGGAAGAAAACTGGGAACTTGAAATTTTAAAAAATGAATGTTAAAAAATTTTTTACATATAATTGAGAAAAAAATAAAATAAAAAACTAAAAATGTTTTTAAAAATAAACAAAAAGAGAAAGTAAAGACAAAGGAGGGGAAGAGCCTTATCCAAGGTAACACAGTACACGACTGAATGAATTGGTATTTGAGACCAGGTCTTCTGACTCCAAACCTTATGGCTGGCTGTCACACAGCAGACCACTTGAGGGGAAATCCAGGGATTCTCAACAAAATCTAATGAATAAGTTAATGAAAGGGTGAGTCACTTCTTATCCTTCCTGGGTGGGCTTTGTGGGGCCCTTTTCTCCTAATTCTGGAACAATGCAGTCATATCTAGGGCCCTGAATATGCTGGAAGGAGCAGGGCCTCCACTGGAATCTTTACTTTCACAAGCACTGAAATGGCCTCTAATTTTAGATGGGGAAAGTTAGAAAAGTGCTGATCTGAGAAACCAAAGCACCAGGGGACTTCTCTGTCCCATGCAAATATTTCCCTCCTGCCAGCCTTGGCCGACACACCTGTTTCCTCCCTCGGATTAGGGGACTGAATCTCTCTGTATAGGCTGTCTGAAAGTGGGGAAGAGAGGCAGGATTTCAGTCTCTTGTCTGGTCTGAAGACAGAGCACACACCTTCTCCCTTCTGTCTTACAGTCTTAGACCAAAACAACCTTCCCCTGGGAGGACCCGGCACCTGTTACTTCATGCCACCCCCAAACAAACACAGAGAGGCTGAGAACTGAAATTATTATCCCCATTTCACAGATGAGGAAACTGAAGTCCTGAAAGGGGAAAGGACTTGAGTGGATAAAAAGCTATCTTTGGAGTTATGAAGGGTATTCAAGCCCACCTGAGACCTACTGGATGGAGTACTAAAGAAGGTACAGACTTATATTTACTTATAAAGGGAGCTGCCTCATCTGAGAGTTCTCTAAAACAATAAAATCACAAGCGCAACCCTTGGGCAGACTCTGTAAACTGGGAATGATACCTTATAAAATTTCTGTGAAGATCAAATGAGATATGTCAAGTGCTTTGCAAACCTTTTATCGCTATATAAAGGCAGTTGCAAGACCGAATGTGATTATCTCTATAAAAAGATGGCTCCTGCTTATTCCAATCTTTCTTGTCTTACAAGACCCTGATTATAATAGCCCATCTCCTCCAGGAAGATTTCCCTGACTATACCAACCCCGTCCTGATCTCTCTATCCTCTGATTCCTACAACAAAGTTTATATTTATTACACCCTGTCTTATGCTGAGGAAGGAAGATGGCAGAGAGGAAAGAGCCCATAAGCTGGGTTTGAGTCCCACACATCTGACCCATCCTGGCTTTGTGACCCTGGGCAAGTCACTTAACCTCTCAAGGCTCCTGGCAAATGTCTAAGACCTTGGAGCTGTTGATCTGCCTTGCCCACACTAGTCTGCTCCACATGCTGGGTGAAGGAAGGTCCAGTCCGGACCAAAACAACACCCACAGTACATAAGCTCGTGCTGTTTACCTATTATTCCCCGTGGCTGTGATAAGGATGAATGAGGTAACAGATGTAAGACACAGGTAAATGTCAACTACTGTCATTATTTGTCCAAGACAGAATGAATTCTCTTTCCCCCCAAACACACAATGCTTCCAAACCCCTCCCATGTCTGTCAAATGCCCCATCATCCTTCCCATCCTCAAGGTTCGCAGCTTCACGATCCTCCCCAACCAATGACCTCCTCCTCCTTCTGTCCATCCTACAAAGCCCAGCTAAATGGACATTCCTAAAGTACAGGGTTTACCACGTCACCTCCCTAATGAATAAACTCTGCAGTTCCCCATTAGCGCCAGAACAAAACACACACTCCTTTGTCATCGGAAAGCCCTTCACCATCTGGTTCCAGCCAATCGTTCCAAAGTTGTTTTCCATTCTTCCCCTTCATGAACTCACTACAGAGTTGAGCCAGACAGGACCTCTTATAACATGTTCCTCATACACTCCAGTCCCTTCTCTGTGCCCCGATAGCAAAATACTATCTCCTATGCCTGGAATGGCTCCTTATCTCCACCTTTTATAATCCCTCCTTTCCTCCAAGTTCAGTTCAGACATCACCTCCTCCATGAGGCTTCTTCTAATTTCTTCCCACCCTCCCCCAACTCCCAATTATCTTGTAATTCCACTGTATGTATTTATATTGATCCCTTCCACAAGAGCTTCCCCTTAAAGGTTTCAATATGTTGAGGACCAGCGTAAGAAATTAAATGGGAAATTTTGGGAATTTTGCCGAAACCACAGACAGCACTTGAAGGCCAGCAGACGACACAGAGCCTGTGACCAAATACTTAACCCGAATTTTACAATAAGATACTGTAAACACCTCATAAAAGGAAAAGAAAAAACAAAAACTCAGACTTCTTCTCTGGTATGAAGGGAGAGCCAAAACATTTTACTTGGATTGGATTTTCCAGATCACGGGGCACCATGCCCCCAAACCCTGCAATGTGGAAAGGAAAACTTTATGTAGATGCTGTCTCCCCCAATAGAATGGAAACTTTCTGAGGTCAAGAACTATTTCACTTTTGCCTTTGTATACCCAGAACACGGAAAATTCCCTGCCACAGAGTAAGTACTTAATAAAGGCCTACCTGATTGATGGATCTGAGGACTGCTGGTAATTTGCCTCAGGGCCAGATGGATTTATCAAGAGCGGATTCTCATTCATTCATTCATTCATTCAACATTTATAGAGGCTTACTATGTTCAAAGTAATAGGCCAAGCTGTGCTATAATTTCCCCAAGGCATCTCCCCAATCCTCAGTCTCTTTCTGGAGTGATTTTGCAAACCTAAGTATGTTCTAGGAAGGCCAAGGTAGAAGAGGCCTTTCCTTTCTCCAAGAAAAGTAGTTCATCCCTGATTTTCTTTCTCCTCTATAGCATTAATAACTTTCCATTTAACATCAGGAGACAGTAGAAAAGTTTGCTAAACTGAAGTCATGCCCAGACTTGGGTTCAAATCCCAAGCCTGTCACACTAGAGCCATTTGACCCAGAGAAGGTCATTTAACCAACCTCTTTGAGGCTCAGTTTTCTCATCTGTAAAATTATACTTACAGTATCTACCTGATGGGGTATTTGAGAAGCTCAAATGAGATCATCCATGTAAGAGGCAAAGCACTACCTATGTAATTGCTATTAATATTCAACAAATCTTCCCAGAGTGCCCATCCCATGAAAGGCAGCCTGGGAGATCACAAGGGAAACTGGTTCCTGCCCTAGATGTAGAGATAAGATACATCCCTCTAAGCACGAATCAATCTAAGATCCAAACAATGCCAAGAGAGGAGGCTGTAACAAGATAGCTCCTGATTAAATGCCAAGAGTGGGGCAGACAAGGGCTGGAGGAGTTCACAAGAGGGAGAGGTCACCAGAAGCCCGGTGTCGTATTTTCTCTCTAACATCTACAAAGAATGGTCTCCCTCAAATCATAAAACCTAAACAAGAATTCTTTCACTGCACCCCCAACGAATCACAGCTCTGCCTCTGGAATCACGGGCTAAAAATTCAAACCTCTTTGGAATTCTTACTATGTGATTTTGGACAAATTGCTCAGCTGTTCTGGATTTCAATTCCCTCACGGGTAAAATGAGGGAGTTGGTGTAGATGACCCCAAAGTACCTTCCCACTCAAAATCTATTTGGTGAGGATTGATGTAGCTATCCTACCTTGAAGAACTTAACCCACCCCTTTCCCAATAATTCTCCATCCTTAACTTGTATTACTACCCTCCACGTGCCTACGCCTTTAAAGCGTATTTTTCCTGATTCCTGGAAGTTTCTCCTCCCCCTTCTTTGTCTGCTAACGCCCTTCCCATGCTGTAAAGCAAAATTCAAATGCCACTTCCCTCCATGAAGCCTTTTGCCATCCCCCAATGACAGACTGATAACAAGGTACTTTGAACTGCTTCACTAAATAAGACAGAATAAGCTTCTCATCTGTGTTTGTGCCCGATTATCTCTAGTAGGTTATAAATTCCATGAGAACAGGGATGATTTATAATTAATCTTTGTATGTCTCCCAGTACCTAACATAGGGTTGGCTGTACATACATTAGGGACTTAATAAATGCTAGTTCTCTACTTCAGAGGGTATGTAGTTCAAGGTCACCTGATGGTGGCTGGGAAAGGCCCCCCAGGTCATATAACTGAACGCCTTCTCTATCTAAACCTATATTTATACACAGTCAAACATTTTAACTAGCAGCTCTCTCCAAAAGGCAGATCCCTCAAAATGTCATTTTTGTCTTTTACAATGTCAAAGACCCAGCCTGGCATCAGGCTTTATATACTAGATCCTGAAATGCCAAGAGTACCAGAAGAGATAGTATAGAGGGATCCAAACCTAGTTAGTTAGAAGGCTTTGCTGATTGTGGTTCTGTTCTCTGGGAAGAGCTTTTCTATCCCACCACCTCAAAAAAAAACAAACAAATAAAAATCACAGCTCCCCAAAGTACATCAACAGGATGTTAATGATGCACTGAACTCAAGAAAACTCTGGAGTGGATATGACCTGAGGGATCCACATTTTACAGACAAGGAAAACTACAGCCCAGAGTGAGGAAGCATTTCGACCTGCCCTGCATCAAAATGCAAGGGAGGAGCAGCACCTTCATCTTTTGACTTCTAGCCCTCAAATCTTGCCTTTACACTATACTGATCCAGCCCTCTTATTTTGATCTATTTATATATTTGGGTAATCATTTTTCTTACAAACTTACCAAATCTCTAGCTCAACAAGACAAACACAGAAAAATGAATAAAACCATAATGCTCCTTGCTTTACAGAACCTCAGCCTTTGCCCAAGATCACAGAGTATCAATGCCAGATTTCCTACTCTCAACCGATCAACCGATCAATTTGTTAACTATCTACCACTTGCCAGGCATGGTGCCAGTATTTGAGATACAAAGACAAAAAGCAGAAGAGTACTGGCCTTCAAGCAGCTTGTGTTCTCATTCCACTGAGACAGGTGGATACAAGACACATACAAAACAAGTGTAAGGAAAACTTGACAGTGGGGGTAGGAGAGGGAAAAGCAGCTGTGGCGAAGGGAGAGAAGACCAAGAAACACTTTGCTCAGAAGACAGCACCGGAGCTGGACTGGTACTATAGGAAACCAGGGATTCCAAGAGGGCTGAGTGGGGAGTGTGTTCCATGCATAGGTAGGAAGGAGGAGATGGAATGTGAGAAGGTCTGGTTGGACTGCAGAATGCATAAAGGGAAGTCATGCATAATAAGGCTTTAAAAGCCAAACAGAAGAGTTTCTATTTGATTCTGGTTGTAAACAAGGAACTGATGGATTTTACTAAGAAGGCAGCGTATGTGTAACATAGTCAGATCTGTGGAGTGGCAAGACTCAAGGAAGGGAGACCACTTAGCAGGTCTCGAAGTAACAGTAATAGCCTAGAAGAGAAATTTTGAGAGCATGAACTAGAATGGTGGCCCTGGGAATAGAAAGAAGGGGCTTTCATAGAACAGATGTTATGAAAACAAAAAGGTATAGCTCTGACAATAGCTTATATATGTGAGGTGAAGAGACAGCAGCTGAGTCCAATAACACTGAGGGTGTGAATCTAGGTGACCTAAAGTCACCTTGACAGAAGAAGAGAACTTCAGGGGCACTAGGTGGTACAGTGAATTTGGTACTAGCCCTGGAATCGAGAGAATCTGAGTTCATATATATCTGTGTGACCCTGGGCAAGTCTAACCCTGATGGCCTCAAAAAAAAAAAAAAAGAAGGAAAAGAAATAGAGAACCCCAGAAGAACAGTGTATTTGAGGAAAAGAATTTTTATATTCAAATCCTATAACCAACAAGAGGGAGGACTAGACATTTTCTCTGATTTTTATAACCTCTCAAAACTCTTCAAAATAAAAATTATGAGAGATAGTCTACACTGGCTAAAATACCAGGGAAGCCGAATAAGGAAACAATATGAGAAATTAACAGCAGAGGAAGCTAATCCCTAATCCTTAATTCATTTACTCAAACACAGGCTTGTGCTCCTGGATCCACTCTGAGATTCCTAGCTGGTGCTGGAATCTCTAACACAGCCCTCTGTCCAGGGCCTTACACGCCATCATTTTATGGCAAAAAGCAATAGAATTCACCACCATGGTGGAGGAAAGGGGGGAAGAAAATTTGGAACTCAAAAACTTGTGGAACTGAATGTTGTAAACAGAAAATAAATTTAAAAAAAATTTTTTTAAAGCAACAGAATTCAACTCTGCCCACCCTCAACCCTCTGAGGAGGTAAAGTTATAGAAAAGTAGAAACTGGCTCTGCTTGGGATGGCAAAACTTATAGTGCAGCAGTACTCAGCCAAAGAACTAAAAAACAGAGGGTTCTAGCTTGTGTGAGGCTCCACTGAGCTGGAAGGGAAGGGGACTGGTATCTAGCTGGGTTAGGTTTTTTTCCCCCCAGAAGTCACCTAGAGCTAGGATTTAAATTGGTGAAAAGTGAATTCCCTAGCATGAGAAGTGGTTGCTACAACTTTGAGTTCCAGCCTGGAGGAAAATCATCATTAAAAGGGAAGGAGTCAGAAATTGAGCAATAGGAGGGATATAAAAGAGGGAAAAACCCCTGTAATTAAGAAAGATCTTAGAAAGAAGAAAACTCAGTGAAAAATCTTAAGCAGATAAACCAACGGGGAAAATATTAGTTACAGAAGGGAAGATAGCCTCCAGGATAATTAACAAGTCCAAACACCTCTGAATAAAACAAGACAGGGGAAAATTAATCAGTATCTGATAAGGCAGAGGACCCTATGGATTCCCAACAGAACATGTACATGAGGATGCTCCTGAAAGGTTCAAGACAGAAATAATAATCATGAAAGCAGGATTTTAGCTTGTACCAAAAACAATTTTTTTAATGAGCAATTTAAAACTAATTTTAGAAAACTAAAAAGAAAAAAAATTGGCAAGAAAAATTTGAATCTACAATAGCAATGCCTTCCAAAGAAACAAAAAACCGAGAATACAAATAGACCAGAAGTGAAGCATAATCTGGAAGAGAAGCAAAAAAGCAATAAGATTATAAGAACACATAATCTCTAGACAAGCAAAACATATTGATCTTGAAGAAAGAATATATAGTGAAAACTTAGGGATCATAAGTCTCAAGTGGAAAACAAATTTAAAAAACCTGAAAACCATACTACAAAAAACTGTCCAGAACTTCTGAACACAGAAAACAAAGTACAAATTGAAATCCACAGATTGCCTCCAGAAAAACAAAACAAAACAAAAAAAGAATGCTGTAAACTCCAAGACAGATTGTAGCTTAATTAAATGATTACAATGGCAGGCAACAATTTCTTCAAAGAAACAGAAGAATATAAATATACAGGAAAAGAAATCTGAACAACAAATGACTATTCTGTACCTTCTAAATAGGAAAGAAAGAAATGGAATAATGTGTTCCAAAGAGATAAGGATCTCAAGATACAACTCAAGGTGACATAACCTGCAAACCTAACCCTGTTCATCAATGAAAAAGGATGGATATTCAGGAAAAGAGAATCCTTTGAAGCAATCCTCCAAAAAGAGAAATGAACAGATTATTTGTTTTGCAAATACCCAGAAAACAAAAACACAAGAAAAATAAAGAAAAACAGCAACCAAGGAAGGCACAAATGATAAAAAAAAAATCCTAGAAAAAAAGGAAAAAAAACTTGAAAGATACCTATTGACTTAAAGACAACATCAAGGAGATAGCAAGTGTGGGACCACTAACTGACTTCTTTCTAAAAGTAAACAAAGAGATAACACTAAAAACAGAACTTAAATAGCGGGAATGATGGAAGAGGAAATACAGTAGACTAAACCTCACAGCACTTCTCCTAAAGGTGTATCAATGTTTTCTATGGAATTAATCTATAGAAAGGGAGAGATCATAAAAGAGGAAAGAAGAAAGGAAGAAGAGAGGATTGTATAATATATACTAATCAAAGCAATAGTAAACAATATAGGAAAATAACTCCTGTGGTCTCTGAGGAAGAGGAGGGGCTTTGGGTCAGATGGCAAAGGAAGGATCGAAATAAGAGAGAAGGCAGAGGGAAGTCTAGATTCAATAAAGAAAGGAGGTCACACTGAAGGACACTCCCATGGAGGAGAAAAGTATAACCTAAAGATAGGGGCCTTAAATGGGAATAATCTGCAGGGATTTGGCTGATTCTTAGAGAAACCACCATTTTTAAGTGAGTGTGGTGCTTCAGGAGAGAGTATCAGAACTCGTAGAGACACCCCAGATGATGAAAGGGCATGGAGCCATTTCAGGGAAATGGGGAAAATGATCATGGGGAAATCGTGGGCACTAATGAACCACACAATCTGGGACACTGAAAAATTTTTACCATAGGAGCAATACTTCTATCTTCTCTGTTTTGCGTATGATAATTCTAAGAGTGAGTTACAACTGAAAAAATGGGGGAAGGGAAAGATCCACAAGAAAATAATATATACAAACCATGAAAGAAAGAATAAAAGTCTAGAATAGAAAAAAGAAAAGGGAATTAATGAAAAGAACAATAGAAATAAATCCTTTTTTTAGAAAAAGGCATAGAAAATGAAAATTTTCAGCTAACAAAACACTTTGAAGGGAAGGAGAGGAAGGAGCATCTTACTTGACTTTTTAAGTAAGAGGGAAAAAAGGAAAGAATTAGACAACTAGACAAAAGGATGAAAAAGGAAGTAAGTAAAACTCAAAAACTGGGGAAAGGGCTCATAAACAGGAGGGAGAGGTTGAGAATAAGACGAAAAGAGTCTATCTAGGATTAGGATCACTTCACAGTACATTAAGCAAAGGTAACTGAAGAGACAAAACACTGCAAAATTCCCATTTGGAAAATAATACAGAAACATATATGCCAAATGAGGGGAAATAAACTCAACTTTAAATGTGAATGGATTAAGCAATTTAATAAGATAAAAGAGTGACAGATTAGGTCAGAAAACAAAACTCTATAACCTCTCGCTTGTAAGAAATACACTTAAAAAGCAAAGATATGCACAGAATAAAAATGAAGGACTGGAATGAAATGTACCAAGCATCAAGTAAATCCAAAAAAGCAGGAGTTACAATTATGCTACCACACAAAGCACAAATTCATAACATAAAAAGAGATCAACAAGAAAACTACATCATGCTAAAAGGAACCAAAGACAACAAGCCGAATATTAAATTTAAACGCTCCAAATGCTTTAGCATCTAAATTCATAAAAGAAAAATTAACTGATTTACAAAAAGACATAGGCAGTACACAATAATATTAGGAGCTTTTAATGAATGTCCTTCTCTCTCAAATTTGGACAAATCTAACAGAATGATAAACCAAACAATATAGAATTGAGCTTAACTAAAGAAACTAGAGCTAAAAGACTTCTGGTATCTTCTAAACAGTACTGCTAAAAACACGAAAACCATAATTTTTAGTATTCACATGGAACTTTCACAAAAAATTTACCATGCATTAAGAGATATTGCAAATAAATGTGAAAAATACAGAAATAGTAAACAAATCCTTTACAAACCATAACTCAATTAAAAATAGTAAGAGCTCAGGGAACACAAGCAAAATTCACAGAGCCAAAAGGAGACTAAACAATGAAATCCTAAATAATGAGTGGGTTAAAGAACAAATCATAGAAATGATCATTACATGAAAAGAAATTATAATGATGAAACAACATACCAAAATTCTGGGATGCAGCTAAAGCAGTCCTCAGGGGAAAAATTATATCCCTAAAAACATACATTAACAAAATAGAAAAGGAGAGGATTAATGAACTGAATATGCATCTTTAAAAATTAGAAAATCAATAAATGAACAAATCTAAGATAAGCACAAAAGAAGAGATTATGAAAATTAGGAGAAATAGGTAAGATAAAAATTCAGAAATAATAAGCAAAACTAAGACCGGTTCTTTGAAAAGACTAACAAAATTGAGACACCTTCAGCCAACCTGAGTAAAAAGAAGGGGACAGAAAATCAAATCAACAAAATAAGAAATGAACAAGATTTGAAATCACAACAAAACCCAGGTGAAATCACAACAAAACCTAAAGAAATAAAAAGAATGTTCAGTGCCTGCTATAAAAATATATGCTAACAAAACCGAAAACAAAAAAGAAACAGAGGAATATCTTTTTTAAAGTCTAAACTACAGAAGATCAAAATGTTTTAAAAGTTAAATTCTTAAAAAATTAAATAATCCAATCTCATGAAAAGAAATAAAACTAATTTTAATTGAACTATCAAAGGAAAAAAACAACCCTGCTCATCTGGATGGATTCACAAGAATTCTAACAAACTTTTAAAGAACAATTAGTACCAATACTATACAAATTATTCTCAAAAACTGAGAAAGAAAACACCCTAACAGATTCCTTTTATGATACAAATATTGCATGAATACCTCAGCCAGGGAAGGTTAATGCAAAGGTCAACTATAGATCAATATCATTAATGAATATTGATTCAAATATTTCTAATAATCCTGTTAGACTATAGTAATACATCCAAGAAATAATTTATTTTATTATGACAAAGTTGCATTCATAACAGGGATGCACAGATGTTTCAACATTAGGAAAACAATCACAATAAATTACATTAAAAAACAAAAGCATCCAAAGCCACATTGTTATCTGAAGAGATGCAGAAAAAGTCTTTGCCAAAGTACAACACTCATTTACACTTAAAACAAACAAACATACAAAGTATAGGCACACTGAAGAAATTGTCTTAATATCAGAAAAATTACTTTCCAAAGCCAAAAGCAAGCACAATATTTCATAAGGATACACTAGAAGCTATTCCAAAAAATACAGAAGAATGCCCATTCTCACCATTATCATTTAATATAATTTTAGAAATGCTAGCAATAGCAATTAGATAAAAAAACAAAATTAAAGGTGTAAAAGAGAAGATAAAACTACCCCAATTAACTGATGACATGATGGTTTACTTAGAAAATCCTAAGGAATCAACAAAGATGTTAATTGAGATGGTAAATTCAGTAAAATTTCAGCCTACAAAATGAACCCACAAAAACATAATAATCATAAAATCCAAGAAGCAATAATAGAAAGGGAAATTTCGTTGGAAATATCTACAAAATACATTAAGCCTCCAGGGATCAATATACCAAGGCACACAAAATATTTGTACAGATTAAACTACAAGCTCCTCCTTAAAATAAATAACAACTTGAGTAGCTGGAAGAATATTTAGTGCTCATGGCTGGGCTATGCCAATATAATAAAAGTGACAGTTATTAAAGAGGTATTTTTCATAACTTAAATATTAAAAGTATTTGTTTAGAGAAATAAAAGATCTAAAATATCAAAGGAAATAATGAAAAGAGTCAGGGGAAGAAAAGAAAATGGTACTTCCAGGTTTCAAATTATATAGCAGGAGTCATCAATACCATTTGGTACTGGTTTAAAAAAAACAGAAAGCAGACCAATGGAAGAGACCTTACAAGAGATAATTAGAAACAATGGAAATCAATAATCCACTGTTCAATAACTGGAAAACTTAAATTACTTAGGAAAGAACTCTCTATTGGATTTTTTTTAAAAATCTACTGGGAAAACTGGAAAGCAGTCTAGCACAAATCAGGCTTAGATCAATGCCTACACAATATTCTACAATAAATTCAAAATGGATATGTGACTTTAATATTAAAGCTCATACTACAAAAAAATCAAAAGAGAAGTAGATCATATACCTCCCGCAACTATGGGTAGGAGATATATTCTTAACCAAGTAAGTGTGAGAAGCCAGTTACAAAAGTTTAAAGAGCTAACTTTGAAATTGCATGAACAAAACTAATGCATTTATGATAGTAAGAAAAGCAGTCCAATTGGGGAGGGGAAATTCCTATATCAAATTTCTCAGATAAGGGAACAGATAGATATTAAGTCCAAAAGTCATTCCTCAATAAATCTGAACAAACAGTTCTCAAAGTAATTGCAGATTTTTAACAACTATATGAAAGAATGTACCAAATGAAAAATAAGGGAAAGGCAACACAATCCTGAGGTTTAACCTCATAGCCTGTAAATCAAAAACAAGACAATAATTAATGTTGGAAGGGTTGTGGGTAGATAGGAAAGCCAGTGTACTGTTAGTGGCTCTGTGAATCAGTACAAGCATTTTGGAAAGTAATTTGGAATTATGCAAATAAAGTGACTAAAATACCCATGCCCTTTTGATGCAGAGGTTTCACTACTAGGTTTATAATCCAAAGAGGTCGATGATAAGAAGAAAGGCCCCACATACACCAAAATATTTATAGCAGCACTCTTCATGATAGCAAAGAACGAGAAACAAAGTAGATGGACTGGGGAATGGCAAATGTGAATATAATAGAATATTACTGTATGAATAATGGTGAGTAACAAAGAAGCCTGGAAAGATTTATATGATCTAATGAAAAGTGAAGTTAAGCAGAGACAAGAACACAGTATACACAATGATTTCAACAATGCAAATGGAAAGAAGCACCATAAAACGATAAAAAATGAATGTTGTAAAATTATAAAGAACAAAAATGGCCTCAAAGAAGAGATATGAGAAGATATCCCAGGCCTACTCCTTTGCAAAAGTAATAAGTCTACAAAGTGTGGTACACTGCATGCATTTTCAGACTTTTTTTTGATAAACTGTTGGAATTTGAAAATTGTTTTCCTCTTATTACTCTTATCTTTTTTTTCTCCTTAAAAATATTCTTTATTATATGGGATGCCTCTTGAAGAGGGTAGGGCAGAATACGGGGAGTAACTCTGCTGATGTAAAAACAAGACATCAATAAAAATTATTTTAAAAGAGAAAGATGAGTGGCAGCTAGGTGGCACAGTGAATAGAGTACTGGCCCTGGAGTCAGGAGGACCTGAGTTCAAATCCAACCCAGACACTTGACACACTAGCCATGCGACCTTAGGCAAGTCACTTAACCCCAATTGCCCTCCAAAAAAAAGCACAAAGAAAAAAAAATTTTTTTAAAGGTATTACCAAAAAAAAAAAAAAGATGAGTTCTCTTTTAAACATACTGAGTTTGAGATGCCTAGGGAACATTCACTGTGAAACATTCAATAGGCAGTTAGTGATTTAGAACTTGAAAAAGACTGGATAGATACACAAAGGAGTTGTCTACTTAGAGAAGATCGTTAAACCCAGTAGAACGGAAAAGGTAACTAAGTGAGAAAGTATAGAAAGGAAAGAGAAGAAAGCCCACAACAGAACCTCAGGACATACCACAGATGATGATCAAGCAAAGCAGATGGGAGCAAAGAAAGAGAACCAAGAAAGAGCAAGTTGTAATGGTAATGGGAATGTGAAGATCTTCCCTGCCCCTTAATAGGTAGAATGTAATCACATGAAGTCTGCAGTGTAAGGAGTTTGTTGAATGGGTAGAGCAGAGCTGAGAGGAAGCTGGAAGCAGAGCAGTTAGAACGGAGGGAGAGAGAGAGCACAGGTAAGAAGACAGATAGGATTGTGAATGTTTGTGGGAAGGCTGAGGCTTTGGGATGGTGTTGCTTCCTGCAGTGATAAGGTGTATTAACTTCTTTGTTGCTATTATGGATTCAGTTTTCTGGTGCTGAGATTTGGCTTTCTGGTGTCTGAATAAATGTTTTGCTTCTGTCCTCTATATGGAAAGTCTGTTATATTTTGTGATTCAGAACTATGCCGACACATTCAGTCACCATTAGTACTGTGAATATTGCTTTGGCAATATACAAGGTCATGAAAAACCCAAAGAGTATTTAGAAAAAGGTGGTACTTAATGGTGTCAAATACCAAAGTAAGGTTGAGAAGGATGAGAATTGAGAAAAGGCCATTAAATTTGGCAATTAAGAGATCACTAGTAACTTTGGAAAGAAAGTGGCAGAAGAATGGTGAGATCAGAAACTGGAATGCAAAGGATTAAGAAAACGGAGAGAGGAGACAAAGGGTGAGGGGAGGGAGTGGTGTGATAGAATCTACTGAGATTTTTATTTTTTTTTTCCTCTGGGTGGGGGAGACCGGGGGATGTTTAGAGACAGAAGGGAAGGAACCAGGGGAAAGTAAAAGACTGAAGATTGGAGAAAGGATGGTGAGAACAACCTGCTAAAAATGAGAAGGGAAGGGGGTGAAGGATGTGTGTAGAAGGTTTGACTGTGTCTAAGAGAAGGGCATCTCTTTATCAAAGACCGGAGTAAGGAAGGAAATAGTGGAGGATCATGTCAAACAGGCGGTGAGATGAAGAGAAAAAGAGGGAGTTCACAGCCAATCCCTCTGATCTCCCAACTACTCCATGCCACCTTTTTTCATTAAAGCCATAT
The DNA here is from genome assembly GCA_028627135.1 of Pseudochirops cupreus. Classification (NCBI taxonomy): domain Eukaryota; kingdom Metazoa; phylum Chordata; class Mammalia; order Diprotodontia; family Pseudocheiridae; genus Pseudochirops; species Pseudochirops cupreus. Next base: position 327,651,455 of record CM053581.1, read on the forward strand.
GTATTCAATAAGCCCTAAGAAACAGTCTCCACTATAGTTTCCTTCCTAAAAGTCACAACCAATCAATCCTTTTATATTTTTTTCGACTAATTCCATCCTTGGTGGCTGTTCCAAAACTTCTTAGTCTCCCAATTCCCTCCTCTTGTGGCAGATTCCATCTTCTTTACCAAGGAAACAGAACCCACACTATGTGAGCTCTATCATCTGCCTATGGAATACCTCAGAGTGCTCCAACATTCCCACCAGTCCTCTTCTCCTTTACTCCCATCTCTGAGAAGAGGCAGCTTTTCTTTTTGCCAAGGTCAAACCTTCTTTGGGTATCCACAATCCCATCACACTGAATTTTCTCTAGGAGCTTTGCTCCTATATCATTCCTTCTCTATAATCTTCAGTCTTTTCTCTCCCGCTGCCTACAAACACACAGGTTTCCTTTAGCTTAAAAATAAAAAAAATAAAATAAAAAAGAAACTCTTCTTTTTAAAATGTCATCCCTCAAGCTATCATCCTATAGTTCTTCCTTTTCACAGTGAAATTCTCTGCCTCTACTTCTGTATTCCCCCCACTTACTTTTAAATCTTTTTGTAGTTTGGCTTCTGATCCCATCCCTGACTGAAACTGTTCCCTCAAAAGCTATCAATGATCTTTTAACAGCTAAAGCCTTTTGGCAGCCTTCATCCTCCTTTTAAATACTGTTGTCCACTGGAATAGTCTTCCCTCCCTTGGATTTCTTGGTACTATTCTGGTTTGGCTCTACTACCTAATGAATGCTCTCTTTCTCTCTCCCTTAATAAGCACACCTGTTTCCATGGTTGAATCCATGTACTATCTCTGTGGACCACCCCCCAAAAAATCACTCTATCTAAACCTAATCTCTCTCCTTTGCTAGGATCCCTCCTGGATGGCCACTAGACTTCTCAAACTCGAGGTACTCAAGAGAGACTCTCTGCTCCCCCAGAGCTGCTCTCCTCCCCATTTCCCAGATTCCACTGAGCGCATCCCTGCCTCCTTCTAATCACCCAAATTCCTAAGTTTGGAATCATTCTCTTTACTCTCTTCTTATGACTCATATCTAACTAGATGCCAAGTGCTGTCCATTCTATCCCAGCCACCAGCCTTGCTCCGGCTCTCTCACTTCTCTCACCTGAGCTACCACTGCAGACCATTCTGGAGGCTCTATTCCAGTCTCTCCCCTCTCCAATCTATTTCCTTCCTCAACCACGTGGACATGTCCCTTTCCTGTTCAAAAGCCATCAGTGGCTCTCCCCTTGTCCCCAGCCTGGCAAAGAAGCCTGGATTTCACAATCCAGATCCCTGCTATGTCCCAGACCTTTCTATCTCAGTTCTTTAAACACTCTAGGCTGTAGAGGAGCTGGATTCCTGGCTGTCCAATACACCAACATGGGCCACTACCACGTCTGCTATGTGCCTCTTCCATTATCTCTGCTCTGTCAAGTAAAGAAATTTTCCCTGACTTCCTCCCTTACTGCTCCAGGTAACCAGGTGGCACAGTGGATAGAGCACTGATCTGCAGTCAAAAGGACCAAGTTCGAATGCAGCCACACACATTTACTAGCTGTGTGAGTATGGGAAAGTCACTTCAACTTCTGTTTGCTTAAGTTTCCTCAACTGTAAAATGGGGATAAGGCAGCGCCCACCCCCAGGGTTGTTGGGAGGCTCAAATGAGAGTATCTGGAGTGGTCAGCACAGCTCCTGGTGCATAGCCGGTACCAGAGACTCCCCTGCCTCAAACTGCCTTGGAGAACACTTATCTACAGGAATCTTATATCCCCCATGTTTGCTTTGCATAAAGGAGGTGATTAACAGGATCACGAGATTCAGACTTGGAAGAAACCTTGGATAAACGTTTATAGAACTGAATTGAAACCAGTCATATGAAACATAAGAAGGCCTCTCTGTGAGGCAGGGGCCAGCCCCCACCTCACCTCACCTCACCCCACGCAGGCTACTCAGCTGCATCAGGCTTCTACTGCGAGAAGGAGCTGGTCTGCACTAGGGGGTGATGGCGCATGTTATACCAGGGCTCTGCTGCAGTTAGGAAAAATTAGCATTGCTTGCATATAATTGGCACATGCCCACACAGACCCATGCCTATTCTCAGGCAATTTTCACATTAAAATGTCATTCACTGCTCCCCTATAGGCTGTTACGTCTCTATTTTTCTCATGTTTTTCTTGGCTCCCTATCACCCTCCCACCATCTCTGGCCCACCACAAGTTATAGAGAAGAAAAAGGAGAGGCTAGATGGAGGGGAAGGGTGGGTGGCAGGGAAGAAGTGCCTCTGAAGGCTGACACCACCCCCCAGCCTCCCATTCGTGTTCACCAGCTTCCCATCAATAAACACCCAAGTGCCTGTGAGCACCGTGCTAGGAAGGCTTCTCATGCCACACTACAGAACAGCTGCAGTCAATGTATAGCAAAGGTATTCATGTCTGTGCCTGAACAGTGACAAGTTACCTGGAAAACACATCTCCTGGTTGGGATTTGGAGTCAAGTAAGAAGAATGTGGAGGAAGAAGCTTCTAGGCAGCACAAACTATGACTAAGACTAGGAAAATCAACTTGGAGACTTGGGGTAAGAACAAGCCACAGCTGTTGGGCTGTGGAAGAAAAAAACCTTTGATTCTGAAGTCACAAGTTCCAGGTTTGAATCCCAACTTCTCCACTTATACCTGTGACCTTGGGCAAGTCACTTAACCTTCAAGCCTCTGTTTACTCATCTCATCTAGCTCCATTACTTACCTCACAGGGTGGTAGTAAAGATCAAATGAAATAATGCACAGGAAGATGCTTTGTCATCCTGAAAGCCTACATAAAAACGAGCTGTTATTAAAATACTCCTTCATGCTTTTAAAGTGCCATCATTGCCACAGGGAGAATTCAATTTTCTCTCCCACAATGACTTTGGGAGGGCTAATGTTTTAAGCCTGAAGCTTGTCCTTGGGAGTCCAGAGTCTAAGATGTTAAATAACGAGTAATAGTTAATATTTATATACCGTCTTAAGGTTTACAAAGTGCTCTACAGTGAAAACAGCATTGGCTTCGGGGTCAAAGGACCTATGTTCAAACCCCAACTCTGATGCTTACTACCTGTGTGACCTTGGGCAAGTCACACAACTTCCGTGGGCCTCAGTTTCCTCATCAGTAATATGAAGAGGTTGGAGTCACTGGCCTCAGAGGTCCCGATGAGCTTTAGGTCTATGATGCTATAATCTCATTTGAGCCTCACAATAACCCTATGAGGCAGATGCTAATCTTCTCTCTCATTTCACAGATAAGGAAACTCAGAGTTTAAGGGACTGGCCCAAAGTCACATAGCCAGGAAGTGTCAGAGAAGGAATTCAAACCCAAATCTACCACTACTATACCACCCTATGGCCACGCAGACAGATAGAAAAAAAACCTGGATTTTAATGGAGCTGAGTCTGAATGTCAGGAGTTACTAATTTTGTGACTGGGCAAGTCACTTCCCCTTGATCCTGTTTTTCTACCTATAAAATTGTGGGAGGAAGAATGTCCTAATTTCCAAAGCGAGAGCTAAATTCTAGACTTAGAAACAGGAAGATTTAGGTTAAATTCTGCCTCTGATACTTCCTAGCTTTGTGATCATCAACAGGTCCAACAACTGGGAGACTCAGATGTAAAAAGGGGATAATACCACCAGAAAAGTGCTGCTGTTAAGGCTCATATGAGATCACAGCCACGTTAAGTGCTGTGTAAACTTGAGGAGAGGGGCCTCTGACCTCTAGTCAAAGGCCAAGCTTAGAAAATACCTTCCTTACTCACCTCTCCCCCACCCCCCACACTCTGAAGAATGCATGGGCCCACCAAAGGGTCAAACTTCTTTCCTGCTTTAAAATTTTGTTGAGGATACCCAATTCCCAGACAGGCTTGCTGAGCCCAGGGCACTTCTGGCCTCCCTCAGGACCAGTCTCAACCTCCTTTTTCAGGCAGTCTCTGGTGTCGGGTGGGATGAGATCTGCTCTGAGGCAAGACAACCATGAACCTTTTCCTGGGCTAACTAGGCTCATATTCCTGATGAAAAGAACTCTGGCCTGGGAATCAAGATCTGGGTCCTAGGCCAGGCTCTGTAAGTAACTGAATATGTAACTTTGGACAAGTCCTTTCTTACACTGAGAGTCATCTGCCAAATAAGGAAGATGGACTCTGTGATCTCTAAAGTCCCTCCCAGCTCTGATATATTATGAGAATGCCTTCCTGATTCTCCTCTCTCTGGCTGGAAAATGTAACTTCTTTTTAAATAAAGAACTGCATGCCCAGCCTAAGGGAGCTACCTTAAAGTTCCCTTTCTGCTTTTGTGCCACTTAAGGCTCTCCTCTCCTTCCCTTAAACTCCTACCCCTCTTGGAAACCCTTGATTTATGGTTAGAAGGGCACCCAGAGACCATCCCAGGCTAAAACTTCTACAGAGAAGGAAACAAATTCAAAGAGGTTGATTTGCTCAGGGCTAAGCAATAGCATTGCCAAGACCTAGGCCCTTTGATTCCAGATTGAGTTTTCAGGCTATTAGCCCACAGCTGCTTCTGTCCAGGGCTTTTCATCCAAAGCTAAGTATATGCAAAGTCTAAGTTATTCACTCATCTCTTATGTTTATGCTTGTTTTTTCAACCATTCTGGGAGCTCTGCTAGGGCAAGAACCAAGGCTTACCCTTCTTCCACATACCATACCTCCCCCCCACCCTAGAAAGCAACGCTGAATAGAACCCAGCCCAAGACAAATGTTCTACATAGACTTGCTGAATGAATGAATGAATGCTCTATAGGATTAATACTGAACTATGAAGATTTTCTAGGCCTGCTATAAACTCACACTTCCCCATTTCTCATGATTCTTCAGGGAAAATGACCTTATGTTCTAGCCCTAGCTACAGCCCTGGGACTGCGGATATCTCATCCCCACAGAACTATGAGGAGGAAATCCGACGCACCTCTGACGGCTTCTTCTCTTTTTGCCTGGGCCAACTGGGCTTGTTGGTGGGAATCTTGGAACATCTTGAATTGGAGGTGGTATGACCTAGAAAGAAATACAAGGAAGGTTATCCACAAAAATGGCGCCCCAACATAGCAACCTGGCAAGCTCCCAGAGGGCCCCAGCCCCATATGCCCTGGAAGACCAAATCATCAACCCTGGACAAAGAGAAGCCTGTAGTCCCAACAGTAACTGCCTTAGCCACAGCAGTGACTTTTTATGGCTAAACCAAATAGAGTTTATATTAAAAGTTGCTTAAAAATTTAAACCAAGTTAGACATCAATTTATTCCCATGGAATAATAAAGACTAATTTTGGGGAAGCCAGGGGAGCAGCAACTACCCAAAAGGTATAAGTAAGCTGTTGGAAGCTCTGAACTTCCTGTGAACTAGACACCACAAAGACAGAGAGAGAGAGACATAGGATCTTGGCTGGAGGCCAACTGGGCCTTAAATGCTGGGTGTGTTCCTCTGATCTGAAAGTTAAGACTCAGGAAACACTACACAGCCATGCCTTTCTTCCCACCACCACCTTCAGTTACCTAGGATGACAGCTAGAGATCCAAAGAAACTGAGGTCTTCTATTCTCTCAGTCTACTGCATGATTGTATGAAGGTCCTTTTCCTTGTTCTGTAACTCAGTTTTCTCATCTATGAAATGGAAACAATGTCTTTCCCCTTTTTTAACCTGCCCTGGAGTCCTTTAGAGGCTGATCAGAAGGATCAGGTTAAAAACTGGATACAGCTCCCAAATATGGACTAGGAGGTATAGCTTTAGGACCACATACTACTACATGTGTTGACTGTAATGCGGCAGAGCTGGCAATCACCATGTCCCTAAAGGGTCATCACACACTGGAAATGGACACCTTTGCAATGAGGCTCCTTGAAATAGCTCTAGGGTCACTATTCTTTCCTTTTAAGGTCATGCTAGGAATCCAGACATCTATGGAAGAGAAGGCTTTGAGAAGAGAGAGAAGCAGTAAGGAAAGAGCCTATTTCTAGCTCCCCAAACTCTGAAAAACAATCCGTGGGAACTTTTACAACTTCTCCATTCAGAAATTTCTTATCTTCCCATACATAATCCACTCAGTGGTATCAAAAAAAGGAATAATCAAAAGTTTCCACTTAGTTTCTCAGAATCAAGCTCCTACCACAGGGCAAAAAAGCTCCCACCTACTATAACAATACTTCCTTCTCCTACTAAGTAAAGTCATCAAAAAAGGTCAAAGTTTTGTTTACAATTGTAACCAATTACTGTAGTGGGAGGGAGAAGTTTTTCTTCTTTCAACTTGAATATCAAAGTCTACTGAGATAAAGGTTCGGAGGCCTCAGACTATCACAAGCTCAGACTCCCTAAGCTTTCCATTTTAGGAAAAGAGAATTTGGCTTTTGGCCAAAGGGGCAGATACAATTCAGAATCCAAGTCCCAGAGCTAAAAGTCCTCTCAGATTATTTGGTGCAAATCCTTAATCAAAAGGAAGGGGAAACCAGAGGGGCAGCAAATGTTCTAACTTCGCACAGTAAAGAGCAAGTGCAGCCTGCCCCTGCCAATCCAAGGATCCTGTGGCCACATCAAGCTGCCACTGGTAAAGCAGGAGCCCAGCTAGTCCAACGCTCTGACGGGCAGAGGCCATGCACAAACCCAGATGAAGTAAGAGTCTAGGCTTCCACCCACCGAAACGCTACCCTTCCTTCACACACTCTGTTCATTACTCATCTGTCCCGTTTCACTACTCTCCACCTTAGCACCTGAACACTCTCCCAAGCCTTCTTTTCAAGGCCAGACTCCACTCGCCAGTGGAAAATGAGAGACAGAGAGGAGAGAAGGAGAGAGAGAAAAAGAGAGAGAAAGAGAGAGGAAGAGAGAGAGAGAGAAAGAGAGAGAGAGAGAGAGAGAGAGTGTGTGTGTGTGTGTGTGTGTGTGTGTCTTCCTTGCAATATAATATAAATTCTTCAAGGGCAAGGGCTGTGTTCCCCTTTCATCTTTGTGTGCCCAACATGCACCCAGCACCAGCTTTCATGGATTAAATTATCATCTCTATGTTGATGATTCTCAAATCTACTTATCCAGCTCTGACCCCTCTCTAGTCTCACGGTTCTAACATCTTAAACTGCTGGTAGGTCTTTCTGCCTCTAGTCTCTCTCCACTCCAGTGAGCTGTCCCAATGAGCTTTGTAAAACACAGGTCTGACCACATTACCTCCTCTCCGCACCCCCAATATCTTCTCTAGGATCAAATATAAAATCCTCTGGCTTTTAAAGCTTTTTATACCCTGCCTCTTCTCCCCTGGACCCCTAACTTTTCCAGCTGTTGACTGATCTGGGCCTGAAAGGAATAGAGACTTATGTAGATCAAGAAAGAAGCAGCCTAATCAGAGGTGGAAAGGAGGGAGACAAGAAGAAAAGATGGTCAACCTAAGTGGAGTTGAAAGTGAGAGCTGCAAGGGAATTCTTTTCTGAGGTAAAAGGATTCTCTTCAATTAGTGCCTCTGCCTTACAGATACAACTTTGCTTATTTACAATGCTCCAAAGCCTTCCTCTATCCAAACTTTTCTGATTGCTGAGTTCCAAGACCCCTGTAAGTCTGTGGGCTTTATGCTCAGATGAACGTGTTGTGAAAAGGGTTCAGCATTAGGAATCAGAAACACCCCCCACCCCGAGTTCTAACTCCTCTCTTTAGATGGCTTCAGATGACCCTGGACAAATAGGAAACGTTCAGCCTGTTTCATCACCTACAAAAATGAGGATGCTGACACCTGCCTTCAGAGATGGAAGGTATAGAGGCCATCTAGTCCTAATTTTACAGAAGACTGAGGCCCAGCGAAATGAAGGTACTTGTCCCAGGCTACAGGCATAATAAGTGGCAAATTTGAGGCTAGAACGCAGGTCCCTGGACTCCTAATCCAGCATCCTTATCATTATAAGAACTTGGTAAATCAGGAGATCCTATACAGGATGAAGCTTTTTTTAAAAATAACTCAAGGAGGATTATTGTTGTCATGTGATTTTTAAGAGATTTCCAATCACTCCTTTAGACTAATCATGGGGTTCTCCCTTGGTAGCTGATTACCTCAGCACAATACCAAAATGTTTTATTTTCAACAACAAGAACTTTGGTAGGAAAGTCTCTGCTTTTGTTCTGTGACTGTCTGACCAGGCTTCAGTTTTTCTCTTTGAGGAGATAAAGGGGATTATGTTCCTTTCCATTAGTGATACTAGGTGTCCAAAAGCAGAATCTATTGAGTGCTTTGGGTTGCATAATTTGCACCCACTCTCCAGTCCCTAACTCGATCCGCACAACTGTTTCTGGGGTGCCGAGAACTCTATGATTCTTACTTTTCTCCAAAAGTCAGTATAATTCAACATAACCTCCTCCATGAGGTCTTTCCTGTTTCTCTCTCCTCCCTCCCCGGGTGCTGGTGTCTTCCTCCGCCTGCAAAATCACCTTGTATCTTTTAAATGCCTCTATGTATACCCATCACCCCTCCCCAGAGAATGTAAGGTCCTTGAGCAGGACTTTGCTGGTGATTAATATATGCTTATGGATTCTACCTCATTTTTCCCTTTGTCCCTCCCGCCCCATCTCCCCCTACTAGAAGCCTAGACAGGCTGGTTCTGGGTGGTATCCTACCCTGGCTCAAACCTGGACACAGAACAAAGTGTCAGCTGATATAAAGAATTCCTGGGGGGAGAGTCCAGTTGTGGGGGGGGGGGTTCCAACTTCTCTAAAGAACTGAGGCCCAGGTACAATTTATTGTGAAGTGACCACCCAGCTAGGACAGTCCCACCCCCAACCCCAGCCCCCATACCCAGCAAAGTAATTATTCAAATGCCTTCCCAATTTGAGGTGGATAGTTTAGTCATCATGTTCAAAGCCTTGAATTAAAGGTCTTACTGTCAGTGGTGTCTGAGTTATCACTGCTGATGGAGTATTTTCGCCTCTTTTCTTCCATCTGTAACAAAAAGAAATAGAACATTACACTTATTGTTCAGGAAACTCATTACGGAAGCAAATCACTATTATCTCTGGGTATCAGCACACCACCCAAACACCACTACAAACACTCACCCCCAGGCATTCAAAAGGAAGCAAAATGTACCACTCCCCCACCCCACCCCCTCCCAAAAGGGGAGCCGGAAGGCTTTAGTCCTAGTATTGAAGCCAAAAGCCTGGCAGAGCAGGGCTAGATCTCTCCCGTCTCTACTTCCCTTCCCCATAGGGAATTTTATCCCAGCTGAAATATCTGCTAGCAATGGTGAGAAGTCTGGTGCCAGGAGCCAAGGTGGCAGAAGAGGAAGGGGAGAGAAAGGCGGGGAACTCCCTAAAGCATGCTGAGCCCAGGTCTCTCAGGCAGAACAGGAAGTCACCTGTAGTCTTGAAAACCTTCTGAACCATTCATCAATCAGCTGTTGTACTTGGAGAAGAAGAGCAGCAGCAAGTTTCCAGGTTTAGTGGCACACCTTTAGAAGGGTACCTGGCCACTTCCCAGGCAAGGCTAGCAAATGGAAGCCCAGCCCAAAACCTGGGGAGTGAGAAGGGAAGCAGCTTAAAGAAAGCCCTTTTATCTTGGCAAAGGAAGGGAATTGTTTACATTACAAAGGTATCCTTTCCTCTAGTTTCATTCATTCATTAACATGTGTGAAGGCCCAGGAAGGAATCCAGAGTGGAATTCTAGCCCTGGGAAAGGAAATAATTATAATAGCTAGAATTATTTCGGTGTTTTAAAGTTTGCAAAGAGCTTCATATATATAATCTCAACTGATCTTCATAACAACCAGGTATCATTCCAATTCTACAGATGAGGAAACTGAGGCCTAGAGAGCTTAAGACTTGCCCAGACTCGACAGTTAACAACCACAGCAGGAATCAAATTCAGCTCTTCCTAACTCCTAAGCCCAGTGCTTAATTCACAAAGGCACCTACCCAACAAGTGGCCAGTCTCATAAATCTGCTCCAAGAAAGCTAGCCTCACATTTAATTGTGAATCAAAGGAAGGGATTTAGTAGGTTCTCCCTCACTGGTACCACGAAATGGTCATTTGTCAGAGACACAGAAAGAATTCTCGCCCAAGTGGTACAGTTTGGATAGACTGGCCTCAGAGGTCTTCTCCAACTACAACATTCTGTGACACCGTGACCAAAGGCTGTTCTACTCGTTCATTCAAAAAATGCTAAGTGACTGCTACAATTTACTAAACCCTGGGCTAGGAACGCACAAAGATTCAACGAAAACTACATCAACGTCCTCAATGAATTGATATTGGAAGAGAGGTAGAAGGATATAACAAGTTCACAACAATAATAATCCATTCAGGGGGAAAAAAAGTAGATGAAGAATGCCTATTAGCTGGATTACAATGGTGTTGAGGTCTCAGCACCCCTTCCATGGATCAGACAGACTACAGAGCTGCCCCTCAGGATGTGTATCTTGAACAATGATTGCAAATGGACAATGAGTTAAGCTGAGGATTTAAGAGGAAGAAGAAAGTTAGGAAGGATGCCTGCAAGATTCTTTTGGGGATCCCAAACACAGATCTGTTTTTTTAATGTCAGTATCCTTTAATGGGATTATATGACTATGGCACATGAAACACTATCTCATAAGAAGCAAAAATAAGGATCACCCAGAGACCAATGAAAAGGCCTATGGGTGGATATGAGTACACAGCAAAATATCATTAAAAAAATTACTTATGGAAGAAAGTCATTAGAAAAAAAAGAGTGGAATAGGCAGTATTGTCACAGGGCAAGAGCAAGAGATAATCAATGTGTGCTCCCAATTATTATCCTCTTATATCTTCATAATGTCAAGAAAAATCAAGGGGGAAGCACTGTGCATTCAGATGTACAAAGCGATGGGAGGATATGGGCAAGAGCTGCAAGGAGGAGACAGGCTTGGGGGGGAGGGGGTGATAGGAATTTTGGAAGGAAATACCCAGAGCCTGTTGAAATTAAATCTGGTGAAATCATAGATCCCTTTGGGTATGTGAGCTGTATTACACTGAAGAATGGGCTACAAGAGAAGGACAGAGCGAAGCAAAGGAAAGTCGGGTCATTTCCATTGTGCAGATGTTCTCTTAATGCATGAACTCTGAGCTGGGTCTCCCTATCCTCTCTGTGACAAAGGTACCTCACTTGAGAGATGACTAGTCAGATACCGGCTCAAAATGAGACCAGGAAATAAACAATGCTGACTGGGCCTGCTGGGATCTACCTTGACCTAATGTCAAATAGCATCAGAGTTCAACCACTAAACTAATATGACCAGAAAATACTTCATTAAGAAAGTGACTTCTTCACACACAGTCAAGTAACCAAGGAAATACTAGGAATATCTGGAAATTTGGAGCAAAGGTATGTAAATACAACTACATAAAAGGCATTTCTGCTCCTGAATCAGCTCCTGTTGCTGTCTGCTGTTCTGTATATTAAGAGGTGGCAACAGTGAGCTGAAAGCTAGTTAAAAGGCAGCTGAAGAAAGAAAAGGCAGGATGCCTGGTCATCAACAGACTAAAGCCTTTCTTAGGTGCCTCTGGTCACTTAAGTCAGCACCCAGGCACCCGCTGGACACAACAGTAAGGCAAGGCAACCACTAAAAAGATAAAGGACTAAGGATCTTGATTCCAGCAAGCACATAAGGCCGGGAGAACTTTGAAAAGTGTGCTGTCTTTCTTTCTGCCTGTACCAAGTAGAACCAAAAGAGCCTAAAGTGCAAATTGGTCTATGTCACAGAAAGGACTCTCTGCAATCTGAAACAAAGGGGAGATGCAGCAGACAAGGAGACACAAAAGAATTCTAAAGGTTGGAGGGTAAATGAATAATATCCCAGAAAGAAAAATAATGAATGAATTTTAAGATAGAGAGAAAAAGTGCTAACCAGGTCCCAAATACGAAAGAGAGACCGCCTCTGATCCCACAAGGTACCTTTTCTTTTAATAAGGAGAGATGACAAAAATGGGGAGCCAACCAGAGAAGGGTGTTTTGGTCCGGAAAGACCTATGACTGGTAAATTGGACAACAGAGCAGACAAGTGACAAGCCCTTTTGGGGAGTAACCATGGAGCTGATTTTTATTACAGTTTTATTTTTGTTACAGTTTTTTATTTTTATTTATGTTACATATAAATAATATGTAATATATTACATAATTTATTTATTTATAGTACATAAATAAATAAACATTTATTTATTTTATTTATGTATTTTTTATTTTTATTACAGTTACCAGGGTCAGGGTAGGACGCAGAGAGGAATGGTGTGGTCTGTGGGAGGCAAGATAGAGGGAGGTACCCCTAACCAAAATGGCTGCAAAGTGCCTTCAGGGCACTGAACATCTGAAGCCAAGTCAGAAGCTGAGGGCTCACTCTGCCAAGGCAGGTAACTGGGCCTTGAATGGAGGAAGCAGCTGCTTATTCTTTAAAGAACGATATGGCCCTTTAGGTGCTATTAGGAAACAGTGGTGAAGGATGACTCATTACCAAGTGGTTGCCTCTCACTGTAACATAAACAAGAGGGAGATTATTGTCTTCTAGGAACTCGTATCCAGAACATAAGAGAACACCTTCTAGGACTTGTCAAACCTATCTGTTGCTGGAGATTCATGTGAGAATAAATGATGTCACCAGAAAGCATTACTAAGGATGATGAAGTCCTGGTCAAGAAACTGAAGAACTTAAGAGTTTGAGATTTTTTTGTTTTGTAGCACTATTGTTTTTTTGGCTTTTTGGAGGGGGGAAGGCAGGGCACCTGGAGTTAAGTGACTTATCCAAGGTCACACAGCTAGTAAGTGTTAAGTGTCTGAGGCCGAATTTGAACTCAAGGCCAGTGTTCCACTCACTGTGCCACCTAGCCACCCCCTGGTAGCACTATTAATTAAGAGAGGCAGTTTGGCATAATGGATAGGGGGCTGGCCTTGAAGCCAGGAAAAACCTAGATTCAAATCCTACCTCGGACATACGCTCTCTGTGTTGTGTGACTCTGGACAAGTCACTTAATCTCTTTAACTCTAATTATGACTCTCTAGGAATATAAAATCTAGAGAACACACAGGCCTGCACTGGTGGATGCAGTTTTCTGTTCCCAGAATTTGCAATAACAGTGAAATCACAGGTGCAGCTCCTATTCCCATCCCCACTACTGACTGAAATTAGAGGTTTAAGAAAAGAAAACTTGGGGAGTGAACAACTGGCTATTAGTATGGGGTCTCAGAACACGTTTTAGATTTTCCAGACTTGGGCTTAAAATATAGGAATGATGGGCATTTACCTAAGAAGAGACAGCAAAAAAAAAAAAAAAAACAAAAACCATGTGCCTGGAGTTCTATAAATCTCATGAAGAGAGCTTTAAAATGAAAAGGAGAGGAGGGGAAAACATATCTCCCATAAAACTGACAAACTGGCACACAGCATGGGAAGAACAGTAATTATTGGGAGAGGATAACACAAGGCAATAAAGCCAATTGCCTCAGATATCTATATACAAATGTAAAAAAGGAAGGGTAATAAACAGGTTTAAGTAGAAAGCCTAATTCTATGAAGAAAATTTCACCTTTAAGCATCACTGTGACTTGGTCATTTAAGAACAGCTCAAAGGCCCAAGCTGTGTCAGCTGACAAAGTGCATTTTTTAAATCTATGAGGCAAAGAAAACAGAGATAAATGGAAGAAAATCTTATTTCAAATTAAAATGATAATAACTACTTATAATTATCTGTATTTAAATTGCATTACCAAAGCTATCACTTGGTCCTTGCCTTGCTTCCACACTAAACCTCCTAGAAAAATTCCTTGCCTCTACTTTTTTCGCTTCTCATTTACTTTTCAGTCTCTCACAATTTGGCTTCTTACCCTACCACTGGACTAAATCCGTTCCCTGAAGCTACCAAAAATCTCTTAATTATTAATCCCAAAATCTTTTCTTAGTACTCATTCTATTCAGCTTTTGACACAGTACCCCCTTTTCCTAGATACTTTCTCCTCTGGTTTTATCATTACTGGTTTCTCTTGGTTCTCTTCTTTTTCAATGGTTGCTCCTTAGTCTCAAATCCCCTACCACTGGGAATCCCCCAAGGTTCTGTCCTGAGCCCTTTTTCTTTAACATTTATGCTGTTAACTATTAAATCTATACATTCTGCCTTAATTTCTCCCCTGAACTCAAGTCCTGTATCATCAACTACCTAACAGACACCTCAAACTCTGCTTGTCCAAAGTAGATTTCATCTCCTCCTGCCTCTCCTTAGTACACCTCCCTTTAAAATTTCCCTATTTAGTTGAAGGCACTATTATCCCTCCAGTTACCCAAGTCACAACCTCAGAGACATTCTTGACTTCCCTCTTCCCCACTGCCCACATCCAATCAGCAGCCAAGTCTTACCAGTTTCTATCTCTACAACACCTTGCATCCATCCTTTCCTGGTCTACTAGCTCCTTCCCTTCTCCACTGAAACCATTCTTAAAAAACTCCCATTTGATCCTGACACTCCTATTAGCTACCACCCCAGCTCTCTCCACTTCACAGCTAAACTCCTTAAGAAAGCATGAGGGTCCCCAATTCTTCTCCTCTCACTCAGTTCTAAACAATCAGTGATCTGGCTTCCAACTTCATCTTCCAGCTGAAACTTCCCTTTCCAAAAATGATTAACATTCCCTTCATTGCTAAAACTAACACCCCCTTCACAATCCTGATCCTTCTTGATCTCTCGGTAGCATCTGACATGGTTTATATTTCTGGATGCTCTCTGCTTTTTAGGTTTTCATGCTTCTCTCTCTCCTTGTTCTTCTCCTATCTCAGACTCCTGAGTATCCTTTGCTGTTTATTATCCAGGTCACACTCACTAATCATGGATGTCCCTCAGTTCTGAGACTTCTGCTCTTTTTTCCTCTATACCATGTCATTTAGGGAGCTCATCACTTCCCATGAGTTCAATCATCTTCCCCTTACAGATGATTCCCAGACACATATATCCAATCCTAGCCTTTCCCCTGAGCCAGCCACTTGTTTCTAAATGCCTTTGTAACTGAATGTCTCATGGGTATCTGAAACTCAACATTCCCCAAAGAGATTTCATTATCTTTCCCCACAAACCACTGCACCCTTCTGAACTTTTCCATCACTGCTGAGGACACCTTCATCCCTTAGTCACTGAGGATTCTCAACCTCAACTCCTCACTCTCACTCACCCTTACAAATCCAATCCCCTGCCAAACCTTGTCCTTTCTACTTTCATAGAACATCCTCAGGATACATCCCCATCTCTCCACTCACACTGCCAAATTTCTAGTTGAGGCCAATCATCACCTCTTACCTGGACTAATGCAAGAGATTTCTAATTGATCTCCCTGTCTCAGGTCCCACCCCACTTCCAACACTTGACTATCAGGGTGATTTTTCTAAAATATAGGTCCTAACATATTAATCCCTTCTCTTTGGGCTCTACTGGCTCCCTATTATCTTCGAGATCAAATAGAAGCTTTTCCTCTTAGCATCTGAAGTTCTTCATGATCTGGTCCATTCCCGGTCTTCTTATATTTTACTCCCCTCCATAACCAGGATTTCTTACAGTTTTTCAAACATATTATCTTTATACATTTTCACTGGCTGTCTTCCACACCGGAAATAACCTGCTTCCCCATTTCTGCCTCTTGGTTTCCCTGTCTTCGCTCAAGATTCTACACAAAATTTACCTTCAGGCTTGGTCTGATGCTCACTCTGTCCTGCAGGTGCTAAGACCTTCCCTTTTCAGATTGCCCTTTATCTTTTCTTTATATGTCTTCCATGTACCTAGTTGCTTATATGCTGTGTCTTCTACTGGAATATAAGCTCCCTAAGGGAGAACCAGTCAAACAAGAGCTTTTGCTTTTTGACGTACCCCCAGCACTCACCATAGTTCCTACCACGTAATAAGTGCTCTACAAAAATGTTTGCTGATCCATATTCATACTACTCGAGTTCAGGTTCTCACTACCCACCCCTTGTTTGGACTATTTCAATAACATCCTAAAAGAAACACCATCTTAATTGGTCTGCTTCTAGTCTAGTCTTTCCCCTCTTCAATTGAATCTCTCTACATCTAATGAAACAATCTTCTTAAGGCCAAAGTCTGACCACGATACTACACCCCTCAGTCTTCAATGGCTCCCTATTACCTCAAAGATAAAAGCAAAATGCCTCAGTCTAGCATTTAAAACCCTCTACATTCCATTTCCAACCTACCCTTTCTATACATTTACATTCTTTTTACATATTTTAGATTCAGTCAAGCTAGCATCTTATTTATTACCTGAATTCAGCATTTCATTGCCTTCCTCTTTGCTTTTTGTACAAGAAGACTTTATGTCTGGAATGTGTCCTTTCTTACCTCTACCTCAGCTGCCTTCGAGGCTCAGCTTTGGGGCCACCTCTTCTTATGTAAAGCTTTTCTTGATACTCTCCTACCTTGATATTCTCTCGCCCTCTCAGAACTGCCCTGCATTTAATTATTTGTCCATCCCAAGACAATGTAAACCTCAGGGCAGAGACTATTCCATTTTTATGTATGTATTTCCTTGGCCTTGTATAACAGGAGATGCACTGAACAAGTGCTTATTTGAAATGATCTTAGGGGGTATAATCTTTGTTGCTCTCAGTTAAGAGCAAGTCACCAGGTAGAGAGAACCAGTCTCCTAGAACCGGCAGATCTAATTGTGGATGCACTGTCTGTCGGTGATCTTGGAAAGGCCACTACAGAAATGATGATAAGCCAGCTCTCAATTTTTATCCCCCAGGAAACTGAAGGATGGCATTTACACACTATTAGCCAGTAAGCCTGACTTTTATTCCTGGAAAAATTCCAGACTTTATTTAAAGGCTAGTTTGTGACCACTTAGAAAATGAACAAAGATCACTTGAGCGCCAGTATAGTTTTGCCAAGAACAGGTTATATCAGACTGACTTTATTTCTTTTCTTTTTTTTTTAAAAGGTTATTAGACTGGTAGAAAGGCAGAAGATTTAAGTCAATAACAGGCTGGCCTTAGACCTAGGAAGAATTCTATACTGACTCTATAATCCTTTGCAAGTCACTTCGACAACTCTCTTAGATGATATGGCTGCACAGAAGGTGCAGATACCTACACTGTAAGAAGGAATTTTCTATCTTGGAAGTTTCCTATATGAATAAAATCATAGGTCCAGTCACTTTCCTACTAGATGAATAAAATCAGGGGGTCATGGTATACACAGTATCACCAAATTTTGTAAAGGAATTTAACCAAGGTGCCCATGCCTAAGGATGAGATAGAAAGATGTTAACTGGCTTAGTCAGGTGGATTTAGAACTAGCGATGAATGGCTACAAAAAGTAGTCCCTAATGGGTCAACATCACCTTGGTGGGACATCTCCAGTGGAACCCTCTAAGAATCAGCCTGGCCTGATAAAGTGCTAGAGCTAGGCAATATTTTTATCAACAACAGCATAATCATTTTTAGTAGATGAAACAAAGCTGAAAGAACTAACAATGATGTTGGATAAAGGAGTCAGGATCCAAAAAGATCTCAAAAGGCTAGAATGATAGGCAAAAGCTATGAAATTTAACAAAGATAAATGTAAAGTTCTTTGCACAAGGAATGAAAGTAGTATGGCTGGACAAGAGTTCCTATGAAAAAGATCTAGGGTTTTAGTGGACCACAAGTTCAGTATAGGAGGTATTGTTTGACATACAAGGTCATACATAAAGCTACTGGAACCCTTGGCTTATTAAGAGAACAGCTGCTACCTCAGACCACACTTAAAATACTGCACTCAATTTGAGGCTTATTTAAGGAAGGTTATTAGCTAGCAGATATAAGAAGCGGAGGAAGGAGAGGCTAAGGAGGTATACCCAGAAAGGCACTAAATCACTCAGGTAGAAATCTGAAGGTACTGTGGATATTTAACCTGGAGAAGAAAAGTCTTGGAGCACATATGATAAGTCATCTCCAAAAACATGAAGCGTTGTTATTTGGAAGAAAAATTAAACTTGCCCTACTCTACCCAGGGGGGAAGAATAAGGGGCAAAGAACAGACATGTTACAAGTATAACCTATATAGAATTGCTTAGCTTCTCAATGAGGGGAGGGAGGAGTAGAGGAAGGAAAGGTGAGAATTTGGAACTCAAAGCTTTAGAAATTAATGTTAAAAATTGTTTTTACATGTAAATGGGGTAAAATATTAAAAATAAAAAAGAACAGAAGTGTCAGAGAGGTAGAGTTTTGGCTTGACCTAACAATTAGAGCTGGTCCAAAATGGAATGGGCTGAATCAGAGAGATGCCCCTTACTGGGATGTTCAAACAGAGGCTGCATGACCTTCTCAAAGATGATATATTTGGGGATTCCTGTTCAGGTATGGGATGGCCTCACAAGTCCCTGCCAACTCTAAGATTCTGTGATTCTACGTTCCTAAAATTTTTTCTAGGTCTCAAGCCTCTCAGGTCAGAGCTTTAACCTAAATTCCACTCTATACCTAAATTCGCGTCCCTGAGGCTTCTCTTGCTCTGCCCTCAGGGGAAGTAGAGAGCACTTGGCTACTATCTTCTGAAAAATGACCTTTCAAGTACTTCAAGCTAGTTATTAAATCATCTGTATACTCCTGTCCCAGTTTACACAGTACCTAACCTGGCTTCTGCCTTCCAGCAGAGAAACCACTGGATATTTTTGAAGTACTTGGGGAACATTCAAGAGCACATGTGCTATCTAAATGAAGGCGATTAAACAGAGCATATTTTGTGGTGACTTAATTAAAATAATTACTAGGCTTTGCAGAAAAGATGGTCTTTTTGCCAGTGGGTTTTCTCTTTGAACGTAGTTTTCCAAATATCTCTCCAATAAATCTAACTTTTTCACAACATAAGGGCTTGTTCTGTAAAGTCAAAGGAACAGTCCATCTCTTAGGATGGCACAGAATCATTTCCCTCCCTTTCCCTTCTAATGTTATCCCCACTCACCTACTCAGGAGCCAGCCTTGCTCCTGTGCCTTCCCCCATCCAAATCTAGAAAGCAAGCTACTTGAGGGCAATGACCAGCAGAAGGAGGAGAGGGAGGAGGAACATGATGTCTCTGTATCTCCAGTGCCTTAGCAAAGTGTCCAGCCCAAAGTGGGGTAATTAATAAATGCTTGTAATATTAATTGAAGGATTAGCTCCTAATAAAGTATGAGGAAATTTGTGATGCTCCTCCCTCCCACTCCCCACCCCCCACATTTTCACAGGAATCAAAGCTTTAGTTTAAAGGGATAAAGCTCTAGAGGAGAGCATAATATAATAGAAAAACAGATAAAGAATTAGAGGATGTGGTTCAAATCTTAAGTTTTGTTATGCTACCATAATGTCATTGGACAAAACTATATTCCTCCACTAAGTCCCTTATGTTGGGAGAGAGGATTGGAATAAATAATATCCAAAATTGCTTAAGAAAATCTTAAAAGAAGGATTTTTGAACTTTCAGAAACTATAATCTCTTGGGAAAAGTCCCAAATAATTCACAGAATCACCAAATCTCCAATGTAAGGAACCTCAGAGGCCTTCTAAATCAATCTCCCCTCCTATGCAAAAGTCCCGTATCCCTGACAGTCATGTGGTTTCTGAAAAACTAAGTAATGAGCAACCCATTCCTCAGCTGGAAAACTCTAATTATTTGAAACATAGCCTATAGTTTGCCTCCCTGTGACATTTATCCACAGGTCCTAGTTCTCCCCTTTGGAGCTGTATACTCCTGTCCCAGTTTACACAGTACCTAACCTGGCTTCTGCCTTCCAGCAGAGAAACCACTGGAGTCTGTTCCTTTTCCCCCATAATCCTTCAAATGTGGGCAGACAGCTCTCCTGTGTCCCCCTATGTCTCCCAATCTTCTCTCCTCCAAACTGAAATTCCCAGTTCCTCTAACTGCTTTTTTTTGGTTAGGAGTTCCCTCAATTGGCAGCCTCTGCTGGACAGCTCAAGCTGTTCTTGGTAGAGTCAAACTGTCAATATTCCTCTAACAAGGTGGAGTAACTAGAATCCAAATACTGATACAACAAAGTCTGTCGATATGTATATGGATATGCATCAACGAGAAGTAGCATGTTGTGTGACACAGTGTTGGTCTTGAAGTAAGGATTAGATCTAAGGCCTCCTTGGACACAAGAGGGAAATGTGGTCCTGGGGAAGGCAATTAACCTCTCCCTGCTCCAGACAGTTCTAAATGAGTTACAGGGAAGGGGCTGATCTAAATGGAGAGGTAGAATTTCTTCACCTGGGAGTTCTCTATACTAAGGAAATCACAGGTCCTATCTCTACCCCTATCCATCTATATTTAGCTACAGGGACTATTTCATCTTTGTCTTTTTATCACCAGCACCTAGCAGAGTTCCTGGCATATGGTGGCATTTAATAAATGATTGTGAATAGATTTCATTAGATTTAAATGCACACTCATGCACAATTACGTGGAGATGGAAATAAATATTTCTGCCTACTGGACTTTATGAGTCCTTCAAAGTGAGAAATATGCAAGCACACTTCTATAAGTTGCCTTGCTGTAGCCAAATCTTGTCCCCATGCATAGAACATTCCTTTTACTACAACAGGAAGCAAAGCTCCGTTCTGCTTGGCCTAAGTATCTGGTCTCTCTACCATGAGCTTGCTTACGATGCTGCCTGGTCCTTCCTTCTCAGAACTTGAGTTTCTCCTCTTTATAATGCAGTTGAACTTGATGATTTTTGGTGCAGTAGAAATACTAATGGATCTCAAGCTTGAGGACATGGGAGAGAGGGGGGTCTACCACTCACTAACTTTCAGAACATAGGTAATTCTGAGCTTCCTTTACATGGAGGTTGGACTAAAGGACCTCTGAGTTCTCTTCTAGCTCTAAAATTATGATCCTATGGCCCTTTAAGATCTGATAGTATATATTTTCCCTGCCTGACACTGTCAGCATCACTACAGGTATCCATATTTCTATTTGGGCTCAGTGGCGTACTGAGAAGTGCCGAGTTCTGCATCCCATTTAGTAGGGCCTTGAGGTGGCCTCTCCATTCTTAGTGGCTCAGTATGGGCTCACTGCCAGGTTCATGAGAAGAGGCCACAGCAGGAAGATAGGGAACATGCTTGACTCTCCCATGATTTACATGGGCCTTGCCACATTTCTGTAGCAGGCCTCCAAATATTTTCTATTTGGTCAAGTTCTTGGCTAATTATCAATGTCAACTAAGTAATAGGGCTACAATTTTGGGGCAGATGTTTTCTTGGCAGTCAGAGTAGTCATGGCTGCCATGGGCTGCCCGTCTTAGCTGGAGCCCCCTTTGTGGGCTTCGGCTGTTTCTGAAATGTTTACAGTAGCCATCAACTGTCCAGCTTCTAGTCCCTTTTAAAGGCCTTTCCCCAAATAAACTCACACACATAGCCACAAGCATACCCATGAACACCCCCCAGTAGACTGAGCTAAATGTAGGCCTTTCAGACCTTAGATTCTACAGTAGGCTGTGGTTGATGCTTCCCCCCCGCCCAAACACATTAAAATGACCCCAAATTCAAGCTTCCCTCTTGTTCCTCCCCAAGGGACAGGGTGTGAGACAGATGCCTTCCACGAAACTTGGGAGTAATGTCTGCCTTTCTTTTTAAAATAAAGCCATTTGAGAAGATAATTTACAATTCCAGACACAATCTTTTTAAAAGAAACAAAGTTTCTCCCTGGTCATACCAGGAAAGACTGTATAATAAGATGCTAATACAATTTAATAATATTTCGACTGGGCAAACCTGTTCTTAGAGCCCCTTTGTGATAGGAAGGATGGAATTATGCAGAAAATCAAACCTGTACATTCTTAAACCACTTTAAGATGGGGGTCAGAGACCCCAATCTTTCATATACCTCATTAACTCTAATGTCTTCCTGCAGACAATAATTGCAGTTTAGAAAAATGGTTTAGTAAACAAACAGTATAAAACAGCATCTCTGAACATCCTCTGGTCCTTTTTCTATCCTTTTAGGCTTAGCTGAAGATTTTCTTGGATCTATTCCTACTCTCCTCTCTCCCCACCCAACTTTCTAAACAGGCAATGAGGCTGGGAAACATCCCTCCTTTTCTATCTGCTACTATATACCCAGATAGGAAAAAATCCTATTCTTAAAGTAACCTATAGCTTTCCAGCCAAAGGTCAGTTAGCCCTAGTTAAAGTCACCCAGAGCCCAGGTAGGAAAAACGGGAAGCAATATATTCCCAAATCTTTTGGAATACTATAGACCAGAGTTGAGCACAATTCAGAAGGGGTTTCTATCATTCTTGGAGTAAAGCCAAAATGAAGTTATTTGGCTTTTTGAAACTATATTCCGAAGCCAACAAGCAAATTTTATGGATTGAAGCCCAAAGTCCCATTTAAGTAAAGTCTTCCTCAGCTAAGGGCTCTTCTAACGATCTCTGCTCCTTAGTGTCATTTGGATTTAGGAAGTAAATGTGGACAACCTGGCAGTTTCACAAACTCAGAGTTTGAGGAGACTTCAGAGGTCATCTATTCCAATCCCATACCTGGACAGAATTTCCCCTCCAATATCCCCAGTAAGTGGTCTTGTAATCTCATATGAAGACCTCCAGGGGGAAGGCACTCATTTCATTCACAAGCAGCCCATTTCACTCTTGAATGGCTCTATTAGGAAATGTTTCCTTATACTGAGTCAAAACCAGCCATTCTGCAACTACTACTACATCCACTACTCCTGATTCTGGTCTATAGGGCCAGCTACAAAACAGAATAAATGCAATTCTCTCTTTGACACATCTGCCCTTCAAATCTCTGAAGACAGTGATTAAATTCTCTACCCCCTTCTCCGTACATCCCCATTTATTTATACGGCACAGGTCTCCTGTACTCTCACTGTCTTTTTCACCCATCTCTGGAAACACTCCAGTTTATCAATTTCCTCCCTAAAACATGGCACCCAGAACCAGACACAATACTCCAGATGTGGTCTGGCTGAGACAGAGAAGAGTAGGACTAGCACTTCTCTCAATCTGGAAACTGCATATACTAATGCAGCCACCTGTCAGCTTTCAGCAGAAGGGATAAAATCTCAGTTCTTCTAACTTCAGAGGGTCCCAAAACAGCAATGCCTAAGTATGCGTGACAATGATGAAAGGTTGAACTAGCATGCTTTTGGACCAGACCTAAGACTTCATTCAGCAGTTCATTAGAACTAATAAAAATCTCCCTCTACATATGTCTACTGGCACCAGCTCTGAATCTTAAGAAATTTTTCTTAGGACCTGAGAAGTTAAAGCCAAGGTCAAAGAACCAGGCCTGTTGTAGACAGAGCTTAAAGGCAGGTCTTCCTGACGCTAATGCTTTTTTAGTACACTGCCTTGTCCGTCTAGTATACTATCAATTTAAGATCCTGAAGGACTGACTCCGATATTCATCAAAGACACATTCAACCGTTTTCAGCATGACTTTACTAAGTATGTTTAACTGTATTCTAATTCCTTAAACACTGTAACTCGCCTTTAAGTTGAATATCCTATACTCTTGTTATTTGGGCAGTTCAAAGTTTGACATCTGTCTTGTTAGAGGGCAATATGTGGTCCTAAACTCCTCAACCTTCCATAGAGTCAAACTTCACAGAATCAGAGAATCTTAGTGTTGAAGGGAGGTAGTTAGAAGACCTGATCAGGGGGAATCCTCTTTATAACATTCTAATAAGGAGATGCCTAGCTTTTAAGATTTCAGGGATGGGATATTATGCCTCCAGAGGCAACAACCATCAGTCAAGCAACAAGGAAGCACTTACCACATACCAGTGATTGTGCTACATACTAGAGATGCACAGAGAGAAAAAGAACAGCCCCTGACACTGCAAGGAACTCACATTCTGTCTATCAGTCCCTGTCTCTCAGATATGTATACACATACACACACAGAGATGGGAAGGTAGCATAGTGCATGATAGAGGGTCTGACCTGCAGTCATGAAAAACTGAGCTCAAATCTGGTCTCAGATACTTCCTAGCTGTGTGAGCCCAGGCAATGTACTTAATTTCGTTCTGCCTCAGTTTCTTCATCTGTAAAAATGAAGATAATTACAGAATCTACAACCCAGGATTGTTAAGGATAAAAAACAAAGCTTGTAAAAGCACTTTGAAAATTTTAAAGCGCTAGGTAAATGCTAGCTAGCTAGTAGTAAAGTGAAGTAAACAGGATTACCCTATTCTCAGGGGGAAGGCATGAAACAACCTCAGAGGCTACAACTCTATGCTGATGATTTCCACCTA
This sequence comes from Pseudochirops cupreus, assembly GCA_028627135.1. Lineage (NCBI taxonomy): Eukaryota > Metazoa > Chordata > Mammalia > Diprotodontia > Pseudocheiridae > Pseudochirops > Pseudochirops cupreus. The sequence goes on from CM053581.1 coordinate 327,675,710, forward strand.
GTTACCCCATTTTAACCTCTCTCTTGACCTTCAATCTTACATTTTCAACTGTCTATGGAACATCACAAACTGGATATCCTACAGACATCTTAAATTCACCACGTCCAAAACTGAACTCATCATATTTCCCCCCAAACCCTCTCCTCTCCTAACTTCCACCAAGAGCACCACTTTCCTCCTAGTCATCCAGGCTCACGACCTAGGTGTCATCCTCAACTTCTCACTCTATCACACCCCAACAGACAATCTGTTGCTAAGTCCCATCAATTCTGCCGCTAGAATACCTCACACATATTCCCCTTTCTCTTCCCTGACACTTCTACCACCTTGGTCCAAGCATTCATCAACCCATGCCTCCTGCACAATCACAACAGCCTCTTTTCCTTAAGTCTCTCCCCACTCTAGACCGTTCTCCACTTTGCTATCAGACTGGTTTTCCTAAAGCACAGATCTGACCATGTCACACATCCTCTCCAGTTCCTCCAATCCAGTCAACTCCAGGGGTTCCCTCCACAATCAAATATCAAATCCTTTTGGGCTTTTACGTCCTACCTTCCCAGTCTTCTTCTACCTAATACCCCATCATGAACTCCACAATCTACTGACAGTGACCTACTTGCTGACACTTGCACAAAACCCTCTCCCTCTTCACTCCAGGCATCTTCATTAGCTATTCCCCATATTTAGAATTCTCTCATCTGTCTCCTGGCCTCAAGTTCCAACTAAAATCCCCCTCCACAGGGAGCTTTTTCCAGTTCCCTTTAATGCTAATGCCTTCTTTCAGTGATTATCTCTAATTCATCCTCCATCTATCTTGTTTGTATGTCATTATTTGCATACTACAGATTGTCAGCTCATCAAGATCATGGACTGCTTTTTGCCCTTCTTGGAGTTCCCAGTACCCAGTGCAGGCCCTGATTCATAGTAGTCACTTAAATGCTTGGTGACTGACTGAATGACTCTTAGGGCATGTCCCTAGACCCGGACACTCTTCTCTAGTGACAAGACTCAAGAGAAGTAATAGTTCTATAACCAGAGCTGTAGGATGTTTACAGGTAGAAACCTGTAACTCTCCACTAACATGAATGGAACAATCACTGCTTTCCCCTGGAGTGGTTTGGCACAACAGTAGTAAGATCTGGTCCCCAGGTGTACAGATATGATGAGTGAAGTAGAATGGTGGCATGTAGATTAGTTAGATGAATGCATAATAGGGGTTGAATATTGCAAACTCATTTTTTTGTCTTTTTGGAGGGGGGAAGGCAGGGCAATTGGAGTTAAGTAATTTGCCCAAGGTCACACAGCTAAGTGTGAAGTGTCAGAGGCTGGATCTGAACTCAGGTCCTCCTGACCCCAGGGCCACTGCTCTATTCACTGTGCCACCTAGCTGCCCACCAACTCATTTTTGAAAGCATGATGATGAGTGTGTGGCTATTTCTGTGGCTGTAGGGAAATCAGCTGATTTGGGAAGGCCTAGACTATGGAATTAGTATCCTTAGAATCGTGTAGGAAATAGGTTCTAGGTCCTGTTCAAGGTAGACAACCTTTACCTGTGGAACTGATCAATTTGCAGGCTCTGGGTCCCATTCAGATTCCCAAAGAATAAGAGTAGCATTAGAAGAGCTATAAGGACAAAGTGAAGTTTCTAAATCCTAGTTTCTAAACCCCAAATAGCAAAACAGAACACAAAGGGAGGGAGCAGCCAACAGAACAAGTCTGGATGTTAACACAAGTAATGGCAAGTAGGGAGAATGTGTCTGGGTCTGTTATGACTCGACACCAACACCAGTCACCAAATGTCACCTTGCTTTTTCTCAGGCTCAATTTGTGCCTCTGTTACTGTGCACAATTTGTGACTGTTCTACTTACTGTCCATTTATTTAGGAAAATTAGGAAAGCAAAAGGCTCTTGGGATAGGAAAAATATTCTGGGAACATTTGGTCTGTGCTGGGCCCAAACATCACCTACTTTCCTCTCTAAGTGCCAACAGGAACCACAGCCAAACACCCTCAAAACAAACATTTATTATTGCATGTCTCAGGGACCAAAACAAGTGCTTCCCTCTTGGAGACATTTGCAGTTGAAACTCAAAACAACAGTAACAATTGGAGCAACTGAAATACCCAAAATTAACCCAAGTAAAACAAAAAATGTTTTTCTTTTAAATGCAAACTTTCTCAATAAGTGAAGCTGGAGGCAAGGCCATGCTGTGGTTCTATCACTAGCTGTATGCATGATCTCGATCACATCCCTTCCCTTCAATGTGGTCCCCATTTTCTTCACCTGGAAAATGAAGGGGCAGAGAGAGCATCCAGGATTAGTCTTGTTTGGTCTACCCTCAATCAGAGGACAGTACCAGGAATAATGGGAAGAAGTTGAAAAGAGGGAAATCTGGGCTTCATATCAGGAGGACCTTCCTAACAAATGCAGGTATACAAATGTGAAATGGGCTGCCTCAAGAAGAAGAGGGCTTCCCCCTCACTGGAGGCCTCAGATGAGGACTAGAGGATCACTTGTTGGTTATGTTAAAGAGGAATTCTTTTTTTTGGGGGGGGGGGAAGGGGAATCCTTAGTGCTTAGCACAGTACCTGGAACATTATAGGAGCTTAATAAATACTTCCTGATTGCCTGGTATTAGACTAGATGGCCCTTCCACTCTGGGTCTGTTAGTTCATTTACATACTGATTTCAAAGCCTCTTTTTGCTGCCTTTAACCCAAATATACTTATATTTATACATTTATACACTTATACATTTCTATCCTTCTTATCTTTATTCACACAGGGTTTTATTACTCACCGATTTCCCTTGTTATTCACTTTTCATTCTCATCTAATGTTTTTCCCAGACCTAAACCTGAGATGTCATAACCCAGACCATGTACTGTACCTGAACGCTAACTAAGGCCAAGATGGAGGAAACCTCTGTACCCTAAGTATCTTAGGCACAAACTAAACGGGCCAAATTGGCAGTTCTCACTACACCTGAGAACCTCAGCCAAGTGTCCTACTGGGAATACTACCAGCCGGGGGGGGTTAATCTCACTGCCTTGCCTGTGGCTATTTACCCAGGACTACCTGTCAGATTCAAATTTTCAAACATTAACCCGAAAGCAGCTTCAGAGAAAGGGAAACTGAACCCCAGCTGTGAACAGCAGTATCATTATTTAACAAAAATATGGCTCCTTCCATCTCCAGCAAGTTTAGTGCAGCCTGAGGCTGAACTCCAGTCAGCTCCCGAGAAATAGTCCTTCACTTTCAAAGGAGCTGGCTCACTTGCCAGCAGAGAGGATCTGGGCCACTTCAGGGCAAGGTAGGCCCCTATTTGCATGTCTGTACAGGGCCAGCGGTACTGTGAGTGCCCCCCAGGAAACTGGGATGTGGGAGGATCCCTTAATCAGCAGACAAGGGGTTCCTGACAAGTATTTTCCTTCCCCAAAATTTCTCAAAAATTGTAGCTTGAAGAAGGTAAATTTCCAATCTACAAAGAATAATAAGTTTCTCCTCAACTAAGAGCCCAGAAAAAAGCCCAAAGGAGTGCAAGACCCTGTCTCCAAACTCAGCCAGAACGGGTTTTGTTTGTTTTTTTTTTGCTAGAGAATAAAGCAGGATAAGGGAGAACTGGGAGACAGTAGGTCATTCCCCTTTCCTCCCCCTTTAAAGTCTGAAACGGGAGTCTTAGTCCCTCATAGACCAGCAAGCGTTACAGAAACACATGCACCAGGGCATGGGGCCCTTTGCCAATCTTTTAAAAAGTGCACAAGCTGCATCTATGGTGCCTCCAGCTTGCCCCTAGAGGAAGGGAATGGGAGAACAAGCTGGCATGATTCAGCCCACAGGAGTCAGGAGGCGGGTCTGTGCAAGAAGGGAGTTCAGTAGGAAAGAAGAGGGGAGAAGGCAAAGAGGGATGTGGAGGGAAGGTGGGTCCTGGTGATCCAAAAAGGAGAGAACAAGCTTCAGGGAATCACCAGAAACCTGGTCAGAGCGGGGCATAAGGCTGTGCCAGGGAGGGGGTGGGGTGGGCAAGCATACCAGCACCTTCAGTCAGAGTTGGCTGCCTAGTGATCAGCAGAATAGGGGTGGGGGTGGGGGTGGGGGTGGGGGGTGGGGGTCTCACACCGGGGTTAATCAGAGGAAAAGAGTGTGTGTGCTATAACTATCCTGAAGGGACCCCAGAGTGAAAGGAGAGGAGGGAAGGGTTGTCTCCAGGACCAGTGGGAGGCAATGAACCCTAGAAGGCATGCTTCACAGGACTGTTTCTTCCTGTCTCACAGACATCCCCTTCCCTCGGTGAGCAGACTGCTGGGGGTGGGGAGGTGAGGACACATAACACAAGACACAATATTGGCTCCTTGTTTGTGAAGACAGCAATGGCCCCGCTTGCCACAAGCACCAATCCTGTGGCATCGTGTAAGATGACCGGGGGTGGCTGAGAGGACAGAGATGCATTTGGGGAGGGCCAGAACAGAACTGGAGGCACTGGGTAAGACCACCAGCCTGTAAGGAATGAGGGAAAGCTTCTGCGCGTGGGAGGAAGGAAGGAAGGGAGGAAGGAAGGAAGGGAAGAAGGGAGGGAGGAAGGAAGGAAGGGAGGGAGGGAGGGAAGGAGAAAAGAAGGGAGGGAGGGAATGGAAGGAAAGGAATGGAATGGAAAGAGAGGTGAAGTCTGAAAGACGCAACTGCAGAAGACTAGGCTAGAGAAGGATGAGGATGGAGGAGCTCCTCAGTGACATTGCAGCAGCCGGGGGGGTGTGGGATTGGGTTTAAATCAGGTGGGATTTCCCCAGGATCTCAGCTCCCTGTAATCTCCTTCCTTCTTTTGGGGGGGAGGGGAGGGAGTAAAGACATAGGGGAGAAGTCTTTGCGTCCCAGGCCGTGCCTCGGCCACTCCATCCTCCCTAGGAGGTGAGAACCTGGAGAGAATGTAGTGGGTAGGGGGAATAGGGTAGGGGGAGCCGCCTCCGGAGGAGCGGGATGTGAACGGTGAGTTAGCAGGAAGGTAAACAGCCACGCCCCCTACAGTCAGTCCCCTCTGCTGCGCACGCCCGCCGCCGCCGCCGCCGCGGGTACATTTCCACTGCACTCCCAGCGTATCTCCTCGCGCCCGCCCGGCCCTCACGCGGCTGCCGGGGGCAGGGGGCGGGGGACAGCGCGCGCCACCCCAGGACACCGCCGCCCCCACTCCTGGGCCGCAGCCCCTCCCCAGGGGCGTCAGCACCCACCGGCGGCTAGCCAGCCGGTCGTCCGCTCACCTGGGCAGTGCCGCCCACCCCAAGCACGGTGGATCCTTTTCCTCCCCTTCAATCTGCACTCCCCCCCCCCCCACCTCCTGTTTCTGCTTCCAGGGAGCAGAGTGCAAGCACTCGGGAAAAGTGATCCGGCCTGGGCTTGGGGCGGGATAGGGGATGAAGATGAGGGAGAATAAGGGGGCGTGGGGGGAAGCCTGCAAAAAGCGGAGAAAGGTATCTGGGCGGCGTGAGAGCCCCCAGCACGTGAGCCGAGGGTCATGTGCACCAGCCAAAGCCCGAACACACAAGCGCCCAGGACGTGCTGCGTTATCAGCAAAATGAGACTCGGGTCAGGTCGGGCGGTCTTGGAACCCCCACCCCCCACCACCACCAGTCTCCTCCCGCACATGCAGCCCGCCTCCCTGTCCCTCTCCATCTCTCCCGCCAGCTCGCTTGGCTTCTAGCTTGCTTTCCTGCCCACCCGCCTCACCAGCACACCTTCCTCTCCCTGACTCCCGGCCCCGCCGCCCAAAGGCAGCCTCAGCTCCAGCTCGAACCCTGCTCCCGCTGGCCAAGTTATAATCTCCTACCAAGCCCATACCACCACCACCACCACCACCCCACCTCCCCCCACCCCAGTTCCCCGCCTGCACCGCCCCCGGCCCCTAGCCCTGCACAGCCCCCCACACCCCATCTCTGCCCCCTGGCCCGGCCCCCGGGGTGGATTTGCCGCAGTCATTAATAAGGAAGGTTTTAAACGCTCACCCTTCTAAAAGTTGTTGTTTACATGCCTCCCCTCTCTGCCTCCCGGTACAGTACTCTTTAAAACAGGACTGACCAACATGCGCAATCTCTCCCTCGCTATGCTGTGCATCCCCACCGCCGCCCCCCCCCCGCTCGCACCAGCTTCCTTCTGAGAGAGAGAGAGAGAGAGAGAGAGAGAGAGAGAGAGAGAGAGAGAGAATGAGAATGGAACTAGAGGAGAAAGATGAGATGGAGGAAAAAAGAGGATGACACAGAAAGGAGAAAAAAGAAAAGATGAGACCCAAGGACAGAGAGAAGTAGGGAAGAGGGAGAGACACAGGAGAGGAATGAGAAGTCTACAGTAGATCCGCTGCAAAAATAAAATAAATTCACAATAAAGCCTGGAATGGCTGTGACGCGCATCCATTCATCCCCATCCCCACCAGCCCTGCTCACCGGCAGCAGCGGCGGCAGCAGCAGTAGCAACAGCAGCTCCAGTTTACCTTGCGGGGAGGCGTCCTCGGGAGTTGATATCCCCTCAGGTTAGGAGGACAGGAAGGGCAGGGGGGAGGGAGAAAGGGATGCTCCCGAAATTAAAACACCTTGGGGGAGGGAGCACGGAGACAGCAGCAGACGGATCATCAGCCACTTATTGCAAAAATAAAAAATAAAACCAGCCGGCAAAGACCCCCAGACACAGCTGGGGACCGAACCCCGCCGGCTCCTCAGATGCTTCCTCCTGCCTAGGAGTGGATACAAAGTAACTCCATAGATGCGAATTCCCCCCCCCAAAAAAAAATTGCTTCCAACTGCGATAGCCTCGCTCTGCACAATTCACCACCCCTGTGTATGTTTCTGTTTCTTTTTAAACCAAGACTTCCTTGTGATCTCTTTAGAAAAAAAAAGTGTTGGGGGGAGGAAAGGGGAGTAGCCACTTTTCCCCCCTTATTCACTCAGATCTTCCTTCTTAATTTTTCTCCTCCCCCCGCTCCCCACCCCCCACCTCGCCCTCCAGGGTTGTTGCGAGTCCAGGTAGCACAGCCCCATCTCTGGGAGTGTGTATTTGTGCTGTATTGTGTTGCGTGTGTGTTGCCGTTCCCTCCCTCTCTCCCGGGCCCCCGGTGGGGCTGAGGGGTCTCCCCCAGTCTCTCTCCTCCCTCCTCCTCCGCCGCTGCCGCCGGGAAAAGCGAACAGATCGCACTCTGGGCAAGTTGTATTAGGTCAGTTTCGCAATGATCTTCACTAACCCATACACATACATACACACACACGCATACATACATACACACACACACATACACACACAAAACAGCAGCGCACTTTATTTCAGACGCGCGCGCGCACAGCGGATCTCCCAGCCCGGGCGGTGCCCCTCCCCCCTCCTCCCTTCCCGCAACCTTTAAAAAAAAAGCTTATACTTAAAAAAATCTTTTGGCGCCATATTAGTGACGTACTTAAAATTTGCCATTTCTCCCTGCGTCAAAAATACGTTTCTTTGCACAGCTCAGACCGGAGGGGACATACGCCGGGCACTGGGGCTGGGCTGGATTCCCCCCTCCCGTCCGGTGGGCGGGCGCGGGAAGCCCCCGGACCCGCAGCCCCGCGCTTTAAAAAAGGCCGCTGAAATCAACAAGAGGCGGCGGCGGCCACCAGAGAGCGCAGAGGGGGCGCTCCTTCCCAAGCCCCCTACATCAACTTCTGGGGGAGGGCTGCGAGAAGTTGGGGGGGGCCACCTGAAGAAAAGATGAGAGGACGCCCCGAATGGGTAGGGGAGCCCCTTTGGCTGCGGCTCCCTGGCTTCACATCCGGAGGGCGGGAGGTGGGGTGGGGGTGGGGAGGCGTGAATCTCGCCCTAGTCCCAGCTTCAGTTGCCCTTGTGTGACCCCGCCCCTTTGCTCACCCCATCCCACTTCTCCCCAGCCCCCAACCCCAGTCCCCTAAAGGGTTAAAAAAAAAGCAACTTTTAAGTGTGTGCTCTTTAAAAGGAAACTGGACGTCCCTGTCCTGTCTCCCGCCCCCCACCTCCTCTTTCCCTCCCCCGACTCCTGTTTCCCTCCTCCTCTCCAGAGCCACCTTCTCTGCTTCCAGACTTGACCTTGTAGTGCACAAACAATGCACTTCAGTCGCTGGCTGTTTTCTAGAAGAGCTCCAAGGGCTGTTCGCCTGCCAGTCTGTTTGCGGATGAAAGCCGTGGTGCTTCCAGTATCTGCCTAGCCACACCCACCCCTTGCCGGCCTGCGAGTCTCCCTTCCCTCTAGGAAGAACTGTTATTAATGGGGGCCGTAGGGCCCCACAACCTGCTCCTGCATCCCCCCACCCCACCCCTTCCCATCCCCGCTCACACCCACTGTGTGGGGATGAGAATGCTTCCCCGCCCCCAACATGAAGGCACTGAGCCTCTCCGGACACCAAAACACAACTTTCTTTCCTTCCCCTTTTGGCTACACCTCAAGATGATCCAGTAATTCGAAAAGAACTCCCTTCCCTTGGAGGACGGGAGGAAAGATTTGTGAACTGCGATGGGAAGTGCAGTCTCTTAGAAAGTTGTTTATAATCTTAAACCCCCTTCCAGAGGATAGATACTCAATTTACATAAGATGACATTTATGTGACAATTAGGAAGATTCTCTGATGGAATGTTGTGAACACATTTGCTTATAGGCGAAATAAATCCAATGATAAATTGATAATAACAGCACAGATCCTCTACTCGAACAGGACAAGTTGTCGACACAACAAAGGCCAAGATGATTGATGCTAAAACAAGCAAATTTTACAATAAGGAAAATATAGTTTCAAAGGCAACGTTCGACTTCTTCATTCACAAAAACTGCAACAAGCTTGTGTCTGCTCCACAGCTAAAGAGGAGGAGAAAGCGGGATAACCTTGGAAGGGAAAATCAAAAAAGTTGTCAAAGATCAGGATATTTGGGGTGCCTGAAGATGTAACTTGATTTCCATATATCCAAGGTCATCAAGTAGAACGGGAATGTAGCTGAGTGCTTTTTTTTTTAACTCTCACCCACTCCCGGTGTATTCTCTCAGGGCCTCAGTTTCCCCATTAGGGGATTAGACAAGGTGGTCTTAAAGGTCCTCAGTCTTCTGTTTTACAAGGGAAAAGCACCTTCTTAAACTGTTGTTCCTGGTATAGCTTAGTTAGGATAGGATAAGTTCACCGAAAAGGAGAACAGTGTCATGTTAGTGCTGTCTGTGGTCTGTGTAGAGAGGGATTCTTGCAGTGGAGCTGTCTGAAAACATCATCCTATGTCTAAGTGCAGATTTTACCCAGAGCCCCACCCCATTCTACTCTAAATCTGTTTTGTTTTTCAATTAGCCTAAAATTAGGAGACCTAAATTATGGAATCAAAGCATTTCAGAGCTGGAAGAGGCATAGAGAGCATCCAGTCCAACCCATTGTGGTTGGAAAGATAACTGGATTTTGAGTCATGAGATCTGGGTTCAAAACCCTGACCCTGCTGCTTACTATTCTGGGCTTCTGTTTTCTTATCTGTAAATGTGGGGAGATAATCTCTAAAATTCCTTCCAGCTCTGTTGGAAGATCTGATAATCCATACCTGAGCAGGATTCCCCTCCACAACATCCTTGACAGCCTTTGCTTGAAAACCTCCAATGATCAGAAAATCCTAAAGCACCTCATTCAACTTTGGTAGTTTTCATTATTAGAAAGTTTTGCATAGGATCATAAAATTAGAACTGAAAGACCTTCATTTTACAGGTGAGGAAACTGAGACCCCAGGAGGTTAAGTGACTTGCCCCAAATCACAAAGCCAATTAGCAAAAGAGTTAGAATTTGACCCCAAGCCTTCTACCTCCTAATTCAATTTTCCCATGTCCCTTCAAGTATTTCTAGTCCCATGCTACTTGGAAGGTTAAAGAAGTTAGTCTGATCAGAATACCCAGGTACCATTGAGTTCATAAAACCAGGGCCAATATCATGATTTCTCAGAATTTATTAGGAATCCTCAGGGTGTAACTAGAGCTTACCCAATTATGTCTTAATTTCTCTAGGGGTGGGAAGGTGGAAAGGAAACATGGCAGCTTCCAGAACCATTTCTCCTAGGATCATGTTCCCAAAGTGCAAACATTATTCATGGCCAGAATGACACAAAAGTGCAATCATATCTAATAATCATAACAACAAACAACAGTCATATATTCTCTGCACCATAGCAGGGAGCTCTGAGTTGCCAGAAAGAGCCCTATGACTCTCCCTAGGAGAACTGCTTTTGAAATCACTCCTTTCAACCATTCAGTTTAGTTCAGTGAATGTTTATTAATATTGTCCAGCAAGTCTATGTGCTAGGTCCTGTTCTCAAAGAACTTGGGTTTTACTCTCTTTCACATGTGCTGGTTCTGTGTGCTGTTTCATCGGAAAGAGACCAGGCAGGGGACTGACTCCTAGGGTGGTGTAGAGTATACAGGGTCACTATATTTTATGTTTTTGCTTAACTATGTTTACTTGATACAAGGAGGAGTTAAATTCCAAGAGAGAAGGTGGGAGTCGCTTCAGAAAGTATTGTGATAGAGAAACAAAATTTTTTTTAAAAAACACTAAGGCTCTCCTTTCCCAACCTCAGTTTACACATCTGGAAAATGAAGGTAATAATCCTGGTTCTTTCTCTCCAGAGAGGCTGTTAAGAAAATGTATGTAAAGTACTTTGTAACCCATTATATAATATATTAGTCATCTATTATTATGATAATTGTATCTGTTGTTTCTTTACAATTTAATTGGAAGCTCCCCAAAGGCAAGGACCACATTTTCTCCTGTAATTCCCATATCACTGAGCCTAGTGCTAGGTAAACCGTAGCCACTTACTAACATTCTTCACCCACCCACATATTATCTTTTGAAAGTCTACCCTTCCTAAAAACCTGCTTCTTAGAAGTCTCCCCAAATCCCTCCAGATTTGGAGATGACCTTTTCCTCTTTGGATCCCAAATAGTACTTTGGACGTATTATATTCTGATGTGGTTTAAAGTTTTTGTGCATAGTAAACGGAGTTCTATTCTCCCTGCTAGATTGCAAACCCCTCTGAGGGCCATCTCTGAGTTTTAATTATATTTTTATGGCTCCTGGTACCCAAAATTGGGCCCTGCATGCATTAGGTATCTTAAATGACTGTGGAATTATTAATTGGAGGCAGAGTGTGATGAACCAGCCTTGCTCATTTTCTTTGGCTTGGGTATCAGTTAATTCACTGCAGTAATGGTCTAAACCTCTTCATATCCTTCTCACAACACTTGTCCTGTTACCAAACAATAATTCGAGTCCTGGGGGGAGGAAGAATTGGGTTAGATTAGCACTTGAAATGGTCAGCGTGCTATTTAAAATTAAAAAAAAAAATACTGGCCCATCTGGAGGCAGCCATCTGAAGACAGAACAGTATCTGATTTAATAATAACTTGTATTTATACATGGTGCTTTAAGGTTTACAAAGTATTTTCCTCATAATAGCCCCACAAGATTTGATAGGATAAGTATTTTCCTCATTGTACAGAAGAGAAAACTGAGACTTGCAGAGAGGCAAAGTGATCTTTTAACTAGTGTCAGTGTTGCACACTGGTTCCCAAGTTTGGCTCTTTGTAATGGTCAAGGTGAGAGATTTGAGGATCCACATTTTTCTGACTGGTGGCCCCTTTCACCCTGGAAAGCTGCTGTCCTTCACAAAACACAGATCATCCCAGGACCCCTACAGTCTCTTTACTATATAAAGCACCACACGCTCTCCTACCCCCACCTCCCCTACCCCTGCTCTGTTCCTCAGTTTTAACCTTCTATTACCCTGCAAATTATCTCTTCCCTCTTCCCAAATATATTCTGCCTTGTTCTGTCCCTGTACCTTGGATTATGTTGTTGCCTTCATATCTGCCTTCTAGAACTGGCAGATTCTTCCCAGGACTACCCCATCTTCACCTCAGTTGGTGTCCTCCCCCTAGTTCAGTAAAGGAGCTGAAGAACCTGGAGTCTGAAAAGCCAGGACACAATAATCGGAAAGTCATTTCATGTTTTTCAGCCTCATCTGTAAAATAGGGATAATAACACCAACTCACAAGGGGTTTGTGAGGATCAAATGAGATAATGTGTATTAAGTGCCTTGTAAACCTTAAAATACTTTATACATGTATAGATGTCAGCTACAGGACTGGGTAGAAGAAGAGACCCTTATTTTACAGATGAGGAAACAGGAAAAGAAGTTTAAGTGACTTGCCCAAGGTTATAGAGGTAGTAAGCATCAGAGTTGGGATTAGAACCCATGTCTTCTGACTTCAAAGCCATTGCTTTTTCCATTATTCTTCATTTCTCTGAGATGCTGCAACATTTATGACTTGTACAACATAGATAAGTCCCATTTCACATATTGGCCAAGATTAGAAAACAAAGACTTGGAGAAGTAAGGGGAAGAAGGGATTTGTGCTTGGTATAAGAAAGAATTTAACAAGGTTTGTTGTCTAATAATAGATAGTACGGGCTGCCTTGGAAGGTGATGATGTCACTCTCACTGGAAGTGATTAATCAAAGGCTAGGTGATTACTTGTCGGAAAGTAAAAGGCATTTATGTGTCTGCTGGGCTTGGGCTAGATTGCCCTCACCGTTCCTTCCAACTCTAAAATCCATGATTCTAAGAACTTGCTTCTCCATTTTCTTGATTATGAGTCTTATATCCTCAACCAGACACTCAAGTTCTCTGAAAGCAAGAATTTTGTCTTCTCTCTGACAGTACACAGGGCTGAGTACAGAGCAAGGGTTCAGTAAATACTTGTCAATTGGTTGATTTGATTGATTGGCTCTTTTTAGTACAGGAGAGGAATACTTTATCAGATACATTCACCCTCCTTTTCCTCACTTCAAAAACTATAATGCCTCGTACTATTTGGAGGGGAGAGGGGTCGGGATCTGTGATGTTATTTATTGGTATAGGGAGAACTCTCTATCAATGGAAATCTGACCATTAGTTGCTGAGAAAGGTTGTCACTTGGCCAAAGTTTACATAACCAATATGTGTCAGAGGGAAGACTTGAAACCATATCTTTCTGAATGAAAGAGGCTCTGTATCAATCAATAAATCAGCAACCTTTTATTGAGCTCTTACAATGAGCTAGGCATCATCCTAGCTCCTGGAGACCCAAACTAAAAGAACAAAACTATCCTTACTCTTAAGGAGATTACATTCTAACAGGAAGATAATTATATATGTTAAGTATATGCAGAATAAATATGTAACCCCTGTCCCCAAAGCAATTTGCATAAGACTCTCCTCATTAGTGGAGGTTAATTATTCCTTGCTCTATGCTGGACGAGGAGTGGAGTCCAGAGTTTAAGAGAAAAGAAACTCATAAGACTTCTTTGAAGAGTCTTTTCCCCCCTTCAGGGACTTGAAGAGAATCTGGAACCAATTTGTCTTCTTTGTCAAAACTGAAAGCCAGAAGACCAAGATCTCTTTTCTTTCAAACTCTTAACCGGCTTCTCCCTTCGCCAGACAAGAGCATTGAATAATATCATTCTCCACCAATGAAGAGAACCTCATGCAAATAGACTTTCAGCTGTTCTTTACAAATACAAAGAGAATAAATACAAGGTAGTTAAACTCACAGTTTAGAGAAGAAGGCACAGTTGAGAGTATTAGGAAAGGCTTCATGTAGAAAATAGAGCTTAAGCTGCATCTTGAAGCAAGAGAAAGATTCTGTGAGTCTGAAGACTGAGGAGACTTAGGAGTGTATGAATGCCAGCTCGAACACCTGAAGAGAGGAAGAGTGTCGCTTATGAAAAACAGAAAGAAGGCCAGTTTGGCTGGACCACAGAATGATCATTGTACAACAGGGTCTAGATTAAGTCTATCTTCTCTGGCAGGAAGTAGCTATCATCTTCCGTCCTCTGGACTCACAGTTTATTATTCATTAATTAGAATTCTGAAATCTTTCAAAGTTTTTTTTCCCTTTATAATAATATCATCTTGAAAAAGATTCTTCTAGTTCAGTTCACTGTAATAGATCATAGAGGTCGTCACAATTTCCTCTGAAATTGCCTATTTTGTCATTTATTCTGGCATAAAAATATTCCATTATATTTATATACCACAATTTGTTTAGCCATTCCCCAACAGGTAGACACTCCCCTTAGTTTTGAGATTTGGACTACCATGAAAAGAGCTGTTATAAATAGCTTTGTACATATGAGTCCTTTTCCTCTTTCTTTGATCTCTTTGGACAGTATAGGTCTAGTTATGCTATAGTTGGGTCAAAGGATATGGATAATTTAGTAACTTTTGGGGCATAGATCCAAATCACTTTCTAGACTGAATGGAACAATTCACAGCTCCACCAACAATGCATTAGTGTATCTTTTTTTTTTTTATGGAGCCTCTCTAGCATTTGTCAAGGAAAATCACTTTGGTGGCTATGGGGAAGAGACTTGATTGAGTCAGGGAAACTAATTAAGAGGCTGTTTCAATAACCTAGGCAAGTAGTAATGAGGACCTGAACTAAAGTGGTTGTTTCTGGATATTGTGAGTGGAGAAAAGGGGTTAAAGTCAAGAAATGTTGTGGAAGCAGATATAGTAAGATCTAGCAATGGAAGGGCTATTCGCTACAAATTGCTGCCTCTCACCAGAAATGTATTAGGGGCTTAATAAATGTCTGTTTTATTGAATTGGGCAAAGATGATGCCCTCGAGACCAGGAAATGGGACTCTTTTTACTGTCTCCCAAGAAGTAGCTGCTACAAACAGCTGTCCTCAGAAAGTCAATAATGCTAAGGTAGAGGCAATTTCTGAACCACCTCTAATCGTAGCCCTAGCCAGACCCTGGAGTTTCAGACTAGAGGAGGATCCGTCACTCTCATTGATGGGTTCTGTCTCACTTATATACCAGAGGAAGCTTTCTTAAGCCTTCAGAGGGTGAAGGAAGAAAGCAGTGTCTTGGGATCTCCAAAAATATTCCCAGAAATTATTATCAGTCCCCCCTAGACTGGAAGCAAATGATGGATGGAATCATTTATATCCCTTGCTCCACTCTCAGTGCCACAAGTTGCCATTTAAGACACTCAACTCTGACTCAGAACAAACAGACCCTAGGAAGCCACTGACTTAGAAGGAAGCCAGGGCTCTAGCTCTAATTTTTCGGGGACTTGCTGTTGATTTGGGGCAGGCCCCTTCTCCTCTCTGGGCCTCATTATTTTCATTCGGAAAATGGTAGCCGAGGGTGGAGTGCATAATCTTTAAGTTCCCTTCCAAACCATAGAAAGAAGGAAGAGAATAGAGGTTTATGAAGCATCTACTGTGTACCGGGGCTACATTAAACGTGTCACAGATCTCTCATTTGACCCTCACAACAACCCTGTGAAGTAAATACTATTATTATGCCTTTTTTACAATTGAGGAAACTGAGCCTAGTGCTCAGTGCCACCTAAGTTGCCTCTTATGGAGATAGCACATTTGAAGTCTGAGGTCCTAGGTTCAAATCCTACCTTTGATACTTACTCTCAGTGTAACGATGGGCAAGTTACTTAATCTCTTAGAAACTCAGTTTCCTCATCTGTACAATGGGGACAATAATACTTGCACTACCTACTTTACCAGGTTTGTAAAGAAAATACTATATGAACAGGAATTATTATTACAGGATCGTAGTAACCAGTGGTTCTCTCTGTCCTTCAGTTAGTTCAAAGCCAGGTTCTCAGACCTCCCAGTTTCTCACAAGTAGCCTCTAATCCCTTCATGTTATGATTAATTACAATGACATATATATAACTTTTGACTTGTATGAAGAATAAGCCAACCAAAAAGCATGCATTGAGGGCAAAGCATCCTCAGTATAAAAACTAGGCTCTATAGAAGCTAGGAGCAGCTGGATGGCACAGTGGATAGAGGGCCAGTCAGGAAGACTCATCTTTGTGGGTTCAAATCCTATCTCAGATACTTAATAGCTATGTGACCCTGGGCAAATCACTTTACCTTCTCTGCCTAAGTTCCTCATCTATAAAATGAGCTAGAGAAGGAATGGCAAGCCACTCCAGTGTATCTGCCAAGTAAACCCTACAAAGAATCAGACACTACAGTAAAATGACTTAACAGCAATAGAAACTGGAGAATGTTTCAGGCACGCTCGCTGACCTAGAGGATTTATAGTCAAGATGGGAAGACAATAATTTTTGAAAGGCACAGCCTCTTCTACACCTTAGGTGCTTTATCAATAGCTGATGAATTGAATTGAAATTACATAAATT
This sequence comes from Pseudochirops cupreus, assembly GCA_028627135.1. NCBI lineage: Eukaryota > Metazoa > Chordata > Mammalia > Diprotodontia > Pseudocheiridae > Pseudochirops > Pseudochirops cupreus. The sequence goes on from CM053581.1 coordinate 327,691,925, forward strand.
ATGCCCTAGTGGGAAGAGCACTGGCCTGTGAGTCAGGTGCCTTCTTAGCCCAGCTCTGCCCCTGACTTGCTGCTTCCTGTTTCTGTTCCCCCAGTTTCTCCTTTATAAAATGGTAGGACAGAGTAAGTAGTGGAGGGGAATACAGGGGAAAGTTGAACGACATGATCTTTAAGGTTTCTTCCAATTCATGAAACTGTAGAATCTCCAAACTGGAAGAGACCTTGAAGGATAGTCTAATCCATAGCTAGGTAGCTGGACAAGAAGCCCCTTTATAATATTCCTGGCAAGTTGCCATCTGGCCTCCATTTAACAAACTCCAGGGATGGGGAACTCACTACGTCTTAAAAAAAATTCAAATAATCTACTTTAGTCTTAATTCAGTCTAGCATAAAATTTCTTTCATGGAAAATTGAACTACACCAGCTATAGCACAATTGCCAATTTCAATTTTTAGCTAATCAGAAGTCAAACTGCTGGTGAGAGTTCCTAGAAAAGTTTTGTCAATGATATTTTATTTGGTAAGAGAAAACCTTCAGGAGCAGTTATTGCCATGATAATTCATTTTTCAAAACACCCTGAGGTTTTATTTCAAGGAACTCTCACAGCAAAAAATCAGTTAGTTGCCCAATTCCGTAGCCTAACTCTGGTCCCAGGCTGCACCTTGACTGCATCCTGGCCCTGGCCCTGACACCAAGCGCAGTGCTGTCTGAATTTGTCCTGAGCCATTGTGAGAACTCAACATTGTACAAAAATTACATTCTTGATCCATCAGTTGCAGAATGGGCATTTTATGTCATTTCTCTGGCCATGGGGATTAGAGTCATTTGCTCTCTCTCCTGATCCTTGTGAACAAAGTCCAGATAGCAGTACAAATGGCCAGGGGTTAGGGCTCAGACTGTGACCAGAGTTAGTGGTAAGTGTAGGGCTAAAGTTAGGGAATAGATTAGTCTGGGTCTGAAGGTAAGTGCTTTGAATCATGGAACGTGGAATTTGATCTTCCCATTCAGAAAATTAATTCAACCTAACCAACATTGAGTCCCTAAGTTATGCAAGCTCCTGTGCTAGAGGGGTGGAGCTTGGGCCCTGCCCTCAAGAAGCTCACAATCTAGTAGGAGAATAAGACAAACAAATACAAAGTGCATGAGAGAATTTCAAGACGCTTTGCAAGGTCCAAAAAGAAAAAGAATATTTCTAGCTGGGGAAATAAAATAACCATCTACCACTTGATTCATTAGAGGGTTGAATGCAGCTGGTAGCAAAGTGGATGGAGCAGTAGGCCTAGAATCAAGAAGACCTGAGTTCAAATCCAGCCTCAGGCACTTACTAGCTATATGACTCTGGACCAGTCACTTACTTTCTATTTACTTCAATTTCCTCAACTGTAAAATGGTAATAATAACACCTACCTCCTAGGGTTGTTGTGAGGATGAACTGAGATAATATTTATTTTTTAAAAAGTGATTAACACAGTGCTTATTAGTAGGTGCTTAATAAATATTTATTCCCTTCCCCCTTCCCAAATGACTAGGCTCCAAAGAATAGTCATGAATGGTATTTGTTGTTTGTTGTTGTTCATCCTTCTTTCTGGAAGAGGACCAATGACATCACAAGGGTGATGTCTTCTTTACCAGTGAATTGGATTTAAGTGAGGCAGAGCTGAGCAAAGTCATCAGCCTCACTTTCTTCTCCAGAATCATCAGAGTTCAGTGGCAAGACACACATCAAGATGACTGGTGATGGCCTCTGTAGCTCCAACACAATATTCACAATGCCCACAGCCACTGTGAATATGCCAGCGTAGTGCTCAATTGCAAACTATAACAGACTCTCCATAACAGACAGAAGCAAACCATTTATTCAGACACCAGAAAACCAAATCCCAACACCAGAAAACCGAATCCATCATAGCAACATAAAAGTTAATATACCACAACGCAGCAGAGAGCCACAGCATCCTTTAGCCTTCCCACAAACAAACATTTGCTCACAAGTCTAACTTCTTGCCTGCTGTCTTTTCCTTCTGTCTCTAACTGCTCTGACTCCTAGCTTCCTGTGGGCTGTGCTCCACCCTTCAGCCAGCTCCTCCCACCACAGGCTCCCTGTGATTACATTCAGCCTATTAGGGGACAAGGAAGATCTTCAAATTCCCATTAACATTACAGCCTCTCTGTCACCTTGGGAGGCAGAGTACCCAGGGATATGTGCTTGGTCCTATACTTCTTAAAGGGAGATTATTGGCCTAGAGACAGAAAGTACCTTAGAAGTCTTTTAGTCCAACCCCCTCATTTGACAAATGAAGACACTAAAAGTTCATTGAGGTTGAGTAACTTGCTCAAGGTCACAAAGGTAATAAATGGGAGAGCTGGATTTGAACTCAGATTCTCTGTACAAATTCAAAACTCTTTCCAGTTTACCATACAGGATCTTTTAAATCAAGGACTCGGGTAAAATCATAGATGGCATCCTGATCAGATGATACAAAGCTGGTATTGGGAGCTAAGACACACTGGACCCACAGGGGCAAGATCCAACAAGGGCTTGACAGGCTAGAATACTGCGCAAAATCTAGTACAATGGCATCTAAAGGGGAAAGCCCTACTCCGATGTTTCATTGTGAGGTGGACATGATCCTATATTTTTAAAAGGCATACAGAAGAATGGCACCAAGCTGGAAGCAGGGTTAGTGGTCAAAGGGTGCTGCTCTCCCTTTTTTTTACTTTTCAAGTCAACAAACACTAATTAATGACCTACTGTGTTCTAGGTACTCTGCTAAGCATTAAGGTAAAAAATAATATGGTAAAGAGTACAAAAAAGGAAAGGTAAAAAATCATCCCTGTTCTCAAGACAGTCACAGTCTGGGGGATTACATCATGCAAACAACTATATAGACAGGATAGAAACAGGATAAATTGGAGAGAATCACAAAGGGAAGGCACTGGCATTAACTGGAAAAAACCTTCTTGGAGATTTTAGTGCGGACTTGAAGAAGTCAGGGGAGCCAGGAGATGGAAACAAAGGAGAGCATTGCTGTCCTGGGGGACAGCCAGTGAAAATGCTTGGAATCTGGAGTATTGAGTGTTCAGGGAGCCTCCAGGAGGCCAGTGGCACCAGATCATAAAATGCATTGGCCGGAGTGAGGTGCAAGAAAGGGGGAAATGTAAAGAGGGGGAGGCTAAAAGCCAAACAGAGGATTTTCTCTGTGATGCTGGAGGCAATAGGAAGTCTTTGGAGTTGATTGGATATGGGGTTGATATAATCAGGACTGGTCATTAGGAAAATAGTCAGAATGTTAAGATTGATAAATGAAGGAAAGAAAAATGAATAAATGAATGAAAAAGGATTTATTAAGCATGTATTATGTATAAAGCACTGTATCAAGTGCCAAAGTTACAAACAGAAAAGCAAGACAGTCCCTACTCTCAAGGAGTCACATTTTAATAGGAGAAGACACCACATATAAGTGGAACTGGTTGTGGCAAATGCAACCTGATGACTTCCTCTTCAGGTGCTTGAGTGTCTTCCTTTTCAGGCAGATGCACATCCCAAAGACCCAGAAAGAAAGTTCTCTCTACCAACATCCTTGGCACTATCAAATGGTTCAACCTCAGAAATGGATATAGAAATGACATTAAAGAAGATCTATTACCATCTGCCTTGCTATCATACTTTAAGGACAACTATGCCTTTCCATCTGACTTGTAGCTAACACTTTCTATATGTGTTTTACTGTACATACAAAAGCAACAAGAAACAATTTCTGAGCCTCTTGGAAGAAAGATCTACAACTATTCAAAAGAGTTTGGCCTGACCAGTCATATAAGAAAAACAAATGACTTCCCTATGTTAATTATGTCCTATGTATCCTGTACAAAACTAGTTTGCAAATATTTGTTTGCTTCTTGTCCCCCCATTAGACTGTGAGCTCTTGGAGGGCAGGGACTGACTTTGGCCTTTTTTGTGTGTTCCAGCACTTAGTACATGCCTGGGATATAATAGGAAATTAATAAATGCTTGTTGACCAACTGACTGACAAATGTCAGTTTGTCAGAGTATGATGTATATTTGGATGAACAATCTATGGAACATGTCCATCAGTACCTATATCTGGTACAGACAACACAGGGGGACAGTGGAATGGGTCCTGGAATTGATCAGGAGGTTGGTGATGTGGCTTGCCTTCTGGGGATTGCAAAGCTCTTTTAATGACCCCAGGCTCCCAAATGAAATAAAAGCTTATTTTTTTAAAATGCAAACATTCTACCAGTGTTGCTATAAAACAGTCTCTAGAGAATTAAAAATAACTATCACACAGAGGGAAATGGAGATGTTTATGGTGGGTGTGAGCAGGCTGAAACATATAACCAATGAGAAATTTCAAAGAACAGAAGTAAAAGATTGTCATCAAGGAAGTATATAATAGGCCGAGTTGGGTTGGTCACATGGCTTGAGCAAGGGCAAGCCAGCGTGCTCCCTTGGTACCCTCATGATGTCAGGATAAATCAACCACATTTGTTGGACCCTCCCCCTTCCTCTACTCGTCTGCCTCCCCCACCCCCACACACCCTGGTGAACTTATGGGAAATCACGGTTTGTGCAAGCAGGATCTGCATCACTGAATGGAACTTCCAAATTGATGAGATCATAGATCCATCTGAGTATAATGTAAAGTCCTACACATGTTTCAGAATTCAACTTTACAAGTACAAGATGGTTGAGGCCTGATTCCACAAAAGCAGACTACATCTGAAGTTGTATGTTCACCTCTGGGCTCCACATTTTAGGAAAGGCATTAGTAATTTGGAGAATGTTTAGAGGAGAACAACCACAATAGTGAAAGGCCTCAAGTCTATGCCGTAAGGAGATCAGGGAAAGAATGAGGAATCTTTAGCCTGGAGCAGAGAACACTTTTGAGGGGAAGTAAAGGGGAGACTGCATAGTTGAATTCAAGTACCTAGAAAACTGTCACGTGGAAGAGGGATTACATTACTTTTGTTTCGCTCCAGAGAACAGAACTAGGATCAATGGGTGGAAACTACAAAGAGGCAAATTTGTCCTTGATGTCAGGAAAACACTGAGGTATTTTTTGGCAATTAGAACTATCCTGAAGTGGCATGGGCTGCCTTGGGATGGAGCAGTTCTTCTATTTGTCTGATCCCTCCTCCATATTCTTTGCCAGATTTTCATCCAAGCCATGAGCTCATCAGTTCAGTTATCATCTCCATGAAGATCATCATTGTCAGTTGATTTGTCCAGCCCTAATCTCTCTCCAAAGCTCCAGTCTCCCATCTCTAACTGCCTACTGGAATCTCCAACTGTATGTCCCATAAATATCTTAAAACTCAACATGTCCAAAATTGAACTCATTATATTTTAACCTCAGACCCTTCCTTCTTCCTAATTTCTGTATTATAGTGGAGGGCACCACCATCCTTCTAGTCAACCTGGTTGATAACCTAGGTAACTCTTCACCCTCTCTCATCCTCCATGTCCAATCAGTTGTCATAGCCTGTCCTTTCTACCTCCGGAACATCTCTTGTATATGCCCCCCTTCTCTCATCTAACACTGCCACCACCCTAGTGCAGGCTCCTATCACCTCACTCTTCGATGTTGCACTCTTTGATGCAACGTGGATGCAACTGCAAACTTTGGTGTGTTCAGTGGCGTACTCTGCCACACATCTCTTTCCCTTCCATTTTCTACTCAGCTGTCAAAATACTTCCTAAAGCACAGATCTGACCATGTCACCACCCCCCAACTCCCACACACTCAGTAAACTCCAGTGGCTCCCTATCGCTACCAGGATCAAATACAAATATACTATTTGACCCCTTCATCACCTACATCAACCCCACGACTTTTGAAGGCTTCTTACATCTCCCTCTCTCCCTCTCATGTATTCTTCAATCCAGTAGGATTTTATACAGTTCTTAATAGGCACTTAATAAATGCTCATTGACCTCTTGATTGACTAGTTCCCACTCATTGGAAGTCTTCAAGTGAAGACCAAAGGACCACTTTGGGGGTATGTTATAATAGGGATTATTTTTGGAATATGGATTAGACTAGATGGTCATTGAGGCCCCTTCTGCCCCCTAAAATTCTGTGATTCTTTTCTTAGAGAAGGTGACCTTTGATGTGAATCAAACCCATATCTCTGGCATCATAACAAGGTGTTTTAATCTTTGAGTAAGTGAATGATCCACCACAGATTGAATTGTAAAAGTCAGCTTTGGATTTTAAATTAAAGTCCTTTGAGCTCAGTGGGCCAGTAGATAGAGCACCAGGTCTAGAGTCTGGAAGATCTGAGTTCAAATTCAGCTTTATTAACTATGTGACCCTGAACAAGTCACTTACCCTCACCTGTAAAATGGGGATAATAACAGCACCTACTTCACAGGGTTGTTGTGAAGATCAAATAAGATCATACCGTAAAAAGTGCTTAGCACTCTGTCTGGCAGACCCTACATAAATGCCTATTCCTTCCCTTCTTCCCTTCCTCCTTTGGAAGCTGATAGCAGGTAGAAGTAAATTGTTCTACCAATAAGATATTAGTTTTTGAATGGCTAGACAGTAAAAATGCTGAATATTCATTACTTGGAACAACAGCGTTAATGCAACTTCACAAAGTAACCACTTTAAAACCAGTGAATAGTTTACTTGATGGGGAGAATCTGGCCCTTGATTCCCCTGTGACAGAAATGTCCTGAAAGAACAAGATCCCTTTCATACTATTTTTCAGCCAAAATGCTGGGCAGCATTTCTGCCTGACACTGCATGTTTCAATTTAGTCCAACAACAAAGAGGAGACATTTTTCAAGTGGCAGAGCAGGAGTTTTCTTTTGTGACTGGCTGGGTTCACAGTGACTGCAGGGCTGCCTTATGGCCCCTAACCTTCTTCAGAGCTAAAGTTGGTGACTCAGTCTGTTTCAGTCTCAGAAGTGGAGAGAACCATGCCTGATTCTGCAGAACCTTAACTCAGGACTCCAGTTCAGGGAACCAAAGTACCCAAAGCTCCTGCTTGGGCATCCACCTACAGGCCCTCCTCCCCACTTACTCTTCTCAAATCTTGGTTTCAATTCAGGGAATATCAACAAGCAAACATTGACTCATTGATAGGTTCAGCTATACTCTAGGCAGGGGTGGGTAACCTACAGCCTTGAGGCCACATGTGACCCTCTAGGTCTTCAAGTGTGACACTGTGATTAAATCTAAACTTCACAGAACAAATCCCCTTAATAAATGGATTTGTTCTGTAAAACTTGAACTCAGTCAAAAGGCTGCGCCCAAGGACCTAGAAGGCTATGTGTGTCATCAAGGCTGTAGGTACCTCACCCCTGTGTAATCTATAAAAGAAGTAGATGTAGTCCCTATAGATTAGATATAGTCAGATTTAGCATTTGATTACAGACTCCAGTGCCTCTAGAGGTCCTATAAAGGAGTAATTATAGTAGGCTGGAATATTTACATATCTATCTATCTATCTATACATATGTATGTATATACATGTCTATCTATCTATATATACACATGTATGCATATCTATGCATATATACAAGTCTATGTATATAGCTATATATGTATGTATACATACATATACATACTTCATTCTCTATTGTCTATAATAATTCTACAGATAGTCTAAAATAATTTGAGCTGGTAACTCATTATAAGATGGTTTTGCAAAAGATACGTTGTTCTGACTCAACTTCCCATACCTCAGGGCATATAGGTGACCCTTAGTTCTCAAAGGCTTTTCCAAAAGAACACAAGCTAGACTTTGACTATGAGTCTGGTGATAGATTGTGCCTGCTGTCTAGGAATCAGCCTAGCTTAATAGGGTAAGACTCATCACCAGAAAGTTTTCCATCAAGTGATAAAATCTTATAGCCACAGCAACTCATGAGACCATCTACTGAAGTGTTTTTCTTGCCAGAGGACTATCCACTGGTTAAATCACTGGTCATAAGGTCAAAGAGGTAGAGCTGGAAGGAGGTCAGAGGCCATCTAATTCAACTCCCTCATTTTATAAGTGAGGAAACAGGAAGGCTTTCACTCATCTCAAGTCACAGGGAAATAAGTGGTAGAGGTCATATTTGAACCCATGTCCCATGGTTCTAGAGATAGTGCTGTTTCCACTCAACCACAGGATCTCACACTCTTAATTAAATTATATTTGGTGTAATTTAAAAATAGACATATTTGCAATGTATACATTGCATGGGTAGAAGTGGGTCAGTGGAGAAATGGTTGCAAAGTTGATGAAAGAGATGAAGAGATGAAAACCTGACCCAGGTAAATCACATTAGACAAATCATTATACATGAAAAAGTAAAAAAATTGGCTTGATACAAATGGTGATAAAGAAGAAAATAAATGACCTTTCCAAGTTATTTGGAAGGTCATAATAAAGCCTTTTCATCTTAGACACTTGGTAAAAATAATAATAGCAGTAATCTATTAGATAACAAACTGCATAAGGCCAGAGACAGTCTCATATAAACTTATCCATAATAATTAAAACTGACATTTATGGAATGCTCTAGTGTTTACAAAATGCTTTAGATATGTTATCACAGTGGAGGCTCACAACAACCCTTTGAGATAGGTACATCACATGTGTAGTTACACGTGGCTTTGGCACGTTTCCAGATGAGCTAAGACAGCATCACACATAGGGGAGATGCTTGGGGCCTGCTTCTAAGGGAAGGAAGAACTGGTACATGGATGGACATTCTGCATTGTCTGACCACGTGGTTAGGAGCAGCACTTTTCCCATTGACTGTCTGTATCTTTAAATCTACCTACGTATAGTGTGTTTTTTCTCAAATTAGAATGAAAGACTGTTACTCACAGCAGGTGACACCACGTGATAAGGCCTGAGGGCCACCTCCCTCCAATCTCTCAGGTCATATGTTTGTCCTTTCCAGTTCCAGGCCTAGTAGGTTTCCAGAGCTGAGAGCTTGAGTCATAAGGACTTTGGAACCCACAATTCTAGACTGGATATTGGAGCCAGTCCAGCAGGGAAGCCCTGAGAAGCCTGGCACTGATGCTACATGGGAAAAGAATTAAGTTATGAACCCAGTCTCCTGCCATTATTACTTGTCGGGAATAGGAAAGTTTGGAAGAGGGATGGGTTCTGTTTCAGATGCGTTGACTTTGAGATGTCTACAGGACATAAGATTAAAATTGTCCAACAAGCAGCACTGAAGCTTAGAAGAGGACTAGATAGTTTGGCCTGGGAATTATCAGCACAGAGATAATATTTTTTCTTTCCATAACTATTGCTTATTTTCTCACCTCAAACCCCAATTAAAAACTTAAAAAATTTAAAAAAAGAAAGAAAAAAATCCTTGCAGAAAATAAGCATGGTCAAGCAAAGTAAATCCACATAGTCCATGGCCATGTCCAAGAATGTGTGCTTCTGTACCTGGTGTCCATCCCATCTCTGTAAAGAGAGGGTAAGTGCTTTCTCTTCTGGAGACATTGCATTGAATAGAATTCTTAAGTCTTCTGATATTGTTTTTCAATACCTAGAAAGGTGTCGTCTCCTACTGCTCCTCTGGCAGGTATACCCTCTGTTCAGCCATATTGGATTTACCGACCCATTGCATACACGAGGAATACTCTACCTTCAGGCCTTTGCTCACATTTCCCCTCCATCTTGATTTCCTTCCTCTTCCTTTTCCCTTTTTTCCAATCCCACTCTGTCTTCAAAGTCCATCAGGGCACTGCCTCCTCCAGTAGGCCTGCTTTGACCATCCGGTCCACAATACTGGCAAGGATAACTTATGTTTTTATAGAAATTTAAGGTTTACAAGGCACTTTACTATCAATAACCTTAAGGGGCAAGTAGAACATCTTTACTGTATGGATGAGAAGACTGAGGCCCAAAGACATCAAGTGATTGTCCAAGATGATCAAGTTAGCAAGTAAAACCCAGGATTCAAACTCTGACCTCTTGACGAGTAACATTATTTTCAGTATATTGCTGACTCTTTTCTCTCCCTAGACCCTTATTGGGCACTTTAATATGTGCTTTTCAGTGTTAGATATCTTTTCAGCTTGTTCAGTCATTTCAGTTGTGTGTGACTCTTCCTTTCCCCATTTGGGCGTTTTCTTGGTAAAGTTACTGAAGTGGTTTGCCATTGCCTTCTCTAGCTCACTTTACAGATGAGGAAACTGAGGCAAACAGGGTTAAATGACTTGCCCAGGGTCACACAGCTAGTAAATGTCTGAGGCCAGATTTGAACCCAGGAAGATGAGTCTTCCAGACTCCAGGCACAGTACACTATCCACTGTATCAGCTAGCTGACCCCTTTTCAGTTTGACCAGATCCCAAATAAGTCCTCTGGGTATTATGGGAAAGCTGCCCCATCCTAAAAGATCCTCCATTTCTCCCCTACCTACCACAGTTTACTATTTCAGAGATATTCCTTTGCACTTTGTCAAGGGAAAATGCCTGAACTGTATTTCCCTCAACTTAAAAACAGAAATTATCAGCCATTAACATCTCAACATGAAGTAGACTATCAGAAATTTATAGGTCAGTCTCTTGGAGGGGCATTGTTACAGTGAAACTCAGAACTGAAAGGTTATGTTTTGAAGGGAGAAGAAAAGGGTTCCAAGTCTAGAGCAGAGATGTGAACTGGGAACAGGAGACTAGGTATTTGGCTGGAGTTGGGGCAGTGCCTCTGGGGACAAGGAAACCATCAGGAAAAGAAGTAGGTTATATAAAGAAAAAAAAAGGCGTTAGAAAGGTCCCAAAAATTAGTTCAGTTTCCTTCCCTGGCAAAGAAGTGGTCTAAAATGTTCTTCTACCTTCCAGACCCCTGTACAGGTATCCCTCTGTTTGACCCAGCCCTATGATTTAGAGCTGAGCAGGGCAGTGGTGGGGTTTGCAGGAGGATGGAGGGGGAAGGAGAGGTTACACACTGTACTTCCGATGCCTGGCCAGTGTTAGACCAAGCTGGTTCCTTCCCACCTTGGGAAACTCAACCTTCCCAACACATCAATCTCCATATCAGAAAATGTTTGCCAGCCAGCCAGCACTGTGCCCATAGCTGTTAGTGAGCTTTGGACTCAGGGACTGATCTCAAGTCTCATGTACACATGAGTCTTACTTGCCCTAACCTTTAGCTCAGTTTCTTAAACCAACATAGCCCTGGATGATATTTCCCTATGCCTAGAATGGATACTTTACCCTCACTGTCCTATCCTCCCTACATCCAGCTATGGAAGTATTTCTAATAAAATAAGTTAGAAAAAGAAATATTTCTCTTCCTTAAAGACTCAGTTCAGGTTCTGCCTGCTCCATGGAGCTTTCCTTGGCCTCCCCAGGTGAAAGTCATCTCTTGTTCCTCCCATTTCTAATAGCTTTTCTGCCTGAGAAATTTAGCCCAGTCTCGCTTGTGATGGAGTCTGTGATTATTTGTGTAAGTGTCCTTCACCCCTGCTAGACTGCAAGTTCTGTAAGAGCATGCTTGGTTTATCCCTAGGGCCTGTACATAATGCCATACTTCATGAATGCTTGTTGGGTTGAATTGATTGATAGACAGGGCAGACTCCCTGGAGAGACCAATATTTGGAAGTGAAGACATCCAGAGGAAAAAACAAACACAGAATCCAGGAAACATGACTGGGTCTTCTCCTTCTCTGCCTCATGGGTCTGCAAGTGAGAGTCTGACATAGTGCAGGTCAAAGCTCACAATGAGTGCCCAGAAATGACCAGTTGGTCTTTCTTTGGTAATAGGGACTAGGTGAAGGCCATAGAATGAGAAGAGCATTAGCAGTGTATCTGAAGCCCCTGAAATTCAGTTCCAAGGTTATTCAGGGTTCAAGAGTGCCCTGGGAAAAAATAGTTTCTTTGGAGAAGGGAACCTCCCTAAGGCTTATCAAATCTCACATTATCATCTTCAGATAATATCTTTCGAAGGGACTTTAGAGGTCATCTGATCCAATCTCTTCATTTTACAGCTGAGCAAAGTAAGGCCTGGAGAGGAGAAGGGCCTTGCTTACCCAAGGTCACAGAGTAAGCAGCAGAGATGGGGTTTAAACTCTGCTCCTCTGGTGCCAAATCCAGCAGTCTTTCAGTGTGGAAACAGGACTTCCAGGGGCATAAAATGTAGGATAGGTAGAACAATGAGAATTACCAAACTCACCAAATCTGGTGATAGTTTCTCTCTTTCTGCAGTTTTTTAACACAGTTAACCAGTCTTTCCTTGTGGATGCTTTCTTCTCCCTGGGATTTCAGGATGCTATTCTCTCCTGGTTCTCCTCCTACCTGACAGCTATTTATCAGCTTCCTTTGTTGGCTCACTATACATATTGTGTTCCCTAACTGTGGGTTCCTCAAAACTCTCTAAGACCTCTTCTTTCTCTCTCTCTCCTGCCTGTCTGTCTGTCTCTCTCACACACACACACCCCTCTAGCTTCCATATACATATATATGTCTATATGTATGTATGTATGTATGTATATACCTGTGTGTCCTCTCCTATTCTCTTCTGTGAGTTACACTCCCCCATTGCCAATTGTTTATTAGAAATTTTTAACTAGATGTTCCACAGGCATCTTAAATTTAATTGTATATCCCAAACAGAATGTTTATCTTTCCCCTAAAAACCACCTTGCATCCAAACTTCCTTAGTTCTGTCAAAGGCACCACCATTCTTCTAGTCTCTTAGGTTCATAACCTTGATGCCACCCTTGATTCTTTACTCTCATGCATCTCACATATCCAATCAATTGTCAGAGTTTGCTGTTTCTTCCTCCAAGGTATCTCTGGCATTTGACCCCTTCTGGATACTCCCTCAGCCACCACTTTAGGTCAGGTCTTCATCACCTCTGGCATAGATTATTGCCATCAACTCCTCATTGATCTTCCTGCCCCAAGTCTCTTTCTGTCTGTGTATCCTGCACATAGCTGCCTGAGTGATTTTCAGCTCTGACCATGTCTCTTTTCTACTTCATAAGCTCCAGTGTCTCCCTGTTGCCTCTAGGATCAAATATAAATTAACTCTGTTTGGCTTTTAAAGCCCTTCATAACTTTTCCCCAACTTACTGTTTTGGTCTTGTTGTATATTACTTCCCTTCCCATACTCTGCAATGCAGCCAGACTGGCCTCTTTATTCCTCACACACAGTGCTCCAACCTCCTGTCTCCGGGTCTTTGCACTGAACATCCCTCATTCGTGGAATGAGCTCCCTCCTCCCTTCTGCCTCATACAATCCAATTATTTCAAGCCGAAGCCTTCTGCAGGAAGTCTTTCTTGATTCCCTCAGCTGTCACTGCCCTCCTCCCTCCCTCCCTTGTATTTATTCTGTTCTATGTGTATATAATGTCTCCCCCATATAATAATAGTAACGAGTCTTTATGGTGCTTTAAGATTTGTAAAGCACTTTACAATTGTTATCTCACTCTAACCTTACAACAACCCTGGGAAGTAAGTGCTGTTATTACTCCCATTTTACAGATGAGGAAACCAAGGTAGACAGAGGTCAAATAACTTCCCAAACGTCACAGGCTGAATTTGGACAAAGGTCTCGACTTTAGGTGCTAACTTAGCCTCGTATATAATATAAGTTCTTTGTGAGTGGATTGTTTCATTCTTTGTGTTTGTATCACCAACAAGTAGCACAGTGTTTGGCACATAGTAGGTGTTTAATGAATGCTTGCTGATTGATTATGCTAGACACAAGAGAGGTATGGGAAGGAGGAATGTAGGACCAGGTGGGACACAGAAATGTTTGAAAACAGATGCACCAACTCTGGTCAAGTCATTTACCTCATCTGAGCATGTCTCTTCATTTGTAAAATAGAGAGAATGGTCCTTATCCTGCCCATTTAAGAGTTGATGGAAAGTGCATTTGGAAACTGCAAGGTGCCAGGTAAACTGTAAACAATGGTCCCACGTGAGGGGTTGTTTTTGTTGTTAATATTATTATCAGTATCTTTGGAGGCTGAAAGTATGTTCCTCTTCCCAGAAAGAAAAATGTGTTCCCTTGAGGCTTTCAGGTTAGCCTGCAGAGAGCTTGGTGCCAGCCAGTAATGTGTCTATCAGTAAGCAGAGATGGAGGAAGGCCACAGATTTCACATCTGTGTGGTTTTGACCATTTCGTGTATGTGAAGAGAGGATAATAACCCCCTTTAACTTCTCAAAGCCCTTTTATGGGGATCTGCTGTTCCTTTGTTCCTTAAAACAACCCCATTGGGTTGGCAGGCCAGGGTTTATTGTCCCCATTTGACAGCTAAGCTAACTGAGGCCCAGAGAAGGGCATAGAATTTGCCCCAAATCACCGAGTAAGAAAGGGGGCAGAACCTCAAGACAAAGACCCAGGCCCCCTGACTCTCTAAGTCTGTTCTTGGTAGGACTTTTTAAATTCCTATTTTAGCTCTGGTCATCTTTTTATTTCCATGGCCTTCTCTTCCCTCCTCAGTCTTCCTCAGTCTGATCCCCTCATATGCTGACATTAAAGAAACGATTCCTTTACAGAGCTTCAAAGGCTCCCCAAGGAGTATTATTTGGGGCCTATCCAGGCTGCTGATAATTAGGTATTTCAGGTTTGCAATAATCAAGTCTAACTAGCTGCAGCCCAGAATAGCAAAGGGAACTGGGGCTTGTAGGTCCCCATGAGCCAGGCTTTAGGTCCTGCAGGGAGGGATCATCAGAGCCTGAGACTGCAAAGGCTTCTGATTCTGGCTCCAAACTAGAGTGTTCCAAAAGAGGGCAACTGAGATGGGAGGGAGTGGAAGAATACACCACACTAGGAGAACGGTTTGTAGGAACTGGAGATATTTAGAGAAGAGAAGACTTAGCAGAGAGATGATAGCTATCTTTAAGCATTTGAAGGGCTTTCACATGGAACAGGGATTACTTATTCTCTTTGACCCAAAAAATTAAAGCAATGGGAAGGTGGAAGAGGGGGGAAGGGGTGTGTATCTCCATACAGGTTTAGGCTTTATTTAATGACAACTTACTAACATCTCGAGGTAGAAGGGCCATCTTCGAAGGTAGTGAGTTTCCTATTCCTGGATGTCTTTGGTCAAAGACATGGGAGAGAGGATTCTTATGGGGATGAAGTTGTATTGAACTAGATGACCTGTGAGGTGACCTCCATCTCTATAATCCTCAGATCCTATAAAGTCCATATCTTTAGCCAGGTGTCTGTTTATGTTCCTAGACCACCAATTCTATGCCTCTACAGTAAATTACATGCTTTCTAGGCAAAGCATGTCACTGCCTCACTCCCATCCTGGTGGAAAGTATGTTGGAGACTCAGGTCCTAGTCTGGATTATTGTTGTTCATTCCTCATTCTCAAAGAGCACCAATGATATCAAGAGGGTTATGTCTTGATTTGCAAGTGAATTGGATTTAAGTGAGGTAGAGTTCTACAAAGTCAACAGCATCACCCTCTCCTCCCATATCATCAGAGTCTGGTGGTTAGACATAGGTCAGGATTACGCAGTGGCCCAAGATACAATGGGAGACCTTAGCCTTTTTAAACTAAGGTCTTTCCCAGGTCTCAGTTTGTTTGAGGCAACACTCATTTGGTAGTTTAAGGCTAGGTAAGAATTGAGGCAAAAATGGTCTACTTTGCCTTCACAAACAAATCAATCAGGGAGGGGAAGAACTTTAGAATTATTTTCAGTCTGTGTCACTTTTGACAAAATCCTTCTTTATTTGGGCTTGTCTTTACATTTCTATGATGAGGGAATTAGACAAAATGATCTTTAAAGTTCCTTTGAGCGCAGACATTCTATGAATGATATTTTATGACTATCTACCACCCTGTGGGGCTCTATTCACAATCCCTGTGAATGCCAAACAAAAGTTCCCTTTTCTGGCCATTACTTCTTGTATTCCCTTAGTAAAGCATAAGTTCCTAAGGGAAGAGACCGTCTCATTTTTGTTTTTATTCCCAGCACCTAGCACTCTACCTGACACTTAATAGGCACTTAATAAACAATCATTTATTGATCAATTAATATGAACAAGATTACCTGGCCAAGGTGGCCTCCTGGTCAACCATCTGGTCCTGGGAATTCAGTCATTTGTGACATTCTTTCAACCTTAACTTCTGTAAGTTCTGTACAGTGCTAGTATGTTAAGGACAGTAAATTAATCCTGACATAGTGGTGTGATGTTGTGATGCCCTTATCCCAGAAGTGAAGGCTCCTTTAAAGTCTATTAAATATTCCCCTGCCTCACTCAGCCTGCATCATCTTGCTGAATTTTTTTTCTTCTTTTGCCTCTGTATCTGACTATCTTTACTCCCACAGCCCTGTTAAACAGAAAGTAAAGGCTAAAGAAGGGTTGGAAAAAAAAACTCACAGTGAGGCATTGTGGTTATTGGTTGTGGGCTACCGGAAAACCCAGGTTTTGATACAAATTATATATATTGTGAACAGGCTCAGCAACAGGAGTTCACCTAAGGAAAGGCTCACCATGTTTGATATTATGCTCTTAGATCTTCCTATTATTGATTAGTTTGGGTGAAAGGAGGAATTGGTCAGGTGTGGGGAACACAGAATCAAAAATAATAGGGTGAACTGCCATGCATTTCTTTATCCTTGTCCCATCTCTTAGACTGTGTAACAGCAGTAATTAGCCCTCTAGTGGACTAAAGCACTAAGGTCCAACCTTGGTGGTTGAATTGGTTGTGAAATTAAGTGTCATGAAAACACATGAATGTTCCTCCTTTCTCTGAAAATCGACCTTCAACCCATCACATTGTCTTTCTTGCTCAGCAGTTTAAGAGATGTTTGAAAATTATGTAACTGAGAAGAAGAAACAAATAAGCAGGGCAATTTTGTTACTACTATGTTAAATTTAATATATACTTTAAAAAGAGTAACAGAAATTCTCTTTAACATAATTTTCTTGTCTGTTCTTTATGTATTAAAAAGCTCATATTAAATCCATAATTTAAAAATAGAAAAAATGCAGCTGAATGGATCTTTTCCTTTTCTTTTTCAATGAGAACCCCAGTTCTATTCCTGGTTCTGTGTTAGACAAATCCTCTTCCTCCTATGGGCCTCACCTTCCTAGTTGTCAAGTAGGAAGGTTAGACCAATTGATGTCTAGATCACTTCCAACACTAAATCCTATGAGTGGAAGGTTATCTCTTGTAGCCACACCAGGAAGGAGGAATGCTATCTTTTCTATTCTACCTTCTACTTGAATCCTTTCCCAATCCTTTTAGAATCTGGGATTGGCTACAAATATTCTAGAGTGGTGTTAGTTTGCTTCTGGTCCACTATTAAACTGACTTGATGTTACGAGAATCTGAAGATCTTCCCTGCCCCTAGGCCCTTTGCTTAAGTGGCTTAAGTGACTTTGAGAACCTTCCCTGATTTGAAAGTATAGTCTGCCCCCTAATAGGCTGAATGTGGTCACATGGAGCCTATGGCAGGAGGCTTGTTCTTCAGGAATGCCCATGCCTTATTACTTTGTGATTGGGCAGTGGGTCAAGAGGGTTGTGACATTCTCTAATACAGGAGAAGGCTATATAAACCCCTGATGTGAGTTTTTGCTTTGGGGCTCACTTTGGAAAGAATTGTGTGATTTGGCCAGAGGAGACTCTGGGGAGCCGTTGAGCCCCCAGCTTTGAAAAACCCAGATGTTGGTGCTTCCCTCTCTGGTAACTGACTAGGTATAGATGTAATGGTCAGACGGTTGGAAGCCCTGTCTGCTGATCTGTTTCTTTGTCTGCTTGTAACTTCTGCTTGTATTCTGTTTGCATTCTCTGAAGTTCAGGGTGCTGACTTTTCCCCCTGAACTAGGTAAATGATGTGCATTTGATTGATTAAAGTAAGACTGTTAACCCATTTTGAGTTGCTTTCCTTTAGAAAAGCAGATCTAAGAACCTGTGCTAGCAGCCATCCTGGGTATGCTAGGGTGCTTGCTGATAGATTTGATTAATTTCTTTGACTATCCTGCAAAAGTCTTCACTGCTCCAGAACACACACTGTCTCTTCACTTCCTTCTTTGACCAATGTTTCCCTACCCCTATGGCCAACACACCCCAAACTGCGATGGTGGGAAGTCCTCTGAGAAGTTGTATTCAAATAATGAGCTACGGTCTCAGTCCCAAGGAGACGCTAAGAACCTCAGTCTACTGTGTCTAAGATGTGTTTCAAATCACTCAAGTATCATTGCTGTTAAAACTAGAATAGATTTCCCCAGAGATCCAAGATGCTCTTTTTCTGGGATATAAACTATACTCTTAAGACAAGTGGGTTTAAAATATCATTCTGTCTGTGATAATGAAGGAAACCAAGAAACAAACAGTTCAAACAACTCACTGAAAGCCTCATTGCAAGTGTAGGGAAGAATCAGGATTAAACCACAATGACCACAACCATTCAGGCCCTGTCTCTCCCCACCAGAGTAGCAGCCCTACCCATATCAACATTCCTCCTTTTTATCCTTCTCATTTCTTAGGGAATGTAATTTTTAGAGGGTTTTTTTCTTTTTCAGAGGAAGGAGATTATGGTCTAAAGAAATAAATCCTAACACTCAGCCTTTTCTGCTGTTCTCCTAGCCTAGGAGACCTCAATGCTGAGGGCAGATCCCTCAGCCTGATAGCAGTTACTGGTGCTGATGAATCAACTTCCTCCCTTTCAAAGACCAATCCAGACTACAGAGGTTTTCACTCCACTTTGCATCTGCTGCCCTGCCTCATTTCAACTCCACGGAACAAGATGCCCTTATGCTGGGTACTTCCTGATATCCTATGTCCCCCATGCCCACTTTTCTGTGTCCTTCTGTGTGTTGGCTCTCTCTTTAGATTGTAAGCTCCCTAAGGGAAAACACTGTTTTTCATTTTATTAACTGCATTCCCAGTGCTTAGCATGGTTGCTGGCACGTGGTAGGTTTGTTAGATCTTATTGGATTGATTTAAGACAAAAATTCTGTTGAAAGAACATACATCCCTCTGCCCTCCTTTGCCCTCCTTCCTCCTTCTAGCCCTGGCATGGCAGGAGAGCTGATCACAAGCAGCACCTTTTCTCAAACATCTCTGCAGGACTGGTGCTCTGTGTTCTTGGGACAAGTGGAGAAATTCAATCTTGCTCAACCTAGTGCCTAACCAGGAAAAAGAGAACCTTTGAATGCCAGGAGAACATTGGACTTCAGTTTAAGCCAATCTCAACTGGAGAAGATCAGATCCAATTTTAATACCTCACTTCTTCATGACATTTTGTGCTTTTCTGAGGGCAAGATTTTTACCCATCTTTCATGTGATTCTCACAACATCCCTATGAGAGGGAGAGACAGGTCAGGGACCATTATGCCACTTTACAGACAGTGAAAATAATATTAAATGAAGTTAAATGACTTACCCAAGATCTTACACTGCCTAGCACATATTCTTAGATACAGCCCAGTTTCATCCTGTTTCACAAGAACACATCTTTTATTCCGGATGGCAGTCTCCCTCACCAAGGTCATCTATTACCTTTATTTTTTTAACCTAAAAATGTTTTTCAAATGAAGATCTTCCTTCTCTCCTTCCCACTTCCCTTCCTCCATCAATTGAGAAAGCAAGAAAAATCCTGTTATAAAAATGTAGTCAAGCAAAACAAATTTTTACATTGACTATGCCTCCTTCCTGCTCAAATTATGTCTCATTCTGAACTCTTGAGTCTATCACTTTGCTTTCAAGAATTGGATAGTCTGATTCATCATGGGTCCTGTGGAATTTTGTTTGGTCATCATGATGATCAAAGTCCCCAAGCCTTTTAAAGTTGATTGTCTTTACAACATTGTTATTGTATGAATTGTTCTCTTTCTTCTTCTCAGTTTACTCTGCTTAAGTTCATAAAAGTCTTCTCAGACGACTTCTCTGAAATGGTCCCTTTCATCATTTCTTAAAGCACAATAATATTCTATCTCATTCATATCCATAACCTATTAAGCCAGTTTCTCAATTGATGGATACCCCCTCAAGTTCAAATTCACTGCTACATGAACAGTTGGTATAAATATTTTCATACATAGGGGTCTTTTTCTCCTTCTTTGATCTCTTTGAAGAATGGACCTAGTAGTTGTATCATCAAGTCAAAGAGTATGCACAATTTAATAGCTTTTTGGGCATAGGCCCAAATTGCTTTCCAGAACAGTTGGACCAGTTTATGGCTACACTAATAGAGCATTAATGTACCTCTTTTCCTATAGCCTTTCCAGCATTTCTCATATTCCCCCCCCTTTTTTTTTCCATTTTTGTCAATCTGAGGGATGTGAGGTGGAACGTCAGAGTTGTTTTAATGTGTATTTATTAAATTATTAGTGATTTAGGGCATTTTAAAAAATCATATGACTAGCTTGGATTTTTTTCCTTTGAAAACTGCCTATTCATGTCCTTTGACCATTTATTATTTGGGGAATGGATCTTATTCTTATAAATTTGAACTCATTCCCTACATATCTTAGAAATGAGACCTTTATAAGAGAAACTTGGATTTTTTTGTTTTTGTTTTTTTGCTTTTTTGGCAGGGGGAAGGCTGGACAATTGGGATTAAGTGACTTGCCCAAAGTCACATGGCTAGTAAGTGTTAAGTGTCTGAGGCTGGATTTGAACTCAGGTCCTCCTGACTCCAGGGCCAGTGCTCTATTCACTGAGCCACCTAGCTGCCCCAAGAAACTTGCTTTAAATATTACCCTTCACCCCCACTACCCCCAGGTACCTACTCCCTTCTAATTTTAGCTTGTTGGTTTTATTTGTGCAAAAACTTTTAAAATTTCATATAATTAAAATTTTACATTTTACCTTGTCTGATACTCTTTATCTCTTATTCAGTCATGAACTCTTCCCCATCTATAGATCTGAAATATAATTTCTTCCTTGTTCCTCTAATTTATTTTGCCATCCTTTATGTCCAAGTCATGTACTCATTTAGTGTTTATCTTGGGATATGGTGTGAGATATTGGTATACATCTAGTTTCTGTCAAATTCCTTTCCATTTTCCCTAATGAATTCATTGAGTAGTGAGCTCTTGCCCCAGTAGCTAGTTTATTGAACACAGGCTACTGTCTTTGTTTCTATATATTGTATACCTAATCTGTTTCATTGATCCTTGTCTCTGTTTCTTAACTATTACCAAATTGGTTGATGATTGCCTTATAGTATAATGTGATATCTAGCGCTGGTAGACCCTCTTCCTTCCCATGTTACCCCCTTCTTTCTCTTGACAACCTTAAACTTTTTTCATCCAGGTACATTTTATAGAGTATCCACCCCAAATATTCACATAGACTATTTATGCTCAACCTATGGTAGAACGTTCTGAGCTCATATTGGTCTGATCAGTCATAGTCAGGCACACTGAATCTTGACTCTAGCATAGTGATGTCATTTTGGTCCTCTTCTAGAACAAAGGACAATAACTATTGTTGTTCAGTTGTTGCTGTAGTGCCTGACTTTTCTATCATTATTTTTTCTAATTTTATAAAGTAATCCTTTGGTACTATATTTTTGGCAGTATTATCATTTTTATTCTATTAGCTCAATCTACCAGTGAGAAATTAATATGTCTCCAATTGTTTAGCTCTATCTTTATTGGTATAGAATGGATTTTGGTTTTTTTTTTTGTATTCATATAGTTCCTATGTGTGTCTTGGCAGATAGGCTCCAAAATAGTTTATATTTCCTGTAGTTCTTTTCAATGGATTTTTTCTCTCCGTCTCTTCCTGCTGGATTTGTTGGTAATTTACAGATATACTGATGATTTATGTGGCTTTATTTTATATCCTGCAGTTTTTCTGAAATTGTTAATAATTTCAATTGGTTTTTAATTGATTCTTTAGTGTTCTCTAAGTAAACTATCATATTATCTTCCAAAAGTGATAATTTTATTCCCTATTTGCCTATACTTATTCTTTAAGTTTTGTTTCTTGTGTTACTGACATAGCTAACATTTCTAGCACTATACTGAATGGTAGTGGTAGTAGTGTACATCCTTACTTTACCCTTGATCTTACTGGAAAGGTCTCTAGTTTATCTCCCTTACATAAAATGTGGCTCTTGTTTTTATTTTTTTCTTTTAAAAATCCATTATTTATTTACTCAGCATTCTTTTACAAAAATTGAGTTCCAACTTCTCTCTCTCTCTTCCACACCTCCCCTATCACAAGCAATATGATATTGATTATACATGTGAAATCGCGCAAAACGTATTTCCAGATTAGCCAGATTTTTAAAAGCAAGAAAAATAAAGTGAAAAAATTATACTTTAATTTGTACTTAGAATCCATCAGTTTTCTCTCTGAAGGTAGATAACATTTTTTCCCATCATGAGTCCTTTGGAATCATCTCAGATCATTGTATTGTTCAGAGCAACTAAGTCTTTCACAGTTGATCATCATTACAATATTGCTGTGTACAATGATCTCCTGGTTCTGCTCACTTCCCTTTGTATCAGTTCTATATGATTTTCACATGTTTTTCTGAAACCACTACCTCATCACACAATAGTATTCCATCACAATCATATGCAACAAACTTGTCCAGCCATTCCCCTTACTGATGAGCATCTCCTCAATTTCCATTTTTTTACCAACACAAAAAGAGCTACTATAAATATTTTGTACATATGGGTCCTTTTGCTTTTTCTTTATTCTGTTTGGGATACAGGCCTAGTACTAGTGTTTCTGGGTCAAAAGGTATGCACAGTTCTATCGTCTTTTGGGCGTAGTTCCAAATTATTCTTCAGAATGGTTGGACCAGTTTACAACTCCACCAATAATTAGTTAGCATACCCATTTTTCTTATCTCTTCCAACATTTGTCATTTTTTATATTTGTGAAATGGTACCTAAGAGTTTTTAAATTTGCATTTCTCTAATCATTAGTGATTTAGAATTTTTCATATAACTATAGATTTGATATCTTCTTCTGAAAACCGTGTATCCACATTGAGAGAATCAAATTGATTCCATTTTGTATCATCACCATTTTGTATAATTGCTGAAGTAAAGTTCTGTGTCCCTGAGCTAAATTTAGTTATATCTGTAAATCATGTCATTTCAAGGGAATCAGCTACTATTGTATCTCTAACTGGCTTGCAGGATGCAGGTGGATGCAACCAATCAGCATCCCTAAGTCCCAGAAAGTTCCTAAATCTATAAATAGTAACTGTGCTTTACTATAAAAACCCTTGTGATTCTCTCTTCAGGGTCCTTGTGCCAGCTGAGAGCCCTTGGAATTTATTTGTTTTGCAACTGCATACCCTGTTAACAAATCTCATTGTTCAGACTTTGTTTCCTCAGTTTACCTCATTTCACTCATGACAATTAGTGAGCCAGCCAGGAGACCAAGAAAGGACCCTGGCCCCTAGGGAGCAAGGGTGGCATCTCTAAGGAAACCTGTGGCTCCAGTTAATTTTCCTTCTGAAGGACTTCTCTGCAGAAGACTGTCCCAGAGGTTGGATTCCCTTTGATTTCAAATCTTCCAAGTCAAGGTAAGCTTCTACTTAGTTGGAAAAGAGATAACCAATGTAAGTCTGCCCACTTTTGGAAAAGTCATTTTCAGGGAATAATGGGATCTGGTATGAGCATACCAAAGGGAACCCCCACTGGAGAAGTTTCTTATAGCTGGGACTAGGGAAGCTCCTGGTGGAGCCAGGAATGACTAAGAAGCACATAATTAGTTATATGAAATTTGGTCTAAAACTGCAAGAGATTCAGCTGACAGTTTGTTTTGTCCTCAAACTGGTTCCTCTGAGAACTGTAAATTAAAAGATTTAAGGCTAGCCATAGGGCATAAACATCCAAACCAGATGGAATATTGGTTCGCTGGGCTGCCCTTTCTGATGGCGCATTTCTGACAAACCTGTAGGTATCTTCTCCCTATCCTGTCCTGCTCCTTTGCAGCCTCTGCTGGCTACTACTTCTTCTGCTACTGCCACCTTACCTTCCCCACCCTCTGCACCCCCGTCCTAGTCTGCTCTTCTGCTGAACTAGCTGGAGATTTAATTTCTCTAGAACCCAAGAAACCCATAAGTGGTATCTTCCCTCTTCAGGAAAGTTTGAACATAATGCAGCACAACCTGGCCAGATGGTCATGAGAAGGGACACTTCTAAATTTGACAAAGATCCAGAAGCAGTGATAACCCAATTTCAGGCCATCTTTAGAGGTTATAATCTAACCTGGGGGGATATAGTTGACCTGATGGAAACCTACTCTCCCCCAGTTAGAAACAAAATAAAAAGCATGTCATTATTGAAGCTGCTAATCTGGAAGTTCTGGCAGGAGGGACATGGAGCTGGCCTCCCAAATGGGCAATTACAGGACCCACAATGGAACCCCAACAATCCAGCTGATTACACCAGGCTACTTTAGATTAGAAAATCATTAGAGTTATGGAGGTATGTGACATCTTCCCTGAAAACTGGAGTAAATTCCAGGAGACAATTCAAGAAGAAAATCAAACCCCCAACTGATTTTTATGATAGGTTATGCAAAAGGGCTAAGCAGTATGTAAGTCTAGATCCACTAGACCTGTGAGATGCAAGAAATATGAATGTGGCCTTTCCCAGCCAGAAATATGAAAGTTCTATCATAAGAGTTGCCTGGGTTTCATCAAAAGGCATCTTAAGAAGCATTGCACAATATGTTTATGAAGGGAAAGATAAGAAGAAAAATATGAGCCAAAGATTAAACCTGTATTCTTGATCCTGCACAGGTTGTATCAGGAACTCACAAATCTCTCGAATGTTTTTTACTGCCACAAAAAGGTCCATATTGCCTGAGAATGTAGAAAGAAAAGAAAAAAGTAGGACTCCAAAAGCATAAATAGAACTGGGTCTAGAAATGCCCAGGAGAATCCAGCTGCATGAAGGTGCAGGGAAAGGAGAGGGGCCATAGATCCTGGAAAGGAGTCTTTTGTTTTCCCAGGTCCTGATGGTCTTGCCCCAATTATCCTGGTCCATGCCTCTCCCCAAACTGATGGACCCTCTGTCACTCTTAAAGTTGGTGATGAAATCTATACCTGTTTACTAGATACTGCAGCTTCTAACTCAGTTTAATGAGTAAACCAGGCTCTAATTGTACCTCTGTTGGATCTCTGAATGTTGTTGGAGCCTCATGAAAACCTTAGAGTTTTTCTAAGTTGTCTTATTGAATGGGTGATATCTATTGATCCTCTTTCTATTGAACAGTCCTCCTTCCTCATGCCTAAATTCCCTATAGATCTGTTGGGGTGAGAGCTCCTTTGTTAACTTAGGGCCACGTCTGGATTTGTTGCAAAGATGCTTCTGAAATTCCCTGCTTTGGCCCCCTGGCCTGCATTGATTCTAATGGAGGTGCTCACCTCACCAATTCTGTTCTATCTCAGATTTACTCCTTTCTAGGGGGAGCCTCCAAATTTCACACAACTTAACATTCCCCAGAGCTCACGCCAATTTGAGGGCATGAACAAGGACCTTAAAACCATGATTGGTAAGCTATGTGCCAAAATCCATATAAAGTGGCCTGATGTTCATCTCTGGCTTAGTTCTGTCTGCACAGCAGAACAAGGTGGGGATTACATATGTCTCCTTTTCGAGCACCTCCTTCCCCACCCAAGCAAGACCTTTTCCCTCAGTACACCCATTTTTATTGAGAGGAGATACTTCTGTTGTTTCTTAGATACAGGAACTACAAACTAGGCTGCAAGAAATCCATGGCATGGAAGCTGCAGTGCAGACTGGGCCTTTGGACTTTTCACTGCATGACTTTCACCCCAGAGGTAAGGTCTACATAATGAATTTCCAGAGGGCAGGTGAAACTCAGCCCTCTTGGCAGGACCCATTCCAAGGACTACTGACTGCCTCAATGGCATCAAGATCAGAGAAAAGGACTCTTGGACACATTGCCCACATGAAACCTGCCCCATATACTGTTTCATAATATTTTTGCTTTGGCTTCCTTTATCCTGTTTGTTGCTTTTTCCTCTCCTGTCTACTCCTTACAGGAGGACTAGAAAAAATATAATGCTATTGTAATCTCCATGGGGAAGTGGGACAAATTTTGTACCACTACAAAGCAATTGGACCTCATGGATGTTGGGTTCATCATCGTATCCACCAAAGAGATCCTGATTCATTGAGAAGTCTTTCCCATTACTGAAAAGAAAACCTTTCCTCAGTCAGAAAACCCTTATCACTCAGACGATGACCTTCTACCTTTAAATGAGGCTTTTACTCCTTTTGCTTTAGACCAGCGGTTCTCAACCTGTGGGTCATGAGCCCTTTGGTGGTCTAACAACTCTTTCACAGGGGTCGCCTAAGACCATCAGAAAATACATATTTCTGATGATCTTAGGAACTGAAACACTGCTCCTCTATTCATCTCCAGGTGGGTCCGCCCACATGCAGATACACCCACATACGAGTATTAAAGGGTTGAGGCATTAGGAAGGTTGAGAACCACTGCTTTAGACACATGTAATCTTAATGAACTCAACAAAAGGATGCAGAAAAGCTCACAGGCCAAAACCAAATCACTCTTAAATTTACTGGGTCTTGTGGTATTATTAAGGTTAAGGACATCTCATTAAAAGATATTATTCACAGTAATTTTGAACTATGCCCAAAAAACAACCAAACTGTGTATATACCCTTTGATCTAGCAATATCATTATTAGGACTGTATCCCAAAGAGATAATAAAAAAAAGGGAAACGACCTGCATGCACAAAAATGTAGCAACTCTTTTTGTGGTGGGAAAAAAATTGGAAACTGAGGAGATGCCCATTAACTAGGGAATGACTGAACAAGTTGTGGCATATTCATGTAATGGAATACTATTGTATAATAAGAAATGATGAATAGGGGGGTTTCAGAAAAACCTGGAAAGACTTATATGAACTGATGCAAAGTGAAATGAGTAGAACCAAAACATTGTATAGTACATAGTGTGATGATCAACTATGAATGACTTAACTCGTCTCAGCAATACAATGATCCAATACAATTACAAAGTACTCTTGATAGCAAATGCTATCCACATGCAAAGAAAGAACTAAAGGAGTCTGAATGCAGATCAAAGTGTATTATTTTCACTTTGTGTGTGTGTGTTTCCTTTTGGTATGTTTCTTCACAACATGACTATTATGGAAATGTATTTTATATGATTGCACATATATAATCTATATAAAATTGCTTACCATTCCAGGAAGAGGAGAGGAGAGGAAGAGAGGGAGAAAAATTTGAAACTCTAAATTTTGTAAAAATGAATGTTAAAAATTGTCTTTACATATAGGAAAAAATAAAATGCTGTTAAAAAAAAGAAAAAAATGTTTGACTTCTCTCCAGAGTTTCCATTTCTAGCACTACTCTAGATTTAGGTGACATAGATAATTGCATTAATATATTTCCTTTCCCTAATATTATTAAAGGCAATCTGTTTATCTGTGCCAAAGCCATTCTCTATAATAATAACAAAGACGATAAGCTCGTATGTTTCCCTAATCAACAGTACATGCAATGGGTCTAGCTGGGTTCAGTTAGATAAAGTCGGAGAACAATACTATAAAATTTGACAGTTCTTGGCAAAACCCTATAGTGGCATAAACTTTCTCCTTCTGAAGTCTCATGGGGTTTGGTGACCCCAGGCCAATTTTTCATTTGTAACGATCAAGCCTACTACTGTTTATCCCCTGATTGTTTTGGTGCCTGTGAAATTGCCTATTTGACCCCATCAGCTTTGGTTTTTAATCATGCCATAATTGTTGGGCAAAGATCTGCCAGAAATCTGGGTGCATGGTGGCATAGACATCAAAAAAGAGATGATACCCTAAGTAATAGGGACACAGTTTCAGACCAAAACCCCATAAAACAACATGGAAATAGAATAAAGTTCCTTTGGTCCCTAATTCCATATGTAGAGGATACTACACTAGAACAAGCAGTCAGAAACGTCTCCCTTAAGATTGAGAGATTGGTCCAGACCAAAAATGAATTCATCTCCTCCCTCCAAATTGAGGCATATTCTTTAGCCCAGATGACCTTACAAAATTGCATAGTTCTTGACCTTCATACTGCCTCTCAGGAGGAGCTTATGATAAGATTAAACCAATCTTGTTGTTCCTATGTTAATTGATTGGAGGAAATTGTAACAAACCTTACTAAAATCCAGCAAGTTATAGCAGAAACAAAACTACCTCCCCCAGGCGACCCCTGGTGGAATCCCTTTTCTTCATTTACTTTGGTTCCCTGGCTACAGGGAAATGGCATGTTAGCTACTCTTGGTAAATGGGCTCTTATTGTCCTCTATTTTATAATTCTTTTTCGACTATATCTTAGATGCTGTATTAAAACTTATTCTAAGATTGCCCCAGAGAGGCTCAAGTTAGTGCACTCTCGTGATCATACCCATATTAAAAACCTTATAGAACTAGCTTATAGTGATCCTTGGGACCCTCCCAAAGATCAAAGAGGGGAATTGAGAGAATCAGATCAATTCCATTTTGTATCATTGCCAGCACTTTGTATAGTTACTAAAGTTAAATTCTGTGTCCCTGAGCTAAATGTAGTTATTTCTGTAAATCATGTCATTTTAAGGAAATCAGCAATATTGTATTTCTAACTGACTTGTAGGATGCTGGTGGATGTAACTGATTAGCATGTCTAAGCACTGCAAAGTCCCTAAATTTAAAGATAGAAAATCTAAAAATAGTAACTGTGTTTTACTATAAAAAAAATCCTTATAATTCTCTCTCCAGAATCCTTGTGCCTGCTGAGGGACCTTGGAATCAATTTGTTTTGCACCTGCATGCTTTGCCAATAAATCATATTGCTCAGACTTTGTTGCCTCAGTTTACCTCATTTCACTTGTAACAATATCCTTCGACTATTTATCAATTGGGAAATTGCTTTTATTTTATAAATTTGAGTCAGTTCTCTCTATATCTAAGAAATCAGAAGCCTTTATCAAAAACTTGCTGTAAATTTTTTTTTGATATTTCTTCATTGTTTATGGAACATTTTTAGCAAAATGTAATTTCCCTGATTATCTCTTTTAATTAAGTCTATTTTTGCTTTTGCTTTGTTTGAGATCATGATTGCTACCCCTGCTTTTTTTCTTTCACTACACATAATAGATTTTGGTCCAGCTCTTTATTTTAACTCTATGTGTGTCTTTCTGTTTTAAGTATGTTTTTTGAAAATATTGTTGGATTATAGTTTCTAATCCATTCTGCTATTTGCTTCCATTTTATGGGTGAGCTCATTCCATTCATATTCACAGTTATGATTTCTGTGTATTTCCATCCATCCCATTTTTTTTCTGTTTATCCTTCTTTCTGTCTCCTTTTGTCTTTTCCCTCTATAAACATGCTATGCTTCTGCCTCCCTTAATCTACCCTCATTTTTTCATCCTCCCCATCTTTTTCATATTCCCATATCCTCCTATTTTCTTGTTGTATAAGATACCCAACTGAATGTGTATGTATATTCTTCCCTCTTTGAACTGATTCTGATGAGAGTGCATTTCTTACCCTAACCCCCCACCATTTCCCCCTCCATTATAAAAGCTCTTCTTGAATGCTTCTTTTACGTGAGAAAATTTTCCTCTTTCTACCTCTCCCTTCTCCCTTCTCCCAGTGCATCCCTCTTTTTTTAACCTCTTCATCTTTTGGGAGATCATCTCAATATAATTGACTTACACTCATGCCCTCTGTCAACGTAGACTCTTTCTACGTATAGGAATGTAAACAGTTTAACTTTACAGAGTATCTTATGATTTTTCTTTCATGTTTACATTTTTATGCTTTTCTTGAATCTTGTGTTTGAAAGTAAAAAATTCTATTCAGCTCTGATCTTTTTATCAGGATTGCTAAAAATCTTCTATTTTATTGAAGTTTATTAAATATCCAATTCCCCCAAAGGACTATATTCAATGTTGCTTGGTAGATTTGTTTTGGTTGTAATCCTAACTCCTTTGTCTTCTGGAATATAATATCCCAAGCTCTTCACTCCTTTAGGTGGAAGCTGCTACATCTTATGTGATTCTGACTGTGGTTCTGCGGTATTCCTGCCAACCTCCTAAGCTGTTTTAGGCTGGGAAAATGTCTCTCCCTGACCTTTTGTTGGCTTTGCTGCTCCGGAATTTGTTTTGAAGCATCATTTTAAAGTTGTTTGGAGGCTAATGTTGGGAGAGTTCATCAGGGTTGTTGCCTTTCCTTTGCCATCCTGACTGTGCCCCCCACCTCTCGTGTTTAGATATATACACATTTTCATATTAAAGAGAGACCTATTTATTCTTTTGCATTCTAGTGGTTTATTTATTTTTTAAAATATAAGAATGGGTATTTTATCTGGGCAAAACTTTTTTGGTATTTGTTGATATAATCATATGATTTTTGTTCTTTTTTTTTATTAATGTGGATCACTTATATTTATATTTGTCCCAAGAGTGAAATATCCTACATTCCTAGTATAAATACAATCTGGTCATAGTATATAATCTTTTATATGTGTTGCTATTGTCACCTAGTTCACATTTTATTTAAAATCTTTGAAGCAAAATTCATTAGGGATGCTGTTCCACATTTCCCTCCTTCTGCTTTGACACTCTCTGGTCTAGATTTCAAGACCACAGTTGTGTAATAGAAAGAATTTTGTAGGACACCTTCTTTTCATGTTGTTTTTTTTTCAAACACTTTATGAAATGTTAGAATTAATTGTTCTTTTAATATGTGATAGAATTTGCTTGTAAATCCATCTAGTTCTAGGGGTTGGAGTAGTTTTGGGGAGTGGGAGATGAGGGAAGACTTTCACTTATGGCTTTTAAAATTCCTTTTTGTAAGATTAGTTTATTTAAGTCATTTATTTCTTGTTCTGCTAACCTAGGCATTCTATGTTTTTGTAAATATTCATGAATTTAATTTAGATTTTCATTTTACTTGACATACTTTTAAGTGGAAAAATTCCTAATAATTTCCTTTATTTCTTCTTTATTGGTTGTGAATTCACCTTTTTTCAGTGTTGATAGTGGAATTTGGTTTTCTTCTTTTTAAAAATAAAGTTAACTAATGGTTTATCTATTTTATTGTGCGTTTTTAAAATGTAGCTCCTAGTTCTATTTGTCAGTTGTTTTTTTCTTTCAATTTTGTTATTCCGTTCTTTGACCTTCAAGATTTCTATTTTATGTTTTATTGGAAGCCTTTAATTTGTCGATTTATCAGGTTTTGTTAGTTGCATTCCCAATTTATTGAACTGCTTTTTCTCTCTCTTGTTAATGAATATTTTTAGAGATAAAAATTTTCCCCTGTGGTCTCATTGGCTTCATCCCAAAATTTTCAATATGTTGTTTCCTTGCTGACTTTATCTTTAATGAAGTTAATGATTGTTTTTTGATTTGTTCTTTGACAGTTTAACCATCCTTTAAGGTTAAGTTATTTAGTCTCCAATTAATTTTTAATATTTTCTTCATTAATCCATTATTGAACATAATTTTTATTTATGGAATATACTTTTATTAACTTTTTATTGCATTATGGTCCATAAAATATGTGTCTAAATTTTTGTGTTTCTGCATGTGTTTTTGATGTTTTTAATGATCTAAAATATGGTGAATATTTTTGAAGGTACAATACAAGGCTGAGATATATGTATACTTCTTTCTATTCCCGTTCAACAATCTCCTGGTATTCATCATATCTACCTTGTCTAAAATTCTATTCAGATCCTTCATTTTTCAACTCCTTTGCTTTTTTTTTTGGCTGTTTTATACTTTATTCTATTCAGATTCTTCACTTTTTTTGTGTTTTTGCTTAGATTTATTGAAGACTAAGAGAAATGACTTGAGTTCTTCCAGTATTATAATTTTATTCTCTATTTTTTCCTAAAATTCATTTAACTTTTCCTGAAAGTGTTTGGATGCTATACTATCTGGTGTATACATGATTAATATTTATATTAATTCATTGTTTGTGGTACCTTTCAGCTAAATGTAGTTTTCTATTTTATCTCTTCCAGTTAAGTTTATTTTTGCTTTTGCCTTATATGAAATTATGATTGCCACCCCTACCTTTTTTATTTTAGCTGAAGTGTAATAGATTTTGCTACAGCTCCTTATTTGAACTCTGTACGTATTTTTCTTTTTCAAATGTGTTCCTCTAAACAACATATTGTTGGATGCTGCTTTCTAATCCATTCTGTTTTACTCCGAATGAATTCATCCCATTCACATTTATACTTATAATTGCTAATTGTATATTTTCCTCCATCCCATTCTCTTATATTTTTTCTTTTTCTTTTGTTCCTATTCCTCTGTATAAAGAAGAATAGGGTAATCAGATATGAGAAGTGAGCTCAGCTCCAGGGCTCTAGGTTTAGTGTTTTCTAGGTTTAGTGTTTTCTAGGTTTAGTGTTTGTTTACCTGTACGTCTTCTCTTTCCCTCACTCAGACCCTAATTCAATCTTTTCTTTTCTTTTAAGATCCTCTTTAAATTCTACTATCTTTCATTAGAGTTTCCTTTTCTTAAGCCTAATCTTTCCCTTAATGTACCTTCCCTCTTTTCTCCCCTTTCCCTTCTATTTCTCTTTGAGTGAAATCTATTTCTGTACCCAATTGGGAGTATATATGTGTGTGTATATACTCTTCCTTATTTTGACCAATTCAGATGAGAGGTTCAAGTGTTCTTTCTTGTTTTATAGACTTCTAATGGTGCATTACAAATATGTGAGATAATTTTCACTATCTTTCTTTTCCCTTTCCTTGCATTCATCTTTTAAGATCATCAAAACAATAGAGTCAATTCTAGGCCCTTGGTCTAATTACAGTCTCTCCATGACTCTTTGTGATGAAGAGAGACATGCATTATCTCCCTCTATTAGAATGTAAACAGTTTGTCCCTCTTTAATCCCTTGTGATTATTCGCTAATGTTTAACTTTTGATGTTATTTTTGTCTTTGGTGCCTGTGTTTGTTTTTCATATTTTCTACTCAGCTCTGGTCTTTTCATGAAGAATGCTTGGAAGTTTCTTATTTCGTCAAATATCCATCTTTTGCCCTCTAGGATTCTACTCACTTTTGCTGAGTAAGTTATATTGGTTATAAGCTGCTATCTTTTACATTCTGGGATATTTTTTTCAATTCTCCAGTTCTTTATGGTGGTGGCTGCTAAATCATATCTGATACTGACTGTGGCTCCTTACTACTTGAATTTTTTTCTCACTGTCTGTAATATTTTTTCTTTGACCTAGAAGTTTTGAATTTTAACTAAAAATATTCCTAGGAACTTTCCCTTGGGGGTTTCTTTCAGGAAATGACTGGTGAACTCTTCTTTGCACTCTAGTTCTAAGAGATCTAGGCAGTTTCTTTTATTATTTCTTAAAATATTATATCTAGTTTCTCTCTCTCTCTTTCTCTCTCTCTCTCTGGTCATGGATTTCGGGAAGTTCACTGATTATTAAACTATCTCTCCTCTATCTGTTTTGAAGTTCAGTTGTTTTTGCTATGATATACCTTCTCCTGCTTTTCCAGACTTTTGACTTTATTTTAATATTTCTGTTTGTCTTATTGGATTACTAGCTTCTATTTGATCAATTATGATTTTTAGGGAGTCCTTTTTTTCTTGGATGAAGTTTTATATCTCTTATTCCAAGCTGGTAATTCTTTTTCCCATTCTCTTTTCCATTGTACTCATTTCTTTTCCCATCTTTTCACTCTACACTCCAATTTGGGGTGGGGAGTGGTATTAGGAGGGAATTTCTTTAATTATGGGTTCCTTTAAAGTAAAAAAAGCATCCCTGAGGTATGTTTAACAATGAGGAAATTTCCATCATTAACATCAAAGTTATGATACAGTGGGGCTAGAGATGCATTCCTTTAGACTATCTATGTTTTCAAGTTATCACATGCACTTAATGACCAAATGGTACTTATACATCTGACAAAGGAAATATTCCAATATAGTAGTAAGAACTTTAGGGTAGCTAAGTACTTCAATGGATAGAGTGCTGAGCCTGAAATCAGGAAGACTAATCTTCCTGAGTTCAAATCTGGCCTCAGACACTTACTAAATGTGTGACCCTGGGCAAGTGACATAACCATGTTTGCCTCAGTTTCCTCATCTGGAAAATGAGCTGAAGAAGGATTCAGTATCTTTGCCAAGAAAACCCCAAATGAAGTCACAAAGAATCAGACACAACTGAAATGACTGAACAAGTAAGAACCCTGTATCCAGAGCCAAGGAAAGACATTCATAGTGTCCCCAATAATCTTAGTACCAGAGATAGAGAGGGTGACGTCTATGTCATTATGTATGGATGTCTCTGCAGTTAGCTACATTTTGGCTAAAGTCAGCACACCTTCCATGGTCCTGTCTTGTTAAAGCATCCAAAAACTTAGTACTATTAACCACTGTGGATCCACATAAACCCACTATGAGAAGAAGCATGCCAGAGCTTGACATGTTGCTAGGGGTGGTAGAAAAACCAATAAAGCCAATGTGCCTGAGGCAGTGGCTACCTCATCCTTAGGAAGCCTATTTTAATAGTAGTGGAATTGCAAAAATGACATTGACTCTTTTGCACTGAGGGCTTTTGGGTGATCCAGGACGTTTCTTTATTTTTTTTCCATCTAATAGTATTTTTTCTCCAATTACACATACGCATTGTTTTCAACATTCACTTTTTTTTCAACATTCACTTCCATAAGGTTTTGAGTTCCAAATTTTTCTCCCTCCTTCCCTCCCTCCCTTTGCCCCTCCTTAAGATAGCAAGCAATCTGATATAGTTTATACATGTACAGTCATGTTAAACATATTTCCACATTAGTCATGTTACGAAAGAAGAATCAGAACAAAAAAGAAAAACCATGAGAAAGAAAAAAACAAAATAGGTGAAAATAGTATGCTTCAATCTACATTCGGACTCCATAGTTCTTTTTCTGGACAGGGTCAGCATTTCCATCATTAGTACCTTGGAACTTTCTTAGATCTTTGTATTGCTGGGATGAGCCAAGTCCATCATAATTGATTATCACACAATGTTGCTGTTACCGTATACAGAATTGTCCTGGCTGTGCTCACTTCACTCAGCATCATGATGTTCATGTAAGTCTTTCCAGGTTTTCCTGAAATCCACCTGTTCATCATTTCTTATAGCATAATAGTATTCCATTACAATCATGCCACAACTTGTTCAGCCATTCCCCAATTGATGGGCATCCCTCCAGTTTCCAGTTCTTTGCCACCACAAAAAGAGTTGCTATAAATATTTTTGTACATGTGAATTCTTTTCCTTTTTTATGATTTCTTTGGGATATAGATCTAGTAATCTAGTATTGCTGGATTAAAGGGTATGCACAGTTTTATAGCCCTTTAGGCATAGTTCCAAGTTGCTCTCCAGGATGGTTGGATCAGTTCACAACTACACCAACAATGCATTAGTGTTCTAATTTAAGGAAGTTTCTTTAGAGGTCTGTGCTCTGTGACATTCTATTAGTTACAAGTCTTTTAGGCAAAGGGCTATCTATATCCAACAGTAGCAAAAAAGGAATCACAGTGGGCAAGAACTTGAAATACCTTCATTAGGAGGTCTGGACCAATGTCCTGTCTAGGCTCTGTTGAGTAATAGAAATAAATGCAGGGAAAGCCGGGCTTTTATGGAATTCCTGGACAAAGTCTCAGTCTTCCTTCAAACTCTTTGTGAGTTGAGGATCCAGGGACACATACATAGCTCAAGAAGGGAATTTTTTGTGTGTCTGGACAGTTCTTTCCCATTTTCTTTGAGGAAAGATTAGTGCACTCCAAACAATTTGGACAAATGAAACCAGTAATATTCTCCACAGTTCCAATCACTTGCAACTCCATCCTCCTGAAAAAAATTAGTTCTTTCCTGATATCACCCACATATATTGCTTGGGGTGTAGTAACCAAAATAGCCCCCAGGGACTTATAAAGGTGAAAGGGTTCCACAGCAGAAATGTACTCATCAGAGATTCCTGCAGAGTATCCACAATGAGACAGTCCAGGTCACCCCAGGCCACATCAGAGACAAACTGTTTTATGATTGCATTTTTTCTTAGGTCCTCTACATACCATACCCTCATCTGGCTTCTCCAGTAGGAAGACTACAGATGTGAAGGAGATGGTTTATTCTTGGTCCATAAACACAGGCACCCCACCATTGTGGCACCAGTGCAATCTTGTCTTGTACTGTTAGCTTGCAAGGAATGCTGGGACCATAGAGGTCCACATCCAAAGTATCAACCTTGTTGCCTGAATGCTAGAGGGCTAGGATCAGCTCTGTAGAGATGGTGCTTTCCCCTAATCCTCCTTTTCCTGAAAGGACCAAGATGATTTACGCGACACCAATCAAGTTTCCAATCTCCTCTTTGGCCTCCATTCTGCCAGTTGCTACCTCACATCACAACTTTCACCTCTATCTCCATATATAGTTCATTCCCTTCTTCCTCCTAGAGTGATGGATCTTTCATCCAATCTGAAGCAATATTTCTCTGATTTGGTTTTTTAAAATAATTTTTAGCTCTTTCAATAACTCTTGCTTCATGTCTTCCAGAAATTCTAGTTGAACTTGTGTCCAAGCTGTGCTTTATTTTGAGACTTTACTTTTGAATGTTTTGGAGTCATTCTTTTCTTCTACATTTGTGTCTTGAGCATCCTTATCACCATAATTGCTTTCTATGTGGGATTCTGTATTGGTAATGGGATTTAGAGATGCCCCTGTATTGGCCTGGTTTTTGGGTTGAGTGTTAAAACCCAGAGTTGTGAATCCCACTTGTGGGATGAACTTGTTGATGTGAAAAGAGAGGGCTGAACTGGGAGGAGCTGTGAATTGGGTGAGAGCCCCAAGCCTAGAGAAGGCCAGAAGGACTTTGGGAGGGCAGTATCCAGTATTGTGGAGCCTGAGTTGCTGAGAGAAAGACTGCTGAGAGCAAGACTGCTGAGAGCCTGCTGGAGCTGCCCAGGACTTTTGAGAACTGCTACCTGGAACTGCCAAGGACTGAGGAGGCATGGCTGTGATGCCGGTATTTTGTCTGTCTGTTTTGATGTTGTTTTGCCAGATTCACCTGATGGTGAAGGACAGTGCTGCTATTGTGGAGGTCCTGGAACCTGGCTGTTGGTTCAGAAGCCCTGATGGAGGATTTTCTTGTGGTACCTGCACAGAAATCCTGGAAGATGGCCTTGCTGATGTTTTCAGGGGTTCTGGGACTGTTCTACAGGCAGAGTGACTTGATGAGGACACTGGCTATGGCTTTGTTGAGCCTTGTCTCCCCAGGAACTGAGATTGCTGAGGGCTTGCCTCAAGTGAAGATAAAAGAAGGACCTTTCCTTGGGTATTCAATGCTGAGTTTAACCATCTTGTAATTTGTTTTAATTTAAGGGTGGATGGCCTTTTGTGTTCTCCTGCCCCTTTTGAGATTCAGGGGTGGGAAGCCTTTGAGTTTTTTTGTGCTCTGTGATTGACTAAATGAACGTACATTGTTTATGGTTGGAGACTAATCTCCATTTGAGAAGAGACTTTTGACTGACTAAATGAATGTACTGTCTAGGGGGTGGAGTAGTACCTGGATTGAATTGAGAACTTACTTCCTAAAGGAACAAGTTACACTGTATTTTGACTTTCTCTGTTCTGTGAATGTTTGCTGAATAAATGGGGTTTACTATTCTGGTAATCCGAACCTTGGAAGTTGCCTTTGCTTGGC
>CM053581.1:327730079-327746099 GCA_028627135.1 Pseudochirops cupreus
GATATGATGTGACACAACACAATATTATAATATAATATATGATATGATATGATACAATTAACATAATATGATATGATATAATTAACATAATATTATATATTATTATAATATAATATTTTATGTTACATCATATATAATATTATTATATTGTGTTATATTATGTTATATATGATATGATATGATATGATATGATATGATATGATATGATATGATATGATATGATATGATGTATAACATAGAGGTGTAGTGAGTTCAGGGAAGATCAGCACCTCTGGTGTGAGGGCTACTGAGCCCTTTTCAGAGCTCCTTTCTCCCTTTGGCATCCACCTGATTCACCCAACCGATGGCTTCAAGAAGCTGTATCACGCACAGTGGCCATACCCCAGTAAAATGTTTCAGCAGACAGGCTAAACCAGGTTGAAAGTAACCAATGGGCCTCAAACCCATAGGTGAGTTAGGGGGATGTCCCCTAATGGAGTGGGCAGATGAGGACAATTTGTCCAATGGCCATGAAGGCTGCCAAAGCAAGTGTTGCAGATCTCTAAGAGCTTGGTTAGACATCAAAGATGCCAAGACCATTACCAGTCTCTTAACTTTTGTCTTGCCACTGGACTTTGATGACTCTGGAAGAGAGAACAAAGCCCACGACTTTGGACTACTCTGCTTCACTTAAATCCAATTGAGTCAAAGGATATCATCAGTACCATTTTGCCATTTTTGCCTTACCCCAGAGTCCTGTGGCAACAGGCAAGTGACAAAACAATAAGTGTGGACACACAGGGAGCCCTGAACTCAACTGGCCCAGACCATTAGATCATCTTCTCACTGGACTGAAGCAGCAGTGGGATTCAGCAGCCCCCTGGGTATTTAAGCAGCCTTTTTTAAAGGACTGAACTGCTCATTTCCTGCCATCAGGAAGAGGATAGAAAAGGTGCCCTAAAATTTGTCTGCTTCACCCAACCCTAGCCTGCTTACCTGGGAGATGAGAATCCCACCCTGTAGTTGAAACACACAAAAAAATGTACAAAAACTTTTACAAAGACGATTCCACTCACCATCAGTACATGGAATGTGTGCATGCTTGTAGACAACATGAAATCCAATAGACCTGAAAAACAAATAGCTCCTGTTGCAAGAGAACTTAGCAGGTATTGCATCCAAATAGCAGCTCTGGGTGAAGCAAGGCTGGCAAATGAAGGCCAACTTACCAAGGTCAGAGCTGGACACAAGTTTTTCTGGAGTGCCCATCAACTGCAGGGGTAAATGCCAGGAGCAAAACAGAGGTCTGTACACAACATTCATTGATGACCAAGGCCTTTGATACTGTCAGCCCTGAAGGTTTGTGGGAAATCATGATAAAATTTGGTTGTCCGGAGAAGTTCATCAGTGTTATAAGTCTCCTTCATGAGGGCATACTTGCATAAGGCTCTGACACTTTCCCAGTCCCCAATAGGGGCTGTGTGCTTGCTCCTGTACTTTCTAGCATAATGTTTTCAGCAATGTTGTCAGATGCCTTCAGTGAGGATGAAAATGGCATCAAGAAGGGTGGCTAGGTAGCACAGTGAATAGAGCACTGGCCCTGGAGTCAGGAGGACCTGAGTTCAAATCCAGTCTCAGCCACTTAACACTTACTAGCTGTGTGACCTTGGGCAAGTCACTTAACATCAACTGCTATGCCTCCCTCCTCCAAAAAAAAAAAAAAAGAAAATGCCATCAAGATCAGTACCGCACTGATGGTAAATTATTTAACTTGATAAGGCTATAAGACTAAAGTGGAGGGAGAGTTGGTGCATGGTTTTTTGTCTGCAATGATTGTACTCTCAGTGCAGCCTCTGCAGCTGAGATGCAACAAAGTATGGATCAATTCTCTGCTGCTTGTGCTAATTTTGGCCTAACAATTAACGCCAAGAAGACAGAGGTTCTCTACCAGCCAATACCACAACATCCATATGGGGAACCATTGGTTACAGCAAATGGAGAAACTTTGAATCTGTGGATAAGTTCACTTACCTTGGCAGTATGCCTTCCAGGGAGGTCCACATGGATGATGAGGTTGGCACACTCACTGCCTGAGTTAGCTCAATGTTTGGGAGACTCTGAAGGAAAGTTTGGGAGAGAAGAGGTATTAGATTGCCTACCAAACTGAAGGTCTACAGAGCCATTGTGCTGACCTCATTGTTGTATGCCTGTGAAACCCGGACAGTTTACTAGAGCTGTCCCGAGAAACTGAGTTGCTTCCATTTCAATTGCCTTAGGAAGATTCTGAAGAGGATCACCTGGCGAAATAAGGTACCTGCGGCTGAGATCCTTTCTTAAGCTATATTGCCAAACAGGCTCTACTGTAAAGAGCACAGCTCCAATGAGCTGGCCATGTTGTTCAAATGCCAAACATGAATTTGCCTAAGAGACTATTTTATGGAGAACTCATACAAGGTAGGTGCCCCCAGAGAAGTCAGATGAAGTGATACCGGGACACTTTCAAGATCTCACTAAGGAACTTTGGAATCATCGTGAGACATGAGAGACACTAGCACAGGACTGCCCAGCATGGTGTGCCCACATCAAAGAAGGGTGCTGTTCTCTGTGAGCAAAGCAGAATTGTGGTAGTTCAAAGGAAATGCAAGATGCACACACTTAGACATTTCCACTTCAGATGTTCACATGGACTCTGTGCCCAACCTATGGTCGAGCTTTCCACACTCAGCCACAGTCAGACACACTGTACCTTGACCCCAACTTAGAGACATCATTTCGGTCCTATTTGAGAATAAAAGTTAACGAGCAAATATATACAATATAACACGTATATATCATATTCATTGTATATTGATGTATAATATACAGCAATATATTATAGTGCATTACATAAAATATAACAATGTTATATATACACTATATGACATATTATGTTACATATATATGGATATAAGTAAGTTAATATATATACAATATTATTTTCATGCATACATATAACTATAGCTACCTAATTATCTACATACAACATTTATAATTTGTAATATAATTTATAGAGAGAATAAATTTCCTATTTATCCTCTATATTTGTATCTTTTGTTTATACTCAGGGTTTTTTTTTTGCATGTTGTCTCCTCAGTTAAATTGTGAGCTCCTTGAGAGCAGGGACTTTATGTCTGTCTTTCTACCCCTATTACTTTGCACATCTGGCATACAGTAGGCATTTAATGAATGCTTTTTGACTGACTGAGGTAGGAGGTTGGACTAGAAGCTCTCCAAAGTCATTTTGAGCATCGAGAGCCTATGCTCTCTCACTCTCCCTTAATTTTCCTTGTATGTTATTTATTTTCTTATGTGTTACATTCTCTCAGAAAAGCGTGAGCCCCCGGGGGGCAGAGACATTTCACTTTCGTCTTTATGTTCTCAGGTCTGACTTAGGACAATGCCTGGCACATAGAAAGCATTTACATTTCTTGGAAATGTGCGGAATTGAATTTCTTTCAAGCTTCCTAGTCCAAGGTATGTACACATGCAGGTGTGTGCACACACATTCATGCATGTACACGTGTGTGCAAACACACACATAATCACAAGTTTTAAAAAGTGTTGGACTGAAAACTCAAGCTGAGATCCTGTCTGGTTGAAGGTCTGATTCCATATTCTGCTCTTTGCTGTGCCCTGTATCACATCCCAAATCATGATTGTTTGTTGGCCTCCAGAGCTTTAATGAAAAAGCCACTTAACCAAACAGATACAAATATGGACATTTGCAACTAATTGTGTTATTGCTGATCAGTCAGATTTTATTGCAAGTTACATGTTGTGGGCCATGCTAGACAGCTCATAAATTAACTGGTTGTCTGGAAAAATGACCTGAGCCTCTAGGATCACATCAATAATTCAATTTAGATTTGGCCAGAAACACCAAAAAAAGAGGAAAAAATATATTAGTGTGAGTCTGAAATTGCTACATTCCCCTACTGAGAATGCTTCCTGGACTGGGTATGGGGTTGGGAACAAATCTATTGGGGCAACCACAAGGAGGCTGCTGCAATTCCTAGCTTATAAAATTGCAAACTGGAGTGGCCTTTGGAGAATTCTTCTCTTAAAAACTCACTCTTTCCTTCCTTTCTTGGCAGATGGGCTTCTCTCACTGTTATATTCGTAGTCACTTTTTCTTGATTACTTCCGGCATTCTTCTACAGGGCTCTGCATTCATGGAAGAGCCATGGGTCTCTCTTTCGCAAAATGAGGTGAACTTCATCAGCCAACCAGGAAAAGGGCCAAGTGAAAAAGCTTATGAAGGACCCTTATAAAAGACCCTTAGCAATTTCCTTATTTTTAGATTCCCAGGAGAGTAGAAATTTCGAGGAGAGCCTAAACTTCCCCTACCAAACCACCTTATATATCATTACTTGGAGACGTTGGGGGGAGAGGGAGCGGAAGGGTGAGAAGGAGGGGCAGTAGATGGATTAGATGGCATTTTGCTGTTATTTCCTAGGTTATGAGCAGGTAGTTCCCTGTTACCTCTAATACAAATTTCTTTGTCACTTAAAACCCTTTACAACTTGACTTCAGCCAACCTTTCTAGCCATACTACAGTCATACCTCAGAGATAT
The DNA here is from genome assembly GCA_028627135.1 of Pseudochirops cupreus. Classification (NCBI taxonomy): domain Eukaryota; kingdom Metazoa; phylum Chordata; class Mammalia; order Diprotodontia; family Pseudocheiridae; genus Pseudochirops; species Pseudochirops cupreus. The sequence goes on from CM053581.1 coordinate 327,734,672, forward strand.
TGTGGGTTCAGTTCCAAATCACTGCAATAACGTGAGTAACACAAATTTTTGGCTTCCCAGTTCATATGAAAGTTATGTTTACAATATACTGTGGTCTATTGTGTGCAATAGTATTATGCCTAAAAAAACCAATGCACATATCTTAATTTAAAAATATTTTATTTGTGGGGGAAAAAAAGTGTTAACCATAGCCTTTAGGGAGTCATAATCTTGCTTGTGGTGGGTCTTGCCTCAGTGTTGATGGCTGCTGATTGATCAGGATGATGGTATGTGAAGGTTAGGGTGGCTGTGGCAGTTTCTTAAAATAAGACAATAAATGAAGTTCGCCCCATGGATTGACTCTTCCTTTAACTTGAACACATAGAAGCCATTGTAGGGAGGCCTGAGGAAAGAGAGGGAGACAGAGGGAAAGACAGATAGACAGAGAGAGAGGGGGGAAAGAGAGAGAGACAGAGAGACAGAGGCAGAGAGAGAGAGAAGGGGGAAGACCAGTTGGTGGAGCAGTTGGAACACACAGAACATTTATCACTTAAATTCTTGATTTTGTATGCACTCAATTCATGGCTCCCAAAACAATTACAATAGTAACATCAAAGATCAGTGATCACAGATCATCACTGCAGATGTAATAATAATGAAAAGTTTAAAATATTGCAAGAATTACAAAAACATGACACAGAGACATGATGTGAGCACATGCTATTGGAAAAATGGCATCAATAGACTTGCTCAATGCAGGCTTGCCACAACCCTTCAATTTGTGAAAAAAGCACCATAAATTGGAGCACAGTAAATCGAGGTGTGCCTGTGGACATTTCTCTCCTTCGGGCAATCTTCAGGTCAGATAAACTAGCCTTTTGGCTGTTCCTTACACACAGCATTTTATCTCCCATTCCTAGATTGGAATGTGTCCCAAACTTACCTTTACTTCTTAGGATTCCTTGTTGGCTTCCAAAGCTCAGCCCAAGTCTTTGCTGATCCCCTCAGTAGCTAGTGCCTCTCCCTTCCATCCTCCACTCTCAGTTTCCTTGGATTTATTTTGGATATGTTTTGTGCATATTTATAGCTATGAATGTTGCTTCCCGTTATAGAATGTAAAGTTCTTGAAGGCAGGAACAGTTTCATTTTTATCTTTGCATTCCCAGCAGGTAGCACAGTGCCTGACTCAGAGTAGGCACTTAATAAATGCTCATTGGTTGATTATCCCCAAGATGGATACATGACAGATCGAGACATCAGTTTCGCAATTCTTTGTTTTGATATCCATAAATTATAATCAAGTAAGTTCCCTTAGCGTGAACTACAAATGATCTGTTATACTGGGAGCAGGAAGATCCAGAGTCATCTGTGAGTGTTTGAAGGGAGCTCTAGCCCACAGTAAGAAATTGTGAGAACCAAAATTTCAGTCTATCTGTCAAATTCTTGCCATCCTCTTTTTCTTCCGCCAATCTCACAGGGTTTCTTCAGAGGTGGGGGTGGCAGGGTGGTTGGGGGTGTTCTACCACAGGGGCACTATGGCAGCACAGACTCCCAGAGCAGGAAGGCATCGCCAAGGTCATCCATCTGTACCTGAGCAGCAACCCTCCTGCATCATCCTTCCCAAAGTCTTCAATTCTGTAGTGGGGTACAGTCCACTATGTAAGGGGCCAAAACTCCTTTTGTTATTTGACAGGCCTTTATTGAAGATAGTTATCATGCATCCTCAAATCTTCTCTTTTTCAACCCAAACATCCCCAGTTGCTTCAACTTGTCCTCTTAAGTTACTGTCCCTAATCCTCTCCCCATGCTAATTCTTTGTCTCCTAGATGTGCTCCAATTTATCAAGGACCTTCCTAAAATATGGTGTCCCGACTTAAAAACAATTCTCTGGATATATATCAGGATTATTACTTCCCTTCTCCTGGACACTTCACCTTTATCATTGTAGCCTAATTAAGTTTTTTTGCCCATCATGTCACACTGTTGACTCATATTGGAAATATGAGTCAACAGTGTGACATGGTGCTGGGATGGTTTTAATAAACTCCAAAGTCCCCTTCACCTGGCACTATGACAGACTTTCTCACTTTCTCTCTCAGGGACATTTGGACAAGTGAGAGAGTAGGCCATGAGATGTCCCATCAGCAGCCTTCCTCAGGCTTCAGTCAGCATTTTGGTGACTGTACACTCTGCTAGGAACAGATGGCTATAATAGATGGAAACACTTTTCCCAAACAATTATATTACACCCACTGCATTTTTCCTCTGGCTCTCCAAGGCAAGCTTGCTACTCGATTTCTTTTGTTTTGTTTTTATGAGATGTACTTGAACCCCAACTGGTGAGAGCAGGCTGAAAGTATGAAGACATAAGGCAGGATGTGTGAGGAATGATCTCACCCAGACATCTGCATTCTCCAGACTAGATAGATTAGGGCAGGGGGGATTGGACTTGATGCTGAGCCAATCGAAAAATTATTTATCTTTCAAATATATCTGATTTCTTGGAGAAAGAAATGAGTTCCTTCAGCCTCCATGAGCTTCCTTTATCCTCTGTCATCTGGTCACAGAGCATCAATGTCACAAGAGCAGAAGAGGGAGGCAATTACTCATCCTTGGAACCTGAGAACCGAGGTTTCCCAAAGTTTGGGGTTTCCAAACTTTCTAGCCTTGCATTCAAGTCTCTTCAATCTCATCCCACTGATCTCTCTCACTGTATCTCATATTTCCTGATCAAAGTAAGTCCTTGCCACTCATGATTCACCAACCACTTGCCGTGCTTTCTCTTCTCTCTCTTAGCTCCCATCATTATACTTTGTCAGGATTCCCTTTTCTTGTCTCCACTGGTCTTATTCATATTTTATGCATTCTTCTCCAGCTCTACTTCTGACTTTCTGGACACTGACACAATGTCTCAGCTCCTCTCTCAACCTGGTACTTCCCTCAGAGTCTGGGGTTTGTCTCACAAACATCCCTCATCACGCTGACCGCCTTTTCTCATTGATGAATTCCTTCTGGGATCTCCATTTTGGGGAGGGGCCCAGGCTGACCAATCTTTATTCCCTTCTGACTAGGCTTCTGACTCTCCCAACTCCATCAACATTGTACCCTCATGCAGGTGACTTTGTCTCCCTCCGTTAGAAGGTTCCTTGGAGGCCAGGAACCATCTTTCTTTTTGTTTCTACCTGTGTCTCCAGAGCTAAGCATAGTGCCTGTCATGCGGGAAGCACTAAATAAATAGTGGTGGCTTTGCCTTCAGCCTTCAGGTCCAACCTCCACTGACAATCCTTAGCCTACATATCATAGATTTAGAACTTTGTGGTACTTAGAGCAGTGGTGTCAAACTCCCAGGGGCAGCAAGAGGCTGAAAAATTCCCCAGATTAATATGTAACTGGGACATGTTTAACAAAATAAATTAAAAATACAATTAAACATAGATAATGTTCATCTGGGGGTTTCCAAGTCAATGTGCCATGGGTATATGGAGCTTGATACCATTATGTTAGAGGTCATGCAGCCCAACCCTCTTATTTTATGGATGATGCCCAGAGATAGTAAGTAGCTTGTCTAAAGTCATACAGATAGAAAGTGGAGCTGTTTCATGGGTCTGAATCTCCTCTTCTCAACTAGACTGTCTTCTCCTCAAAGCTAGAGACTCCACTTATAATACTAGTAGCTTACAAGTATATAGGGAAAACAAACTTTATTAAGTACCTCCTATGCACCAAGTCTCTGTGCTCCACGTTTCTGCTTCACATGATCTTCACAAGAACCTTGTAAGGTAGATGTTAACCTATCTTTGCAGATGATACATTTTCCTAATATCGGTCCTATATTTTCCCCCTCTCCTTCAATGTGGATAGCTAATCTCTGATTAGAACTCTTGATTGTTAGAGCAGGGAGCAATCATAGAGTCACTTAGTCAACCTTTCATTTTTCAGAGGAAGAAACCCAAGCTCAGAGAACTGAAATGACTGGTCCCATGTCATATTGCAGGTCAGTATGCAGAACCTAGGTCTCCTGACTCCCAGGCTAGTACATAGAACCTAATAGGGGGACATTGGATTTAGAGGCAGGAAGATCTGGGTTTTCTTAGTTTCTCCATCTGTAAAACATAAATAATAATAGTACCTCACAATATCATACGTTGAGAGCTAGAAGAGATCTAGGCCAAACCTCTCATTTTACAGATAAAGAAACTTAGGCCTGGGGAGGTTGAATGATTTACTCTAGGTCACACAAATAGTAAATGGCAGGGGCAGGATTTGAACCTAGTTCCTTTAATTCCACTGTACTCTGGCCTCCCCTTCCCCCATGGCGATTATTTCAAGGATCACATGAGATAAATGGCACAGCCTATATGGATGTCTGCAATCATCATCATCATTGTTATTGACTGACTGGGCCGCTTAATTCCTGTGGGCCTCCTAAACTGCCAAGCAAGGGTTATAAAGTAGACCAGCCTCCCCATCAGTGTCACTATGGGGTCAACTAAAGAGAGGAAGAATCCTTCTCTGATAGCAAAATACCCCTTGTTTTCGTTCCACCCTTTGGGCACCCAAGAAGACTTGCCAAAGTAAGTAAGGGAGTCAGGGGCTGGCTGCATGAGCTAATCCCCAACCTGGGACTTCCCCTTTCCATTCTCCCGACTAAACCCTGGGATTCTGCCCCTTGTGAGAGCCTCAGACTGTGGGAGGCTGAGAGGAAGCTGTGGGTTGTGGCCAAAAGAGTCCACTTCCCCCACCCCATTGCTGCCCCAACCACAATTCACACTAAAAAGTTGACTGAGGGTCTGAGCAAGAAGGATAGACCCCAGCGTAACCCCAGCCTCACCCCGGCAGCCTTCATGGAGATGGAACAGGTGAATTTGGAACAGGAGCACCAGCCAATTTCAAAGGAATCAAAGCTACCCGCCTCCTTCTTTGAGGATAGTGGGAGGTCTAAATGGGGTTTAACATCTCCTGTAGTATTTAGCTATTCTGAGATTCCAGATCCAAGGGGACCTGGAAGCTGGGGGGTGGGGGGGCAAAAATCAGGATCGAATGCTTTCTCCCCTCCTGGCCCTCCAGGCCCTAATACATTCCCAGTGGGATCTAGTGATTACTTCATTCTTCCTGCAAGACTCTTTCAAATATTTCCACAGGGAGCTCTTAGACAGTTTTGAGTTAGTACTGTCTGAGCTGAGCTCTGAGCAAGGCCCCACCCTTCACTCTCTGTGGGGTGGAGGAAGTCCCGGTGAGCTGTGGGTCTCCCACCCATGCCCCAGGCAGGACACCCTGTCCCTGGAAGCTTGCCCATAGCCCGGACTCTGTTTACAGAAACACAAGCACTTGGTCATTCCAGCCCAGCCCAACTCCACCTCCCCCACTTCCCTGTGAGGCTTTAAGGCTGAGGACTCTGGCAACTGGAGATGGGAGCAGGCCAGGGTTTAGTTTATCCTGGGCAGATTAAAATCTCTTTGACCTGCCAGTCCTGGGCACCCTCTACCCAGGCTGTGAAGTCTGGGAAGTTTGTCTTCAGAGAGCTGTCAATGATTCTGAGATGTGTAGATTTTGAAAGTTATAGGGGAACCTTGGAAATGATCTAGGACAGTGGCCTCATTTTACAAATGATTGAACTAAGGACCAGAGTAGTCAAATCAAGTAAGCAACCTCCTCTTCTAGGTTCCCAGTAGTCTAACTACTTTCCTGTCTTCAAAGGCTAGAGAAATGATTTTTACTGAGAAGACTCTCACTCCTCTTCCTGAGTTCAAATCTGATTTCAGACACTTAGTAGCTGTGTGACTCTGGGCAAGTCTCTTAACCTTGTCTGCCTCAGTTTCTTCATCTGTAAAATGAGCCGGAAAAGGAAATAGCAAGCCACTCCAGTATCTTTGTCAAGAAAACTCCAAATGGGATCACTGCTGACGAGACACAACAACAACAAATGAGAAGCGTTGCAGAGAACTGGAAAGATCTGAAGAAAGTGGCATTTGGAGTGAGCCTTGAAGGAATTCTAAAAGTTGAGTGAGGAGGGAGAGGATGGCAGGCTTGGGGGTTAGCCAGCACAAAGGCAGGTGGGAGGTAGGTGTGTGAGGAACATCTGTAGGATTGAACCGCAGAGTGTGGGCAGAGGTTGGGGAAGGAATAATGTGGAAGAAGACTGGAAAGCTAGGCAGGGCCAAGCTGTGAAGGGTTTTCAATGCCAAACAGAGGAGTTCATATTTGTTACTGGAGGTAATAGAGAGTCACTGGAGTTTATTGAGTGGGGTGTGTGTGAGTGTGTGTGAGTGTGTGTGAGTGTGTGTGTGTGTGTGTGTGTGTGTGTGTGTGTGTGTGTGTGTGTGTGTGTGACATGGTCAGACCTGTGTTTAGGAAAAGTACTTTGGCAGCTGCATGGGGGATGGATTGGAGTGAAGCCAAGCACTAGCAGCCTGGGTCTTTCGTTACCTAAATGAGTTAAAACAAATTAGATGTGAAACCACATAACCCAGTCTTGGGGCTTTTTGGAGGCAGGCAAATCCTCCCTTGCAGATAAGGCTAACGGTCAATACAGTGACTCAGCCTCCTGTATTGGAGCTGGAAAAGTAACCAGGAACCCTGAGGCTGGGGCAGGAAGAGGCCTGGGGACTCTGGGTAGGGGCTGAGCAAGGAGAAAGTGGCTAAGACTAGACCCAGCACCTTAATGGGGAAGGGCCAACTGGAACTGTGCGGGACCTGTCAGCTCCACTAAGCACTGTCTAGTTGACCTGATGGGGACACTTAGACTGGAGAGAACCTCCCCTGTAGCCAAGACTGGCCCAATTTGCACTTTTAACACATCCAGGCTGAGAACCTTAGAATCAGAATGTTTGAGCTGGAAGGAGTCTAGGAACACAGCATAAAGATTAGAGCTAGAAGGGACTTGAGGGACCTTCATTTTATAGATTTTATAGAATTAAGTTCCAGTGAGTGAACCTTCATCCAGTTCAGGGCATTCCACTATCTTGAGTTAAAACCTCTTTTTCTCAACCACCTACTGCTACTAACCCTGCCTTCCTATGAATGGACTGGCAGTAAGGGGCAGCATGTGGAGGGGACTCCTGGCCTAGTCATCACAAAGATGCTTGGTTTCAAGTCAAGTCAGGAATCATTTAAGAAATGTCTAATACATGCCCGACATAATTTCATTAATAGTCACAAGTTCCCAGAGGGCCTGGGCTTTTCCCTAGCCACAGTGGGGCTGGCCGCCCCCTTAGTGAAGAAATTAAAGGAATCCCCTTGACCTCTCACTCTCCCCTTGAAAACTCCTCTGACTCTCAGTCTTGGTTATCCCAGTGTCTTTTTTTCTGTCTGCCCCTTTGCCTGGGTAATGTGGCATAGGGCTTGGCACACACAGGAGGTGTTCAAGAAATGTTTGTCGGTTGGAATTAAACTAAATCCAGGGTAGATCACTATCTCTAGAAGTTTGCAGTTGAAATGCCCTTAGGTTATCTGGCAGAGAAGGAAGCCAACCTTCCCCATTTGCATTGATTAAATTCCAAAGACAGCTCAGAAATGCCTTCCCCCTGGAAGCCTTCCCTGATAGCCCCAGTCAGAAGCTGCCTTTACTGCTGAGTATCTATTTCTTCTTCATCATTTTCTTAAGCGTCTGTCTCTTTCTACTTTGTCTCTGAGTGTTTTACATAGGTATGATGTCCAGAACTCAATTGAGAGCTTGGTGAGGGGAGAGGCTGTGCCCTATTCTTGTGCATGTTCCTGATAGCCTAGGAGGGGGAAGAAGAGAAGAAGGATGTATTTGCTTTTGTCGTTCACTCATTTTAGTCATGTCCAACTCTCTGTGACTTCATTTGTGGTCATGTCTGGCAAAGAAACTGGAGTGGTTTGCCATTTCCTTCTCCAGCTCATCTTACAGATGAGGAAACTGAGGCAGACAGAGTTTAGTGACTTGCCCAGGGACACACAGCTAATAAGCATCTGAGACTGGATTTGAACTCAGGTTTTCCTGATTCCAGACCTGGCACTGTGCCACTTAGCTGCCCGGGAGGATATATGATGGCAATAATAAACTTCACCATTAATGGCCTTGCCACTTGGGGAGGACCTTCACAGCCACACTATGATGGAGATTTGTGCAGAGACAGAACCTCCTGGAGGTGGTATGGAGAGATGTAGCCACTGAACCCAGGGCATTGGATGCCAAGGAACTGAGTCAGCTTTGCACACCATTCCAGTCTCAATCCCTTTGGCAAGGCCTCAAAGCCAGAGTACGGAATCTTGCTTTCTATGCCCACAGCGGGGCCCTCTTGCCTCTTCAGGTGAGAGAATCAAAATGGGAAATAATGGGGTCAGCAGGAAGACAGCGGGCGGCTGTGCAGGCCCCGTGCAATGCCTTCAGCCTGTCTCCAGGACCCAAAGCAGATCCTAGTCCTGAGGACTCCTGTGACCAGTCCTCAGCATATTAGGAGCAGGGGCTAATCAAGGGAACTCCTCCAGTGACCTGTAGCCCCGTTTTGTTTTGGAGCCAGAGGAGATTCACATAGTATGTGGGAGTAGACGCAGCAATGGACTGAAATCAAGAGACTTCGGTTAGAATCCTGGCTCTAAAACTTACTAGCCTTGTGACCTTCTGCAAATTACTGCCCTTCCCTGGGCCAGTTTTACCTTATATTAGATTAAAGGAGTGGGACGGGTTGTATGAGAAATTTTTAGATCGGTTGTAATTCCAAAATACTATGATTCTTTCAGCTTTCCCTAAAGCCCAAGGAAAAAACCAAAGGAAAAGGACTTCTATAAGTTAAGACCCCTAATTGAGAGATCTTCATAAAGCCCTCCCTACCCGTCCAAAGGCTTGTCCATCAGCTTCTCCATCTCCCTCCAGGAGGGACAGTAAGACACGGTTTCAGAGCTGGAGGGGCTTTAGTGGTCATCTAGTCTGTCTCTGTCTGTCCATCTCTCTAAATAGAAAAACTGAGACTCCAGCACTACGCTAAGCCCTGGGGACACAAATAGAAAAAGATAGATGGCCCCCTACCTTAAGGAGCTTACAGTGTAACAGGGAAAGCAACACACAAAAGGAAGCTGAAAAGTGGAGCAGGGAAGGGGGAGGAACAGACACCAGGGCTGTGGAATTCAAAACAGGCAGAGCTGCAGATGGAAAGTGGAGAGTTACTTGCCTGGTGTCAGACATCAAGTTAGTGGCAGAGGTGAATTAGAATCCAGTGCTCCTCCTGATTTAGAATCCCAATATTTCAGAGGGAGAATTAGAATCCAGTGCTTCTGATTTAGAACCCCAATCCCAATATTTCAGAGGTAGAATTAGAATCCAGTGTTCTTGATTTAGAATCCCAGTGTTTCAGAGGGAGAATTAGAATCCAGTCTCCTGATTTAGAGTCCCAATATTTCAGAGGTGAATTAGAATCCAATACTCCTGATTTAGAATCCCAGTATTTCAGAGGTAGAATTAGAATCCAGTGCTCTTGATTTAGAATCCTAGTGTTTCAGAGGGAGAATTAGAATCCATTGCTCCTGATTTAGAATCCCAATATTTCAGAGGTAGAATTAGAATCCAGTGCTCCTGATTTAGAATCCCAATATTTCAGAAGGATAATTAGAATCCAATGCTCTTGATTTAGAGTCCCAATATTTCATAGGTGGAAGGAATCTTGGTAAATGGTTATTGATCTTTTTCTTAGCTCTAATGATGGAGAGCTCACTAGCTGCCAAGGCCACCCATTCCAATAGTTCTGATTCTTAGGAAGTATTTCTAAAATATGCCTCCCTGCAATTTCTACTAGTTGGTTCTAGCCAAGCAGAATATGACTAATCTTCTACATGCCAGCCATTCAAATCATATCCCCTGTAAGTCCCATCTCCATTCCCAGTTCCTTAGTCAGATTCTTGTATGACATGGTCTCCAGTCTCCTCATCATCCTGGTCACCCTCCTCTTGGCCAGTAACCAGGGCTCCTTCTAACATACCACATTGTATTGGTCTTGCCCTTTGATTTACTTTTCCAATGATCATGTCCTTAGCAATGGAGAGCCAGTCTGGACTGCAGGAGTGTGACCAAGACTGGAGAGTGTGACCAAGGGTGCCAAATTTTTCAACAATGGGAAAAAAATCTTTTTTAAGACTTAGGAGAAGATGGCAGTGTAGAAGCAGGAAAACTCTGTGGCTCCCCCCATAACCACCTCAAATATCTATAAAATATGACTCTAAACAAATTTTAGAGCTACAGAACCCACAAAGTGACAGAGAGAAACAAATCTCCCACTGAAGAACAAATCTCCAGCAGGCAGACAGGAAGGGTTCATGGTAGTGCACTGGGAGCCAAGCCCAGCCCCATGTGAGCCTGTGGTTTTAGCTCCAGGGCAGCCCACACCAGCCCTGGCTGGAGCATTTGGGAGAGTAGATCACTAGCAACTACGGTGGTTTCCAGAATTATCAACCCATAAATGTTGAAGACAAAGTAAAAGGTCAGTTGAACTCTCCTGAATCCAGGGAGGATGGAGTGCAGTCTGGCCTCTGCCCCTGGAGTGAGAAGTGGCAGAAGAGGCAGCCCTGCAGCTGCTTCCATGTGGCTGCTTCAGAGCTCCTGACCTGCAGATTGTAGGGGTCCAAGCAAACATGCAGAGGCTAAGCACTCTTGCCTTAACCTGCCTGGATCGGGATTACAGTCTTGGGTGGTGGTCCTGAGGTGTGTGAGCAGTGAGCCAAAGCTGGAGGGACTTGAGAGACAGCACCCTCCTAATAGCTCTAACAGCTGCAAAAACCCCAGTGATTTGGGACAAAGCTCTCCCCTCTGGAAGCAGAGTTTTACCATGGCAAAGAGCTCAAAAGTCAAGTATTTGACTGGCAACATGAGCAAGCAAAGGAAGCAAAGTAAGCACAGCCATCCAACTTTAGATTCTTTTTTGGGGAGACAAAAAGGATCAAAGCATGGAACAGGAGGAAGACAACATAGTCAGAACTCCTACACCAAAAGCTCCCAAGAAAAATGTAGACTGGTTACAAACCATAGAGTAGCTTAAGAAGGATTTTGAAAATCAAATCAGAGAAGTAGAGGAAAAATTGGGAAGAGAAATGGAAAATCATGAAAAGAGAGTCAACAACCTGACTGAAGAAAATAACACCTTAAAAAATAGACTAACTCAAATGGCAAAAGAGGCCCAAAAAGCCAATGAGGAGAAGAATGCCTTAAAAAGTCGAATATGCTAGATGAAAAAAGAATCTCAAAAGCTCACTGAAGAGAATAATTCCTTCAGAATTAGATTGAAGCAAATGGAAACTAATGATTTTATGAGAAATCAAGATACTATCAAACAGATCCAAACAAATGGAAAAAATAGAAGGCAATGTGAAATATCTCATTGGAAAAATGACTGACCTGGAAAATAGATCCAGGAGAGACAATTTAAAAATTATTGGACTGCCTGAAAGCCATGATCAAAAAAAGAACCTAGAAATCATCCTTCAAGAAATTCTCAAGGAA
>CM053581.1:327746599-327763578 GCA_028627135.1 Pseudochirops cupreus
CGAATATTGTGGAAACACAATCAAGATAACATGGGACCTAGCAGCTTCTACATTAAGGGATCAAAGGACTTAGAATATGATATTCCAGAGGTCAAAGGAGCTAGGATTAAAACCAAGAATCACCTACCCAGCAAAACTGAGTATAATGTTTCAGGGGAAAATATGATCGTTCAATGAAATAGAGGACTTTCAAGTATTCTTGATAAAAAAAAAACAAGAACTGAATAGAAAATTTGACATTCAAATACAAGAAGAAAGAGAAGCATGAGAAGGTAAACAGGAAAAAGAAATCATAAGGAACTTATCAAAGTTGAGCTATTTACATTCCTGCATGGAAAAATGATAATTGTAACTTATGAAACTTTTCTCAGTATGAGGATAGTTGAAGGGAATATAAATGTATGTATGTGTGTGTGTGTATATATATAGATATAGATATAGATATGGATATATACACATAGGAGGGTATATGTGCCTATGAATACATATGTGAGTGTGTGTATATATGCATACACATAGACAGAGGGCAGAGGATCAATTGAATACGAAGGGATGATGTTTTAAAAATAAAATTAAGAGGTGAGAGAGGAATATAATGAGAGGAGATAGGGAGAGACAAAATAGGGTAAATTATATCATATAAAAGACGCAAGGGAAAAGTGTTACTATACAGGGGAAGAACAGGAAGGCCAAAGGGAATGGGTCAACTTTACTCTCATTGAATTTGGCTTAGGGAAGGAATGACATACACTCTAAATTGGGCATCTTGCCCTACAGGAGAGTAGGGGGAAAGGGGATGAGAGGGGGGAGGATGGAGGAGAGGGCAGGTTGAGGGGGAGGGTAGTTAGAAGTACACACTTTTGTAAAGGGACGGGGACAAAGTAGAGAATAGAACAAGTCGGGGGAGGGAATAGGATGGAGGGAAATATAGTCAGTCTTTCACAATATATCCACTATGGAAATATTTTGTGTAACTATACACGTACAACCTATATTTAATTGCTTATCTTCCCAGTAGGGAGATGAGGGAGGAAGGGAAAGAATCTGGAATTTAAAGTTTTAAAGTCAACTGGTTTTTTTATATTATTATTATTATTATTATTATTATTATTTACATGCAACTAGGAAATAAGACATACAGGCACTGGGGTAGGGAGATCCATCTTGCCCTACTGGAAAGTCGGAGGGGGGATGGGGGAGAATATAGGAGAGAGCAGATTGGGGGAGGGGGTACACAGCAGGATTGCTGTTTTGGAGTGGTGGGTAGGGGAAAGACGGGGAGAAAATTTGTAACTCATAATCTTGTGGAAATGAATTATATAAACTAAAAACAAACACAAAAGTTAATTTAAAAAAAGAATTAGGAGAGACACCATTATCAGTAGTTCAAATCTTTCATATTACTTCCTGACTAATCTTCTGCGTTATGGGGCTTTTGTTGTAGGAAACAGCAGGAACCTACTTCTTGGAGAAGCTTTCCTACCACATGGGTGGAAGCAGTCTCTTTCCACTGGCTGTATGGCTGGAACAGGCTGCATCTTTTAAAAATACTATCCTGGGACAGTTTCTTGCTCTTTCTGGCAGTATACCAAAGCACAGTGTCCCAAATGAAGGCACTATGAACTGAACTGTGTGTGGGGAAAGTTTTCTCTTCCTTCCCCCCCACTTTTAGGCCCTGTGTCCCCCAAAATGGACTTGGAGTTTTGTGCTGTTCATTTGTCCTTTTTAGTTCTTGGTGCAAGCTGAAGTGGTAGCATCCTCTGACCCAGGACCTCTAGCCAATGTTTGGTTGGTTGGTTGTTGTATTTTGTTGTCAAAGAGGACCAAAACGACATCATTATGCTGGGGTCAAGATACAGTGTGTCTGACTGACTGATCAGACCAGTATGAGCTCACAAGGCTCTACCACATGTTGGGCACAAAGAGTACATATGAACATTTGGGGTGAGATGTCTCTAAATTTGAGCATCTTACGTTGCTTTTGAGCTACTACAATTCTGCTTTGCTCACAGAGCACAGCACCTTCTTTGATGTAGGCATGCCATGCTGGGCAGTCCTGTGCCAATGTCTTCCATGTCTCACAAGCCATGATAATCTTGGAGACAAGATTTCAGACCAAATGTTGCTGCCTGTCCTTTAGGAAAGCCCCCAGAAACCAGCATACCAGGACTTAAACCCAAGGGTCTTTGGACTTGGCACTTCATAGAACCCTAATAATTGAGTTAAGCAATGACTCTAATCCTTCTCTCTGCCTCTGTCCAGAGACCAAAGTCATATAAAAGGACAGATTATGCCCCCAAAGTGTTGAAAGGGGTGATGGTGGATGTTTATGTGTTTGTTTTTACTACATTTTTGAAGTGAGTGTTCTTTTGTAAAAGTTAATCTGACTGCTAAGTGGTTAAACAAAACTGAGATGCAGGGGACCCCTAAAACTAGGAGGAAACAATTGGTGGAGGTTTAAGCCAATGGCAGAGACATCCCAGCCCTTCTGAAGGTGCCACAGACCACTGGGGGTGAATTGTAACACACATGGCCTTTCTTCGTGAGAGTGGCCACTGGGACATCTGCATCAACGCAACTCCCTCACTTACTCCCTGGGTGACCTGAGTTATTTAACCTCTTTGGGCCTCAGTTTGTTCATCTGTAAAATGAGGGTTTAGGCTAAATGATTTATAGCTTTAATTCTATCATGACATTATTATCCTGTTTCTCAGCCAAAAAAGATGGTTAGTGATTCCTTATTGTACGTAGGTTGTGTGATGTTACGCTCCTCTCCTACCATCCGACGCCTTCTACGAGCTGGTGCTAGCCTGTCTTTCCAGCCTCATCTCCTATCACTGCCCTGCCCACCAGTTCTATTCTCCTGCCTGCACTCTTTCTTCTCCCTCCATGTCTTTGCTCATGCTGTTCCCTATACCCTCCCTCTATTTACCTATGGAATTTCACAAACGTGGGCCCCAAGACCACATTCCCCACGAAGCTTTCCCTGGTCCCGAACCTACCACAACTGAAGGAACTGAGTTGAATTTCCCTGCAGCAGGTTCTTTCTCAGACTTCACATAGCCCTTTGCACTTTCCAAGCACACTCATTCTCGTATAATTTTATAATCCAGTTATTTCTGTTTGTATTGTTTCCTACTAAGCTCTGTGGTGCCCAGCACAGCGGGCTGCACACTGTGGGGGCTTAATAAATGTTTATTGAATTGGATTACTGTGAAATGTTTTTTTAAGAATAGTTTTCCTGCTTGATTCTGTCTATTACAAGAAGAAAATTTCAAAAGATCCCCAAACAAAACAAAACAGAAAAACCAACAGGAGCTCCAGGACTTTTCTTGCTGTCTGCACTAAGGAAGAATTGGGCTCTTTGCCCAAACTATCCTAGCCCTTGAACTAGAGCATCATCTTCACTGCGTGCCTCGTCTGCATGGCCCAGGATCTGGGGTCAGTTCCTAGCTCTGCCTTTTGTTTTGCGTTGGCTTGGACAAGTCTTTCCATCAATTTGGGCCTCAGTTACCTTACTTGTAAAATGAGGTCTCTAAGGTCCCTTTTATTTATAACCCAATGATCTCCTAGACCCCCTTGTACTGACCGTGAATTTTTGGATAGAACAAAGGTATCCCCACGTATTGCTTCAAGCCCTTCTCAGAATTATTGGGGAAGTTGCTTTCCTTATGAATCCCCCCAAATCTTACCCATAGACTAGAAAAATTTGAAGTGAGGAGAGACAGATATAATTCTAGCCTGATGTGCCTCTTGCAGATGAGAGAGATTGCCTGGTCTTGGTGGTCCTGGATCCCATGCTCCCCACCCACCATTTTGGCTCCCAGCAGGGTACCTTACCTTTTCTTAGTTTCCTGAGAGATCTTATACATCCATTCTACAGACAAACGGCAGTTGTATATTTAGACAACCCATGCATACATATACTACATGAGCAACACATGCTGTGTACTTCCAGTAGATCCTGGAGGGATTATAAAAAGATCTAAATACGGGTATGTCCATGTTCTTAATATGCCAATGATTCCGTAATTTCATCAAGTTTGGATTGGAGATCTGGAGGGGCCCTCAGAGGCCATCTAGTCTACCCCATTTTACAAGTAAGGAAATTGAGACCCAGGGAAGTCAAGTAAATTGCCCAAGATCACAGAGTCAGAGGTGGGATTTGAACCCAGGTCCTCTGACTCCAGAGTACTAGAGCTCATTCGACCACTCCATGTTGGATGTTCCCTCCAACTCAATGGATCATGACTCATTCCTACCTGTATATCTAGTGTGACTTTTATCCACACTTCATAACCATGGTTTTGCAGGTCAAGGTATCAAGTCTTTATTAAGCATTTACTCTATGGAATTGAATTCTGAAGGTATCCCTGAACAAGTCATTCCAGTTCTTTGAGTTTCTGTTTCTTCATTTGTAAAATGCAGTCAATAATGTTAGCATATACAAAGTTGTTTCAAGGAAAGTGCTTGTAAACCTTAAGGCATTGTATGACTGTGGTTCAGACATTTTCAACTTCACTTAAATGTTGTAAATTTCAACCACTGTTGATATCAGCCTGTGCTTTATGGGTTTACTCAGTGAAAAGAGCACTAGTTTTATAGTTGAATCCTAGATTTATGTCCTTGCTCTGCCACTTACTGTCAGCTGGGGGACCTTGGGGAAGTCCCTTCTGCACTCTGGTCCTCAGTTTTCTTCTCTGTAAAATGAAGGCTTGTACCCAATGATCGCTAAGGTCCCACTGAACTCTAAATTCTAGTATCCTCTGATTTCCGAGAGTCAACTAGTCTAGCCTTCGGTTTCCAAACAGGACCCTACCAATGACATGGAACTTGAACAATGACTTTGAAGAAATCTAGGGAGAGAGAGTTCTGTTCTCTTTGGGTGGACCTGCCCCTGCTTCATTACAGAAATTTCCCAAAACTTGTTGATGAACTAACAAAGTGTGTGTGGGGGTGGGGTGGCATCTCATGCCACTCTGATGACCCTTATTTTACACTACTTTGTATTATAGTGATTGGGTACATATATATCTTCAAGGCAATCCAACAAGCATTTATTAACTTCATACTATGTGTACACACATAGTACCTATGTATACACTGTTAGGTACTAGGTATAAAAAGAAAAAGCCAACAGCAAAAAAAATTCCTGTCTTCCTGTTATTGTTTTTCAGTTGTTTTCAATCATGTCTGACTCATGACCCTATTTGGGGTTTTCTTTGCAATAATACTGAAGTGGTTTGCCATTTCCTCCTCCAGTTCATTTTACAAATGAGGAAACTGAGGCAGACAGTATTTAGTGACTTGTAAGGGTCACATATTTAGTAAGTGTCTGAGACCAGATCTGAACTCAGGAAGAAGAGTTTTGCTGACTCCAGACCTGGCATTCTATCCACTGGGCCACCTAGCTGCCCTTTAAAAAAAAATTCTCATCTTCAAGGAGGGATTATTTTATTGGTTTTATCTCCTTTAGTAGACTATGAGCTCCCTGGGGACAAGGATCCCATCTGATGAGCCACTGAGCTCAGCAGAAGACTTTGTATATAGTAGATACTCTGAATGAATGAATGAAATGAGAGGAAAGAAAGACATGGAAAAAGTATCAGATTTTAAGTTGAAGGACCTGAGTTCTGCTATGTATGACATCGGTAATCTTGAGAAATTCCCCTTCCTGGTTTTCCATTTCATTGCATGTAAAATATTAGGATGGGACTAAGTGGCCTTTTTTTTTTTTTTGCTTTTTTGGAGGGCAATTGGGGTTAAGTGACTTGACCAAGGTCACACAGCTAATTTTTGTGTTAAGTGTCTGAGGCCAGATTTGAACTCAGGTCCTCCTGACTCCAGGGCTGGTGCTCTGTTCACTGTGTCACCTAGTCACCCCTAAGCGTCCTTTTAAGTCTCTTTCAACTGTTTGTCCTGTAATTGTTTACTTGGTCCATACTGTGGCAGCCAGCATCCCTTCTGAATCTGTTTTGAAATTTCCCTCTGGGGGAAGGTTCTCCCTGGCTTTTCAAAGCCCCCAAATCTGCTAGGTGGCCTTAGAGTGGGAAGGGAAGTAAGAAGATAACAAAGGTTTCCAGAGCCCCATGTTTCTTTAAATGTCTGAGGAATATCACCAGATAATAGCAGGCTCTGTTAGATGAGGACCATGGGATCTCAGGCCTCTCTTGGTTTAAAGGGGAAAATATGATATTGACTTGGCTGCAGGCTGATATGGGGAGGAAGAAGTTGGCATTAAATCAAGAATTGAAAAGCAATTTCAGTGCTTTAAACGAAATTTCTGAGCCTGGGAAACAATTATGCATTAAAATCCATTGGAGGGGAAAAAAATCTATTAAAACTTCAAGAGAAATACTTTGCTATAAATTAGATTTTCTTGCCAACCAGGATAATTCGATAATTTCCCCTTGACATTTTAAAGATTGTTCTTTTGGGGGACTTAGAAGACTTTGATCCTGGGAATGATTCACTCCCCAGAAAAGATGAAGTTGGGCAGTTTGGTTACCAGTCGAGAGACTCCTGGTCTGCTGCCTCTGTTTGGGTGGTGTGGAGAGGACAGTGAGGAGCTATGTAGGCCGAAATCTCTGAGCCTTGGCATCATTCTCTGCCAAAGCTATTAAGAAGGATAAAGTGCCTTGCATACAGAAGGCTCTGCCCTGTGATATATAAAGCCTTCCTCCGCCCCTCCCCCCCCCATCCCTTCCCCTGCACTGGGGCCTTGGCCTTGAGAAACAATTTGGAGAAGATTGAATGAAACCTCGATTTTATCTTCCAGATCAGGGATGTCCCCAAACATCTCAGTTTCCCAAAGGAAACTGTTAACAAAAAATGGATCTAAGTCCTTCCAGAAGCAGCTAGATGGTGCAAGTGGATACAACACTGGACCTAGAGTCAGGAGGCCCCAAGTTCAAATTCAGCCTCACAGATATGTGAAGTGGGGATAAATAAGTCTCTACCTCGCAGGCTTGTTGTGAGGATCAAACATAAAGCTGGTAGGTGGCTGGAACATTGTGGGTGCTATATAAATACTAGCTTCTTCTTAGACCATACACGTCTCAAATGCCCCATACGTTGTTGTTCAGTCGTTTCAGGCACGTCCAACTCTTTGTGGCCTTATTTGGCATTTTCTTGGCAAGGATAAGGGAATGGTTTGCTATTTCCTTCTCCAGCACATTTTACAGATGAAAAAACTGAGGCAAACTGGTTTAAATGACTTGCCCAGGGTCACACAGCTAGCATCTGAGGCCAGAACTGAACTCAGGAAGATGAGTCTTCTTGACTCCAGGCAAGGCATTCTATCCATTGCATCACCTAGCTGCCTATGCCCCATATATCCGGGATCATAAAGTCTTGGGATCATAGAACTAAAGCTGAAATGGTCATTGCATCATTTTACAGATGTGGAAAATGAGGCTCAAAGTAGCAGAACTCAGAGCTGAACTCCCAATGTATGATTCCAAGTTCAATGCTCCTTCCACTGCCCCAGGGGTGAAGAATTCCATTGCTTTGTGAAAGAGGGGAATCATTTCTTTGCCCTGAACTTACCTCCTTCTGTCCCTAAGGGCACTTCAAGGGTCCCTGTTTCCTGAAGTCCCACATAATGGTTAGAAGGCTAGACCTAGGGCCAGGGAGATGGGCCCTTAAGTCTGGGCCCTGAAGTTTACTACGTGCATGACCTTTAGCTTTCCTGGTTATCAGCGGGAATAATAACACCTGGAGCCCCTACCTTACCTAGTTGTTGGGAGGCTCAAATGAGGGTGATGGATGTAAAGTGCTTCCTCAATGTTAAAAGACTCTATGCATGCCAGTTGTTACTATTATTACCCCCTTTTTGGTGATTCTTGAAAGTAAAATCTGCTCCCCCTTCTCAGGGACTGAGGCAGCCAAATTGAATCTGAAAGTGCCCAACAGTTCCCCTCCACCCCCAGGGCCATCCAAAGCTATCCTTGTTAAACTATGCCACAGCATTAGTCCAGGGGATGCACAAATGGACAAAAAACTGAGAAATGCAAGGCCTCAGAAGGGAAACTGAGTCAGGTTGGTGACAGCAGTGGTCTCATCCCTGCTCTGATATCAAGAGACCTTGGTCATGTCCTCTCGTCTTCTTGTTTCCTCCCTGCAAAACTGGGGAAACAATGCCTGATTTATAAACCAGATCATGGACAAGGAAATGCAGTGCTCAGCGTCCCGGAAGAGAGGCTGTAAGCGGACCGTAGTACATTCCTGTTATTTGGCAAAGGGACCCACTGCCCAAAATAAAAATAAAGCACCTCCCTCTGTGTGACTGGAACGTCACCCCAACCCTTTCTTCTGTTACCCATTTTGGATGAGAGATAGCCTCATGGCCCAGAAGTGATAAGGACCCTGGAGACCTAAGAGCTCCCCAGTAACATATAAATCCTCCCAGGAAGCAGCCGGGTGGTTCAGTGGCTAGGGCGCTGAGTTCCAATGTGGCCTTGGACACTTACTAGCTGCGTGAACCTCAGCAAGTTACTTCACCTCAGTTTCCTCATCTATAAAATAGGAACAATCATAGCCCCTACCTCCCAGGATTACTGTGAGGATCAAATGAGATAAGTGCTGTATAAATGTTAGCTATGAAGGTGGTGGTGATGACGACGACGATGATGATGACGATGATGATGATGATGACGACGATGATGATGATGGTGATGATGATGATGACGATGATGATGGTGATGATGATGATGATGACGACGACGATGATGATGATGATGACGACGATGATGCATGTTCGACCTTAAGCATTCCCAGGCAATGAAGTAGATAGATTCCAGTGCCTGCATAGACTTGGAACTTGGAGTCAAGAGACTGGGTTCAAATTCCTGCTCAGACACCTCCTAGCTAGATGACCATGGACAAGTCACTTAACTATCCTCAGCCTCAGTTTTTCCATCTGTAAAATGGCGATAATAATATCACTTACCTCCCAGGGTTGTTATAAGAATCAAAGGAGATAATGTACTTTGCAAATCTTAAAGCACTACATAAATGCTAGGTATTATTATTGACACCTTAAATTAGTTGATAAGTAATATTAATATTATTATAATATTATTTATATTATAAATTTATTAAAAGTATGATATAAGGAAAGGACTTCCAGGGGAGAGGAGAAATCCAGACAAAGTGTTCAGTGCTGTAAGAGGATATTTGAAAGAAAGAAAGAGGAAGAGAGAGAGACAGAGACAGAGAGAGAGACAGAGAGAGCAGTGAGAGGCTTTCAACTGGTGAGAAGGTCAGGGAAGAATTCATACATGGTACACAAAAATTCATACAGGAAATTCATACAAGAATTCATACTTGTACTAGTCTTTAAAAAACAACTAACTCTTGAAGGAAGGTGATTCAGAAAGTTTTAGATGAAGAGACCTAGGGCATTCTGAGGTTGGGGAGGGGGTGGGAGATAGCTTGTGAAAATAAATAGATGTAGGAGATGATGTGTTTGGTTTCAAGAACCGAGGTGGTCAAATTTGTTTAGAATGCAGAATGGATGAGGGGAGTGACTTGAAGTAATGCTGGAAAAATAAACTGGGGTCACATTGTGGAGGGCCCTAACTATTGGACTAATGAATTTTCATTTTCTCCTCAAGATAATAGTGAGCCACTGAAGATTTTTGACCAGAGGAGTAGCATGGTCAGAATTGTGTATGTGTGAGGAAGATTATTTTGGTAGCTATATGAAGGATGGTTAGTAGAGAATAGTTAGCACTGGAATCAGCAAGATCAATTGGGGGAGAGAAGAACTGAAAAAAGATCTGGAAGAAGGCCAGCTGCACCAAACTATTGAAAGCTGGCAAGACCTTGGCTCACTTCCTCTCCACATTTTCCTAGAGTAGAGTACAGGAAATGACTAATTGTACCTACCACTAGGTTGGGAGTTTCAAACAGGAACTAGCCTATCTTAGGCAGGTAGGTACATGAAAGAGAGGGTGTTTTTTAAAGGGAAAGGTGGCTAATTGATAAATGGAGGCCTATCTATTGTTATTTCCTTAATATAGTCTTCCTCTGTTACCCTGCATTTCAGAATGGTCCCCAAACCTCATTTACGTAACTACTGTGAGGAAATGTGTTCGAACAAAGTTGATCCGGCTTCATTTTCTCCTATTTGGATGAAAGTTACTAAATTATCCTGGGATGCCCATGGTGGGTAGAGGGAGAGAAAGTAAGGGAGGGGAAGAGATTCAAGGAACAACCAAAGGGTTATTATAAAGTGATCTGATACGTTGGGAAGTAGGTGTCAATTCAATGTAAACTTTGAAACACTTTAAACACTTTAACAAATGTGAGTTATTTGTTAAGCTCATACTTGTGCAAAGCACTGTATTAACTTCTGAAAGCAATACCAAGAATATCTAATATAGTTAAAATTAGAAGGGAAATTGGTAAATAAGTGGGAAAAAATCTTTGCTGCAAGTTTCTCTGATAAAAGTCTCATCTAACATATATAAGGAACTGATTTAGATATATAAGAATAAAACACATTCCCCAATACATAAATGATCAAAGGAAGTGTTCAAAGGAAGATATCTAAACTATCAAAAATCATATCACAAAAGTTCCAAATCACTAATAATTAGAGGAATGCAAATTAAAACATTTAATTAAAATTGAGGTTCCACATCACACCTATTACACTAGCAAGTATGACAAAAGAGGAAAATGACAAATATTGGAGAGATTGTGGAAAAATAGACAGTTAAGTACACTGTTAGTAGAAGTGTGGATTAGTCCAGCCATCCTGGAACGCAAAACTATGCCAAAAATTTTACTAACTTGAGTTTACCTTTTGACCCAGCTATAGACAATCAGTAGGGCCTATACCCCAGAGAAATCAAAGATTTGGAAAAAAGACCCATAGGTACAAAAGTATTACTAGTAGATCTTTTCCATGGTACGCAAAAATTAGAAACTTAAGGGGTATTCTCCTATTGGAGAATGGCTAAACAAATTATAGTTTATGAAAGCAATGGAATTTTATTGTGCTTTAAGAAATGATTTCAGAAGAAACTGGAAAGACCTCCATGAATTTATGTAGATCAAAGTGAGCAGAACTAGGAAAACAATTTATGTAATGACAGCATTGTACAGCAAAACAACTTTGGAAAGCTTTAGAACTCTGGTCAATGCACTGAATAATAAACTATGAATCCAGAAGAATGAATATGAAGCAAGCCACCATCCTCCTGCTGGAGAGGTGATCAGCCTAAGATGCAGAGAGAGACAAGCATTTTCTCCAGCATGGTCAATGTGGGCATTTGTTTTGCTGTATTTAGCATGTTTATTATAAGAATTGTATTTTTCCTTGTTTTCTTCTTTTGCTCAAAGGGGAGGAGACAGTGGGAAAGATAAATTATAAATTAACTTAAATGTGTTGCAACTTTAAGATTGTCATTATTATAACTAAATTTATTTTTAAAAAGAGAGAGATGGGGTGGGGGGCGGCTAGGTGGTATAGTGAATAGAGCACTGGCCCTGGAGTCAGGAGGACCTGAGTTCAAATCCAGCCTCAGACACTTAACACTTACTACCCATGTGACCTTGGGCAAGTCACTTGACCCAAACTGCCCTGCCTTCCCCCCTCCAAGAAGAAAAAAAAAAGAGAGAGATAGAAAGTTTAGATAAACTATAGTCCATGCCCTCAAGGAGTTTATAGTCTGGAGTCACCAATAATGTTAATGCTACTCAACTAGTTCCTTAGTCAACCTTATCCAAAGCTTCTCTCTCTCTTGGAGTCCCAAGGATGGTACTCCTGGATTTTCCCATTTTGACCTGGGGTCATAGAATCTTAGAATCCATGAAATGGAAGGAACTGTCAAAGGCTATCTAGCTCACCCCCTCCCTGAAGGAGGAAACTCATCCCCAACATTCCAACAAGTACCTGCCAGAAAACCTCCAAGTGATGGGGAATTCTTCCCCACTCCCTCCTCTCTCTGTCTCCCTCACTTTCTCTTTTTCTTCTCTCTCTCCCTCCCTCCATCCCTCTTTTCCCTCTTTCTTCTCTCTCTCTCTCTGTCTCTGTCTCTCTCTCTCTGTCTCTCTGTCTCTCTCACAAATGTTGTTCTACCATTTAAATTATTATATCCAGAGGCAAGAAAAATGGGGAGGGGAACAGAGAGGAGTAATGAGGTGGAAGAAAAGCAACAAGTATTTGTTAGGCACTGTACTAAGCATCAGAGCTACAGAGAAAGACAAACTCGTTCCTTCTCAGTGTTCTGAGGACCTAAAATAACATAGCCCAGTTCCATTCATGCAGGGGGATCATAGGACCAAGAACAGAGTGAGAGCCCTGCTCTTTACTCACTCATTTCCATGTGCCCTCTCTGAGTTTCAGTGCCTGTGCCTAAAAGCATCCAGGTGAGCCCTCCCCTTCTCTTCCCTTTGATACCCTCCTCCTTGGCTACCAAATGCAACCTCATCTTCACTTCCAGATTCCTGAAACCCTTCCCACCCCATTTTTTGACACCTTCGCTCTTCCATATACAAAGCTGTTATAATCTTTGTTGATGATTATTTCAATTTAATTCGGTAAGCATTTGTTAAGTTCCTACCATGTGGTGGGCAGAGAGTTAGGTGCTGGAGCCACAAAGGCAAAAATCAAAGTTCCTGTCCTAAAGGAGTTTCCTCTCTATTGGAAAAAGCTATTATAAATACACATACACACCCACACCCCCCGCCCCAATTTGTGCCTGTGTATATACACATAAACACATAAATACACATACACACCCACACACCCCCAAAATTTGTGCCTGTGTATATACACATAAACACATGTAGTATATACACATAAACACAAATATACATATGTGTATATATAAGTATTCTATATACATACATATATATGAAATATATACCAGGCAATCCAGCTGAAGTGAGGAGGCCCTGGTGAGAAGGCTTCATGGAGCAGGTGGCATTGAGCTGAGCTTTAATGTAATATCAGGATCCTAAGAGGAGGAGAGGAGGGGAGAACACACCCCAGCTATGGAAGATGGCCAGTTCAAAGGTAGAATAATTGGTGATGGAATATTGTATAGCCTAGTTTGGCTGGAATGAAGGGTGCCTGAAGGGGAGCAGTGAGTAATAATCTTGGAAGGATGGGTTGAAGCCAGATCATAAAGGGTCTTGAATGCCAGTGGAGTTTGTAGTGGATGCTAGAGGTAATGGGGAGCCACTGATTTTTAGGAAAATCATCTTGATATTAGTGTGAAGGCTGAATGGTAGAGGGGAAGGACTTGAGGAAAGGAGGTCAATTAGGAGACTACTATAATAGTGTGGATAAAGAAAGTCCAAATTAGGGTAGTGGTTTTACGAATAGAGGCAGGGGGGATGGATTTTGTGGAAGTAGAATTTAAAAGGCAGAGGTGAGAAGGGCCAGCATGGGGATACTCTGTGCTGGATTAAGGAAGTGGGAAATGTAATGTCCTGTAGCATCAAACAGGTCAGTTTGACTGAGATGAAAAGTATGTGAAGAATAATAAAGTATAACCTTCCTAATATGATTATTTCATATGCAGAAAAATCTTTTGCCAAAAAATAAAACTCATTTTTCTTTAAAAACCAAAAACAAAAACATGGAAATAAATGGGTCTTTTCCTTAAAAAGGTAAATAGCATAAATCTCAAGGCAATGGTTAGTATTATATGTAACGAAGATACACTAGAATCTTTTCAAATAAATTCCGGAATGAAACAAGGATGTCCATTGTCACCCCCCCCCTTTTTTTTTACATAATTGGTTGGTTGGTTGTTGTCTTTTGTTCTCGGAGAGGACCAAAATGACATCACTATGTTGGGGTCGAGGTACAATGTATGTGATTGTGGCTGATCAGACCAGTATGATCTCAGAAGGCTCTACCACAGGTTAGGCACAAAGAGTCCATGTGAACATTTGGGGTGGAAATGACTCTAAATTTGTGCATCCCATATTTCTTTTGAGTTACTGCAGTTGTGTTTCATTCATAGAGCACAGCACCTTCTTTGATGCATACATGCCATGTTGGGGGGTCCTTTGCCAGTGTCTCCCATGTCATGTAATTGATTCCAAAGTTCTTCAGAGAGACTTTGAGAGTGTTCTTGTATCTCTTCTTCTGATCACCATGTCAGAGCCTGCCTTGAATGTGTTCTCCATAAAATAGTCTTTTAGGCAAATTTACATTTGGCATTCAAACAACCTGGGCAGCCCATCCTAGTTGCACTCTCTATAGTAGAGAACTAAAAAACTAATTCAAACAATAACTTCAGCAAAGTTGCAGGGTATAAGATAAATTTATAGTAATCATTAGCATTTTTTACTTAATACCAATAAAACCCATCAGGAAGACATAGAAAGAGAAATTCCATTTAAAATAACTACAGAATCAAGCATAATCCCAAGCAAACAGGTAGCCTCCAGCTGCCAGACTTCCAAGTATTTCAGTGTAGCCCTGGGGAAATGCAGAAACACCTCACCAGCCTCAGCACATGTCAGACACCAGCACAGCCTTGGTAAGCTTCCAGATCCCTATAGCCTCCAGCAGCACCTTATCCCACCCCACACCCTCAGTACAGCACCAGAAATAAGGGTCCCCTATGAACCTCAGGAGAACATCAGTGCAGTACCAGGTAGAGAGTCAGGGCCTACAGCCCCTGGCACAAGAAGCCTGAAGGGTAGAACACTGTAGGGGTAGAACTCAAATTTAAAAGAAAGGAAAAAGGCCAAAAAAGATGAGCAAATAACAACAACAACAAAAAGAATCTGACCATAGAAAGCTATTATGGGGACAGGAAAGATAAAGACACAAACTCAGAAGAGGACAACAATATTGAAACATATTTGGGCAAAACCACAAAGAAAAATGGGAAGTGGTCTCAAGCCTAGAAAGAACTCATGGAAGAGTTCAAAAGAGAACTTAAGATCATATGAGAGAGGCAGAAGAAAAATTAGGAAAAGAAATGATAGAGGAAGAGAATTATGAAAAAAGAGTCAACATCTTGGGGAAAAAAAAAAGGACAGTTGGCCAAATGGCAAAGGAAGTATGAAAGTTAATTGATGAAAACGGTTTCTTAAAAGTTTGAGTTAGGCAAGTGGAAGCTAATGATTCTATGTTACATCAAGAATCAATCAAACAGATTCAAAAGAATGAAAAAATGGAAGAAAATGTAAAATATCTCACTGTAGAAACAATTGACCTAGAAAATAGATCCAGGACAGATAATGTCAGAATCATTGGACTACCAGAAAGCCATAATCAAAAGGAGAACCTGGACAGCATCTTTCAAGAAATTATCAAGCATAACTACCCTGATATCCTGGAACCAGAGGGCAAAATAGGCATTGAAAGAATCCACCAATCACCTCAGGAAAGAGATCCCAAAATAAAAACTCCAAGGAACATTATAGTCAAATTACAGAACTATAAGGTCAAGGAAAAAATACTGCAAGTGGACAGAAAGAAACAATTCAAATATTGGGAAACCACATTCAGGATTACATAGGACTTAGCAACTGTAACATTAAAGAATAAGAGATTATGGAACATGATATTCTAGAAGACAAAGAAGCTAGGACTACAAGCAAGAATCACCTACTTGGCAAAATTAATCATAATACTTCAAGGGAAAAAATGGTAATTCAATGAAATAGAAGGATTTCAAGTTTTCTTAAGAAGATCAGAATTGAACAAAAAAATTTTTGATCTCCAATATCAAGACCCAAGAGAAGCCTAAAAAGGGGGAAAGGGAAAAGAAAACATAAAGGATTCAATGGAGCTCAACTGCTTACATACCTACATGGGAAGATGATATTTGTAATTCTTAAAAATTGTACCACCAGCAGTACAACTAGAAGGAATATATATAGACTAAGGGTACAGGTGTAAGGTGAATCTGAGGGATTGAAATAAAAAAACATTAAGGAATGAGAAAGAGTAATACATTGGGTATAGAAGGAAGGGAGACGTAGAATGGGGTAAATTATTTTGAAGAGGTGCAGAAAATCTATTACAGTGGAGGGAAACATGGGGGGGTGAGTGATGGGCATCACTTGAACCTCAGTCTCATCAGTATTAGCTCAAAGAGGGAATAACATGCACAATTAGCTGAATATTGGAATCTATCTTACCTGACAGGAAAGTAAGAGGGGAGGAGATTAAGTAAAGGGGTGGGGGTGGGAGGACTGACAGAAGAGAGGGTAAAAAGTAAGGTAAAAGCAGAATCTATTATGCTCCAGCCGAAGTCAGAAGAAGAGCAGGGGTAGCAATCTTGATCTCAAGCAAAGCAAAAGCAAAATAGACCTAGTTAAAAGAGATAAAGAAGGAGTCTGCTTCTTGTGAAAAGGTACCATAGACAATGAATTAATATCAGTATAAAACATATATGCGCCAAGTGGTATAGCATCCAAATTCTTAAAAGAGAAGTTAAGTGAGTTATAGGTTCATGAACAAACAAGAGAGATAGAAAGCATTACAAAATGTAAAATAGATAATTTTGATCATATTAAATTAGAAGGCTTTTGCATAAACAAAACCAATGCAACCAAGATTAGAAGGAAAGCAGAAAGCTGGAAAACAATCTTTACAACAAGTGTCTCTGGTAAAGACCTCATTTCTCAAATATATAAAGAACTGAGTCAAATTAGTAAGAAAACAAGTCATTCCACAATTGATAAATGGTCAAAGGATGTGAATGAAGAAATCAAAGCTATGCATATACATATGAAGAAGTGCTCTTAATCACTTTTGATTGGGGAAATGCAAATTAAAACAAGTCTGAGGCACCACCTCACACCTATTAGATTGCCTAATTGTATCAGCAATTACCCTAGCATACCCAGGGTGGCTGCTAGCACAGGTTCCTAGATCTGCTTTTCTAAAGGAAAGCAACTCAAAATGGGTTAACAATCTTACTTTAATCAATGAAACGTATATCATTTACCTAGTTCAGGGGGAAAAGTCAGCACCCTGAACTTCAGAGAAT
>CM053581.1:327763678-327774937 GCA_028627135.1 Pseudochirops cupreus
CGGAGATTGTCACAGCCCTCTTGACCCACTGCCCAATCACAAAGTAAGAAGGTGTGGGCATTCCTGAAGAACAAGCCTCCTGCCACAGGCTCTATGTGACCACATTCAGTCTATTAGGGGGCAGAGTATACTTTCAAATCTGGGAAGGTTCTCAGAGCCACTTAAACCACTTAAGCCAAGGGCCTAGGGGCAGGGAAGATCTTCAGATTCCCATAACACTAATATGACAAAGAAAGGAAAATGAGGAATGTTGGAGAGGATATGGAAAACTAATGCATTGTTGTTGGAGTTGTGAACTGATCCAACCATTCTGGAGAGCAATTTTCCCAAAGGGCAACCAAACTGTGCATACCTTTTGATCCAGCAATACCACTTCTAGGTCTGTATTCCAAGGAGATCATTTAAAAAGAAAAAAGGACCTACATATACAAAAATATTTATAGCAACCCTTTTCATGGTGGCAAAATATTGGAAACTAAGGGGATGCCTATCAATTGGGGAATGACTGAACAAGCTGTGGTATATGAAAGCAATGGAATACTATTGTGCAATAAGAAATTGTGAACAGACAGATTTCAGAAAAACCTCATACACAGTATCAGCAACATTGTGTGATCAACTATGAATGACTCAGCTCTTCTCAGCAACACAATGATCCAAGACAAGTACAAAGAACTCACAAAGGAAAATGCTATCCACATCCAGATAAAGAACTGATGAATTCAGAATGGAGATAGAAGCATATTTTTCCACCTACTTCATTCTTTCTCATGATTTTATTTCCTTTTGATCGGCTTCCTCTTCCACAACTGTGATGAATATGGGAATGTGTTTTACATGATAGCACATGAACAACCTATATCAAATTGCTTACCATTTTAGGAAGAGAGAAGGGTAGACAGGGAGAAAAATTTGGAACTCAAATCTTATAAAAATGAATGCTAAAAATTATCTTGACATGCAATTGGGAAAAAAATAAAATACTATTTAAAATAACTACAAAATCTATAAAATATTTGAGAATTTATCATTAAGAGCCATTTTCCCATTTGACCAATAGTCTAAGGATAGGATAATAATAATAATAATATAACTAGGATTTATATAGTGCCTTAATTTTACAAAGTGCTTTGCATATGTCAACTCATTTGATCCTCTGCGAGGTAGGTGCTATTCTTATCCTATTGTACAGATGAGGAAACTGAAGCAGATAACAGTGCACAGGGTATCTGTAAGTGCTATAAGAAATGAGGAAATAGGGGCAGGTAGAGGGCACAGTAATTAGAGCACTGGCCCTGGAGTCAGGAGGACCTGAGTTCAAATCTGGCCTCAGACACTTGACACACTTACTAGCTGTATGATCTTGGGCAAGTCACTTAACCCCAATTGCCTTGCCTTCCCCCTCCAAGAAAAAAAAAACGCTTAAAACTTCAATTAAAAAAAACTGAAAAAAAGAAATGAGGAAATAGATGATTTCAAGAAGCGTAGGAAGATTATATAAACTAATATAGAATGAAATGAGTAGAAGCAGAAAGACAATTTATGCTATAACATCAATATTAAACAATTTGAAGATTCGCCTAGGCTTTCATTATTGCTTGCCTGGACTAATGCAACAACCTTCTAACAGGTCCCTGTACTTAATTTCCTTTCTCTCCACTTTCCAATCTGCCCTCTTCACACAACTGCAAAATTGATATTACCCAAAACACAGGTCTGACCATGTTACTCTTCTGCTCAAGAAATTTCAGTGGCTCCTTGGTGCTTTTAGAATAAAAATACAAGTACCTGACATTTAAAGTCTTTCACAATGTGGAGCCAATCTTTCTTTTAAAATCAAATTTTATCTATCTACCTATCTATCTATGTATCTATGTATCTATCTATCTAACTATCTATCTATATGTACCTATATCTATATCTTTAACCCTAAATCCATCACCTCTCTAAAATCAACCCTCTAGAACTTTTAGTTGTTTGGGGTCATATTATGTTGTGTTATGTTATGTTATGTTATGTTATGTTATGTTATGTTATGTTATGTTATGTTATGTTGTGTTGTGTTGTGTTATGTTATGTTACGTTATGTTATGTTATGTTATGTTGTGTTATGTTATGTTATGTTATGTTATGTTAATAACATTCACCTATTGGTTTTTTGACTGAGTTCATCCATTAATAGTAAGTGTGTAGATACAGTATTTGTTCTGGAGATTCTGGGGTATGAGTGAGCTTACTTGGTAGACAGCGAGCATCCCTTGGTGGGGAGATAAAGTGTATAGTGCCTTACGTGGGAAGCAAAAGCAGCCCATTCTCTGTCCACTCAGTGTCCTGGCTTTCCAGGTGCATTTATTGAACCTTCATTCAATAAGTAATTAATGTGGGCGGGCAGGGCCCTGATTTCAGAGCTGTGAGTGAAATAGAGATGACTAAGATATCACTATAGAAATAGGTAGAATATGGAATATGCTTAGGAGAGGTAGGAACAAAGCTATTCTGAGGAAGGAGTGACTCATGTCCCTTTTGTAGGGGGAAGAAGGGAGGGGATACCGGAAAAAAGCTGTCATGGAAGAGGTAACCATTTAAGTTAGGCCTTGAAAGATAGGATTTTATTAGAAGAAATTAAGTAAGAAGATTAGGAGAGCAAAGGTATTCTAGGTATAGGGAACAACTCTGAATTCAGCTGAATTTCAGTGGAATTCAGCTCCCTTTTTGAATGTCAGAGTTGGTGTCCACCCTTTTGTAAAGGTACAAAATTTGAGATATGTAAACAAAGTGACAAAGTCCATCAATCTGCAGTCAGGAGTTTGATAATTGTGTGATCTTCATAAAACCCCTTTCCTTTCCCAAACCTCAGTTTCTTCCTCTATAAAATGAAGGGTCTGGACGAGATTATTTCCAAGATTCCTTCCCCCTCTGATCCAGGTTGAAGGATTTCTGATTGCTCCCACTTGTAGTCTTCTCCCCATATCCCCAGTACTTACCTCTTTGGTATCTTGTTCCAGGCCTTGCTCATCTAGTCCCCACTCTCCCTCAGACACTCCTGACCGAGCAAAATCACTTTAGCAATTGAACAGTATTTACTGACATATTATCTAATCTGAGCCTTACAGCAACTCTAGGAGGTAGGTCCTTAAAAGTATTTTTAGCCCCAGAAAAGGCAAGTGACTTGGCCATATTCACAGTTAGTAAGCCTCAGAGGCTAGAGATGAAGTCAAGTCTTCCTGATTCTAGGTTCAGTTCTCTCCACTGTGCCATTCTACCTCTATGTTGGGAACAGGAGAAATACTGTGAATTCCTATAAATATCCTGGGACTGAGAGTAGCCATATTGGCCATTGCCTTTATCATGATCCTGATCACCCAGTAGCCCTAAAAATTGAGAGTGGTACCAAATTGGAAAGGACCTTGAATGCTCAAAAGAGGAGCTTAAATTCCAGTTCAGGGCTCATTCGTTGATTATCAGTTCATGGAATTTAAGTGAACATTGAAGGAAAAACCATTTTTCCCCAGGAAAAGGAGATGTGGGCTTAGTTATTCTGAGCTTTATCAATACAGAAAACCTGACAGTGGCTGAGGCTTGAAATCCTCAGGTAGAAGCTTGAACCTAGATAAGAGGCAGCTTCTATTTCTCACTAATCAAGCACCTATGAGGTACTAGACTCCAGAGTAGGTGGTCTGTCAATCATTTTGTGATCTAGTGTCTTGTGGTGGTTTCCACAAGAATTAAACAAACCATGGACCAGGCCATGCAACGCTGAGAGGGTGACTCGTACAAGAGAGAACTTTTTTCCTATGGCAGTTTAGGGAGCTTGGCAAGCCAGTTAAATGGTTCTCAGACCCCAAGAGCAAGGCAGCAGGTACAAAGGTCCCCATGAGGATGAAAAGAATGGGTATCCTAGGCCATAGCATATCCTTGATCAATGACTCAGTCTCGTGGATACCCAGTCCTTGTCTAAGAGGCCTGGTGAGATAGGGAATATGGAAACAGAGGTTAGCTCCATGCCCTCTTTTGGGAAAAAGGGTACCCCTACAAAGAGAATGCTAACTGTGTTTTGTCCAAGATCGTACCAGCTTTCAGGACTGAGATGTCCGCAAACTGCTCCAGATGTATTTAGAAGATATTAGCCCTCTTTGGTTCTCTGGTTTTGCCACCTGACTCTAGAGAAGCCAGAAGTTTCAGATTTCTGGGACCGTTTGCCCTGCAGGTGGATAATTTTCTAAGGGTATGTGTCTGGCACAGAGATCAGAAGCTTTGATTCCCTCCATTCATTTCCATCTCAATGAAATGAGGCCACATCTGGAAAACCACATCTTGAAGCATGCTCTGTCCCCTGGGGGAAAGATGTTTCTGATCCCAAGAGCTGGCTGCTGGGGGACATGTGTGGACCTGAAATGATGTAGCCTCAAGCTCACTGGGGTAACCTGGTTCACTATGCCTGGGTGATTCAGGTACCATGAAACTAGTAGAACACATGTGTGCTATGCTGATGCAAGAAGCATTCCTTCCACCCACACACTCAGCCTTCTCCCCTCTCCTCCTACCCTAATGAACCCACAAATTACAGAATCTTAGATCAGAGCTAACAGAGCCCACACAACAGTGTGATACAGTGGAAACAACTCTGGATTTTGAAGCAGATTCACATCCCAGAGCTACCATTCACTATCTGCATGACCTTGCTTTGGCAAGCTGCTTAGACTCTCTCAGCCTCAGTTTCCCCATCTATAAAATGGGAGGGTTGAATCAGAAGACCTCTAAAGTCTGTTTCAGTACTAACATATATAAGCCTCTATTTTATAGAGAGGAAAACTGACACCTAAAATCTCACGGTGAGTAGATGGCACAGTTGGGACATGGTCTCATGCTGTTCCATCAGAACAAACTGTGATCTGGCCCTCAAAAGACAAAAAGGTTAATGGAACCTCAGCTCCCATTTCCAGTGCATGCAGAGCCAAAGGAAAGAGTCTAAAACTTCAGCAGTAATCACTGACTTCAGAGAGAGACTAAGAATTTTCTACCTAAAAAGTGTGTAAATGGGAGCCCAATCTGGCAGGATTTCAAGGGGAATATCTAAAGGATAACAACATAGGGCCTTGTAGTAGCTGTGAATTAGCCCTTTGGTATAAGCTCTCTTAAATGTGAGCCCTGGACCTTGTATGCACTGGTGAGGAGTGGGCCACAAACTTTTGGTAGAATGTTTCATATCAACCATTCTTACCTTCGTAAATACTCTTTTCTGAATTTGGTCAACTAATTGACCTCAACTGATAAGAACACTGGTGGGGGTTTATGAGCCAGAGCTCTAGAAAGATGTCTCATCCCTCTGTCCCTCAGGGTTAATCCTAGAGCTCTATGGGGTTGTAGTAGATGCCCTAATAGCTGGACCTTGTCTTCTATCACAATTAGGGATTGGGAGAGTAACCCTAGAGAATGTGCTAAAAAGTGTAGATCTGGGAGTCATTTGCATAGAGAAGATAACTGAATCTATGGAAACTAATGAGGTCACCAAGAAAGAGAATATAGAGGGAGAAGAAAAGAAGAGCCAGGCCTGATGATGTCCCCATATTTTGCATGGAGTCCACAAAAGTCCAGGGCAGAGCAGAAGGTGGTCAGCAATGTCAAATGCTACAGAGAGGTCAAGAAGAATGGGTCACTTTGCCATTTCAGAGAGCCATATTTAGCTGGTTCTCCTACTCAGTTCTGAGCCCATCTGCTTGCCCCTCTCTGAAAGGACATCTGCAGAAGATATGGAAATATAAGTTCTCTGTCATCAAGGAGTTAACATGACTCACACTTGAAAGAAAACAATACATGTTTATTGATTTTAGTCTATAAACGCAGTAGGAATTCAGAACAGGGAGAAATTATAGGTACAAAATGTGAATTGCAGTAGAGAAGGCTTCCTATGGGAAGTAGCCTTGAAGAACAAATAGAATTTATAAGGCAGCCTGACATAGTAGAAAGAATATTGACTATATGGGAAGTTGAATTCTGGCTCTGCTACTTATTAGCTATGTGACCTTGACCAATTCACTTAATGATGGTGTTTGGGGTGGGGAGGAGACAGTGTGGTATTTTGCTATAGCATCTCCTGTGGAGTTTGGCATATGTGGGGAGAGCCATGTTGTTGGAGGTTCACCATAACACCAGAACTCTCTTGGTTCCAGCTTGATGCTGGGAAGAAATATGGCACTCATAAGTATTACGAAATTTAACACAAGGTTTACTTTGCTCTAACATAGCAAGGAAATGCAACAGGTATACAGTAGCATTTAGCTCCTTTGGTCCAGACCCCCCTCATCTTCATATGGAAATAACTCAGATAACTGACATGGACTTCAGAAATCTACCACATCCCAGGAACCTAGATTCCATGTGGCTGGGACATTTCATGCCTTTAGGTGACCAGAAAGCTGCATCAGGAAAGCCAGAGCCCAGGAACAACTTTGTCTTCTTTTAGGTAACATCTTCCCACATTAGGGGAGGGAGAAAAAAAAATTGCATCAAGGAAACCCTGGCCCTATCTGACGTGTGCCCCGGCTTACCCTGAAATCCCCATTATAGCTATAATAACATTAACATTTCCATAGTGCTTTACACTTTACAGAGTGCTTCCCTTTCCAAACATGATCTCATTTGATTCTCCAAAGGACCATATGAGGTGAATGCTTTATTATGATGCCTGTTTTACAGATGAAGAAACTGAGACTCTGGGACAAGAAAACCCTTGTCCAATCTCATATGCATAATATATAGCAGAGGCAGGTTTCAAACTCATGCCTCCTGGGTCTAAATCCAGTGCTTTTCCCCTCCACTAATGCCAGTATTTGGACTTTAATTAATGTTTGGTATTAAATAAAGCATTTTAAACATCACAATGGGACTATATAACTAAACTCATGGAAATCTGCACAAGACACATTTTAAGAAACTGTAAAACAACTAAATATTCAATAAGTCAACATCTATTTTAAAATTCATAAACGTGATAGTACAATAAATATATATGAGAAAATAATTTCTAAATCTTCCTTAAAAGGTAAATAAAATAATCACTTTTTGATTAACATAATATAAAAGAAAAAATAGTCCTTTAAAGGTATTATAAAGTTTAAAACTTCTACTGTTATATATGCATATAGACACATATATGCATATATGTGATGCATGTGTATACACACACATACGCATACACATAGTTCATGTACTGGGATGATTATCCCAACTTCTCCTTGTACTGATGAGTGGAGTCTCCAGAGCATGGCTACTCTGTTCCCTCAGAACTCTGTGTTTAGATCTGAGGGGCTGGCAGTTATCTTTCTAATGCTATAAGACCCCACCAGTGTACTTTGGACCATGGAAGTCAATTTAACCAGACTCTATTAGCTATTAGAAAAGGGTATTTACTAATGTGACATAGTAAAAATAATTGGTACTAAGCACTTCCTAAAAGTTCACGACACATCTCCTACTAGTACATAAAGAGACCAGGGGAAAGAGGGCTCAAACTAAGAAAGCACATAAGGCAAATAGGGAATTCACAGTTCCTAGTTGCTGTAAGTCCTTGGGATGTTCAAGAAGTTCTCTTCCATGGAATTTCTCTATCTTTTCCTGATAGATTTTGTTGGTAATACGCAGAAATGCTCATGATTTATGTGGGCTTATTTTATATTCTACAATATTTCCGAAGTTGGTAATTATTTTAATTAGTTTTTAAATTATTTTTAGGGTTCATTAAATAAACAATCACATCATCTCCAAAAAAATTTGATTTTGCTTCCTCTTTACCCATGTTTATTCCTTCAGTTTCTTTTTCTGGTCTCATTGATATAGCTAGCATTTCTAGCACCAAGAATAAAAATGATGATAATGGACGTCCTCACTTTCCCCAATCTCATTGGAAAGGCCTCTGGTTTATCTTCATTATGTAGATAGATATTATTATCATATTAAAGAAAGATTTCTTTATTCCTATGCTTTCTAGTTTTTAACAAATGAATGTTGTACTTTCTTAGCTTTTTCTGCATCTGTGATATATTCATATGATTTTTGTTCTTTCTCTTTATATGATCAATTATGTTTATAGTTTTCCTGATAATGAAATAGTCGTGCATTCCTGGTCATAGTATATAATCTTTGTGACATGTTGCTACATTCTTCTTGCTCATATTTGATTAAAATTTTTGCATCAAAATTCAGTAGGGATATTGGTTTATAGTACTTTTTCTCTCTGTTTCTACTCTGTCTGGTTTAGGTATCAAAACCATATTTATATCATAGAAGTAATTTGATAGGATAATTTCATTTTTCTGCTGTTTTCCCCAAAACTTTATGTAATATTGTAATTAATTTTCTTTGAATATTTAATAGAATTTGCTGGTAAATCCATGTGGTGTCAGGGTTTTGTTTATTTGTTTGAGAGTTCATTTGTAGCTTGCAGCAATTTCTTTTTCTGAGATGGGACTAATTCCTTTAGTTCTTATCTGTCAATCTGAATATTTTCTAAATATTCATCCCTTTCCTTCATATTATCACTTACATTATTAGTATATAATTGGGCAAATTTTTTTCTGATATTTTCCTTTATATTGTCTTTGTTTAGGATTCACTTTTTTCATTTTTGATACTGGTAATTTGGTTTTATTTTTAAAAATCAAGTTAGCTAGTAGTACATTATCATTTTTTTCTTCAAAAACCAGTTCCTAGTTTTATAAGTAATTTTTTTTTTAAATCTTGCCTTCAATTTTGTTTATCTCTTCTTTGATTTTTATGATTTCAAGTTTGGATTTTAATTGGAACTTTTTAACTGAATAGTTTTTAAATCAGTTTTTAAATTGCTCTCTCTCCCTTATTCTGCAAATATTTAGAAATGTAAAATTTCTTTAAAGACTGCTTTGGTTAGCTGCAATCTAAAAATTGTAGTATGTTGTCATATTGTTGTCATTATTTTTAATGAAATTAATTCTTGTTTCTATAATCTGTACTTTTATCCACTCATTCTTTTTTTTTTTTTTTGCTTTTTGGAGGGCAATTGGGGTTAAGTGACTTGCCCAAAGTCACACAGCTAGTAAGTGTGCCAAGTGTCTGAGGTCGTATTTGAACTCAGGTCCTCCTGACCCCAGGGCTGGTGGTCTATTCACTGTGCCACCTAGCCACCCCTATCCACCCTTTCTTAAGCATTAAATTATTTAGTCTCTAATTCTGAATTTTTTCTTTAGTAGTACTTTATTTAATATATTTTAATTGCACTGTCATATATAAAAGCTGTTTAATACGTTTGCTTTCCTGCGTTTGTTTGTTAGATTTTTACATGCTAATACATGGCTAAGTTTTGTAAGAATTCCATGAATATGTATACTTTTTTCTATTCCTCTTCAATAATCTGCAAAAGCCTAAAATTCTAATTAAATCTTTAACTTCTTTCTTGTTTTTTTTTTCTGTTACATTCTTGTAGGTTTGCAAGGTATAAACTGAGATCCCCTACTAGTTTTACTATCCCTTACAGATAGTTTTACTGTCTATTTTCCCCTGTAATTTATTTAACTTTTCCTTTAAGTATTTAGCTGCTAATCCACTTAGTCCACCTAGATTTATTGTTGATATTAATACATTGTTTTTGGGACTTTTGAGCAAAATGTACTCTTCTTGTTTGTCTCTTTTAATTGTCTATTTTGACTTTCCTCATCTGAGGTCATGTTCACTACACCCGTTTTTGAAAAATTTAGCTGAAGCATAATAGATTTTATTCTAGCCCTTACTTTTAACTCAGTTTGAATCTTCTTGCTTCAAGTTTGTTTCTTATAATTGAGTCTGTTTTCTAATCCATTCTACTTTCCTCTTTCATTTTATGGGTGAATCTATCTTATTGGCATTCAAGAGTAATTGTTAATTATGTGTTATCCTCCATCCTTGTCTCATATTTTTCTTCTATTTAATAAAAATAACACTAGGACGTATATACCACTTTAGGTTTGCATAGTTCTTTACTAATTTTATCTTCACAGCAATCCTGGGAAGTAGTGCTATTATCACTCCCCCTTTTATAGATGAAGAAACTGAGGAAGAGGTCAAATGTCTCACCCATGGTCAGATATTTAGTAAATTTCTGAGGTTGGAGGGGCAGAGCCAAGATGGCAGCATAGGAGCAGCAAGAAATCGCAGCTCCAACACAGCCACATCAGATACCCAAAAAATATGACTCTAAAAAATTCTAGGGCTCTAAAATGCACACAGATATATTTCCTGCTGAAGGCAGCTTGGCTCAAAGCAACCATTTCAGCTCTGAGAGCTGAAACCAGCCCAGCTTGAAATGGTGGCTTTTGCCCTGGGGGCGGCTGGACGAGAGGAGCCCCGCTTTGGCTGGAGCTTCAGGAGAGCGGATCTGAGGCAGCTGTGGCAGTATCCAGAATTAGCCAGCCATAAGAAAAAAAGATTAAGGTTAGTGGAACTTGGCTAAAAACCGGGGAAGAAAAGCGGGTCTGGCCAAGCTGCCTCCAGGACAAAGAAGCAGGAAGCAGAGGTTCTGCACCCGCCTCCACATTGCCACTTCAGAGCTCCCGGCCTGCAGACTGCAGGGGGGCCAAGCAATCGTTCAGAGGCCAAGTGCTCTCGCGCTGAGCAGCCTGGATCCAGATTGTGGTCTTGGGTGGTGGTCCTGGGGTTTTTTTTTTCAGTGAGCCGGAGCTGGGGAGGGACCCAGCAGCCTCCTAAAAGCCCCGGAAGCTGGGAAAACCACAGCAATTTTGGACAGAGCTGTTCCCTCTGGAAGCAGAGTTCCACAGAACTAAAAAAAACAAAACAAAACATTGAATAGCAAACATGAATAACCATAGGAAGCAAAGTAAGAACAGCAACCAAACCCTGGATTCCTTCTTCGGGGAAAAGAAGGAACAAAGCAGGGAAAGGGAGGAAGACAACGCAGTCAGAACTCCCACACTAAAAGCTTCCAAGAAACATGAAGATTGCCAAAAAGCTAGAGATCAGCTGAAGAAAGATTTTGAAAACCAAATGAGAGAAGTGGAAGAAAAATTGGGAAGAGAAATAAGAATGATGCAAGAAAATCATGAAAAGAGAGTCAACAACCTGACTGAAGAAATTAACACCTTAAAAAACAGATTAACTCAAATGACAAAAGAGGCCCAAAAAGCCAATGAGAAGAACGCCTTAAAAAGTTGACTTTGCCAGATGGAAAAAGAATCTCAAAAGCATTCTGAAGAGAATAACTCCTTCAAAATTAGAGTGGAGCAAATGGAAGCA
>CM053581.1:327775437-327800438 GCA_028627135.1 Pseudochirops cupreus
TGAAACAAACTCCCAAGAGCCACAGAAGAGGGGAGCATGTGGACCTTGGGTGCCATTTTACTGTCCTTGGGTTTTGATATAATATGGTACTACAAAGACAATTTTTAAAAATCACTTATGGAGACGCTGGGAGGCAATGGTGTTTAGACTTGCATACAGTAAATGTTTAATAAATATTTCTTGACTTGGGTTACAGAAAGTTGACTTGGGATGAACATGTTGTGCCAGACCAACTTTTTTTCTTTTATTGATAGAATTACTACAATGACAGATCAGGGAATGTTGTAGACATAGATAAACTAGATTGAGTAAAACATTTAACAGTCTCTCATTCTATCTTTTTGACAAATAGAGAGCCACATAGAGAACTAACACTGATATAAGTAAGACCAAGAGCCGTTTTTCAGTGGACAATTGGTCAAAGGATATGAGCAGTTCTCCAAGAATTCTAAACTAATCACAAAGAGAAATGAAAATTTAAAAAAATCCTGAAGTTTTACCTCAAACCCAGTATATTAGAAAAAATGATATAATATGGAACTAGTGTTGGAGGGGCTATGGAAAGACAAACACACTAATACACTGTTGGTAGAGCTATGAATTGGTCCAACCATTCTGGAAAGCAATTTACAATTATGGTTTTTAAGAAAGCGACAGACATGTATATACTTTTTGACCAAAATGTCCTACTATAAGGCATAAGTCCCAAGAAGACTAACGATAAAAAGGTCCCATATATATTAAAGCATTCATAGCATCATTTATCATGGTAACAAAGAACTAAAAGCAAAGAAGATACCCATCAAATGAAGCCATAGCTAAACAAATTGTAGAACATAAATATAATGGGATACAAAGAATCAGAGCACATGCATCATGAATATCAAGAGAAGTATGGGAAGACATATATGCACAGATGCAGATTGAAGTAAGCAGAATCATAAAAATAATGTTATATTTAAACTTAAATATAGAAAATAATATACTTTAAAATATATACATTTAAATTTAATTATAATTTAGATGAGGAGACTAAAATGAATGAAATAGACTATCGTAATTATCATGACCGAGCTTATCCTTAGATAAGAGTTGAAGAAATGCTCCCTCCCTTTATGGCTGAGGTGGGGGTGGAGAACTATGAGTGTGGGATATTATATATGCTCTTGGAAATTGCTTTCTCTGAATTACTTTTGTTCATTTTTTAAAATTAAGGAAAGGGTGGGGAGAAATATATTCAGAAATGAATGTGGCATAAAAACAAAAGAAGTCAAAAAGAAAGAAAGACAGAAAGAAAGAAAAAAAACTATTTAGTAAAATGCAATGGTAAGTCCTTTTGTAAAGTGAACAATCATCCCTTAATTTATCTTTTGTACAACATCAACTAGTTGTGTGAATATTGGCAAATCCACAAGCTTGTTTCTTTCTGTGCAAAATGAAATAATTGGACCAGTTTTGAGTCTGATTTTGAAAGTGGTTGTCCATACTCTAGGTTTGCATAAAGTGAAGGCCAGCTGTATCCAGTAACAAAAGAAGTAGGTCCTCATGATCCTCCTTGTTCCCTTATGTCCCCCAGATTTATTTCCCTGTGGAAGCAGGTTCACAATAGTGGGATATATTCCTTAGCCCCACCTATAAAAAGCATCAATCTTGTCTCTGAACCACATCAAAAAGAGAACAGTCCATGGGAACGTGGAGAATACAATGCTTGTTTTATAATCTGTCAGCCTGGAAACTTTGTGCTGGGCCCTGCTCTCTGTGATAGACTATAGAAAAAAGTCTGTTATTCTGGTCCTTGGGAGCTGTGATTGGGCAACTGAAATTGCCACTGTCATCCTAGTAGCAGAGAGCTGAGGTTAGACCATTAATAGGACTCCTGCTTTATGGGTGGCACATAGTATCTGGAGCCAGGAAGACTCATCTTCCTGAGTTCAAATCCAGTCTCAGGCACTTACTGGCTATATGACCCCGGGCAAGTCACTTAACCTTATTTGTCTGTTTCCTCATCTGTAAAATAAGCTGGAGAAAGAAAGGTCATGCCATTCTGGTTTCTTTGCCAAGAAAACCCCAAATGGGGTCACAAAGAGTCAGACACTATTGAACAATAACAGAACTCTTGAGCTGAGGCTGGGTCACTGGAAGTAAATCTTGTTTTCTTGGGCAACAAAAGCAGAATGAAGCAAGCAAAACCAGAAAAATAATATGCAATAAAGTAATGGAGGTCAGGCCTATCTACTGACATATCTGGTTTTGCTAAGATGGTGTAAAATGCTAGAGTTTTGTTTCCATAAGTGACTTGGGGACTGGAGCACATGTATGAATTCTGTGTTGGTCTTATACTCAATTTGTTGTTGTTCAGTAATTTTTTTTTGGAGGGAGGAAGGCAGGGCAATTGGGGTTAAGTGACTTGCCCAAGGTCACACAGCTAGTAAGTATTGAGTGTCTGAGGCCAGAGTTGAACTCAGGTCCTCCTGACTCCAGGGCCGGTGCTCTATTCACAACACCACCTAGCCAACCTGATATTGTTCAGTAATTTCTGACTCTTAGTGACTCCATTGGGGTTT
Organism: Pseudochirops cupreus; assembly: GCA_028627135.1. Lineage (NCBI taxonomy): Eukaryota > Metazoa > Chordata > Mammalia > Diprotodontia > Pseudocheiridae > Pseudochirops > Pseudochirops cupreus. Next base: position 327,778,002 of record CM053581.1, read on the forward strand.
TCTTGGCAAAGACATCAAAGTGGTGTGACCTTTCCTTCTCCAGCTTATTTTACAGATGAGGAAACCAAGGCAAACAGGGTTAAGTGACTTGTCGCACAATCAATAAGTGTTTGAGGAGGGATGTGAAATTAGGAAAATGAGTCTTTCTGATTCCAGGACCAGCACTCTATCCACTGCTCCATTTTGCTTCTACCCAGTAAGTGGGATCCTTTTTCTATTGGTTCAAAGGGCCTGAGATAGCACAGGCTGGAGAATTTTGCTGCTTTTGCGTCTGAGGGAGAAAATCACTCCTTCACTCACAGCCAATGAAACCATGAAGTAAGAGAAAAGCAGCCCAAGAACTGTCTCCTTTCCCTTCTTCCCTCTTCCCTCCTCCCCTTTAGGTTGTGTGGCCCTGAACCCATCTGGGTCCCCACCAAAGCCTTGCCAGAGGTGGCTACGTTCTACAAGTCAACAAGCATTTATTAAACAAGGACTATAAGCTAGGCACTGTGCTAAGTGATGGAAATACAGATAGTACTGAAAGACAGTCCCTTACATTCTAATGGGAAAAGAGGAAACTGAAGAAGAAAGAAGATGTGGCTGGCTGAAGAGTCCTTCTTAAAATGAAGCCTCTGGGATGAACCAGGCAATCAGAGGAAGATGCCCAGGGGTGGAGAGGACATCAAGTGTGAGAAGTTTAGGGATGATGTAAACTTCCTGGAGGAAGATATTTCTGTGGCATGGCAGAGAAAGTTCAGAGAGCCTGGAGAGGAATGAAATAGGAAGAACAATTCCTTCCCAGGGCTTGTTTTACTTAGCTACTTAACATTGGCTTAGCGTTTTATAAAGAAACCTTTCCTTCAAAGATATAACATGAACAAATGTATAAACATTTCCCCCAACACCAAGGGGGCACGATCTTTCCTATGCCATCTCACCTCTTGGAGGGAGGGGAGATTAGACTCACAGTTTAGTTCAGTCCAAAGCTTGCAGGGCCCTGTTGTTTCTACTGGGCTAACTCCCTGGACCCTTGGTCCTTGAGACCTTGCTGCTATGCTGGCTGAAAACTGGCCTGGATTCCTGAGCTTCCAGATCTCTCTGTCTCTGAACTCCTAGGCTGGGCTGAAAACTCTACTTGCTGCATCCTGAACAAAAAATTATGACTAAAAAGACCAAAGTCCCAGGCCTCTTCCTGTGACCACATTCTCTCTTACTGCATGAACTCACTTGCTATGAATGGGATTCACCTTCTCCTTTGGGCATGAATACAGCAAAAGTCCCGAACTATACTGACTCAGGCTGTTTGAAGTGATCAGAAAGTCCAGGGCCATTGGCCTCACAACCGTGTGGAAGACCAATACAAAACGTCCATGGATGCTCCATCCAGGTCCTCCACTCCCCTGGAAAAATGTCTCTACTATGTTTCCTAGGATGGGTGACCCCATCTTAACAAAACTGATGGTGTTTGCACATGTATCTGTCCTGCATTAAAGTTATATTAACAGTTTATTTCCTTGGAGGAAGAATATTTGAGCTAGGCCTTCAAGGATGAACAGGTTTTTAGCTGTTAATGCTATATTCCCTTCTTTGCTCTTTTTCCTTCTTAACATATGTACATATCCTTGGGGAAAGTAATCAGAAGTCATTATTAGTAACATATCTTAATAATGAAGGAAGATCAGAGCCTTCTCCAAGAGAGATTTCCGAAGAAAGGGTTTTCCTAGAGACAAGGAGAAAAAGAACCTAGAAGCAGCTAAAACATGCTAGGGACCATGCTAGCTAGGGAGAATAAAAAAAGGAAGACACATTCTGACTCCTAACTCCCCAGGGTCCTCCTTAAACTGGGAGAGACCCTTGGCACTGTAGGATAGGTGGTAGTGACCAGGCAGTACAGAAACTGTTGATTCCTTACTTCTGCAAAGACTCTGGGTTCTGTTGAGCCTTTTGGAAAACTGAGTCTGCTCTGGGCTGAGGTTTTGGAGCAGTTTCACTGCAAGATAGAAACTGTAGGGGGAAGAGGAAGAGGAAGCAAGGGGAGGCAAATTCCCAGTAGGTTTCCAGGCCCCCAAGCCTTAGCTAAGCCACTTCTGGTTATGATTTGTTTATTTGCATTTTATGTCTTCCTGCATACTGAGGGAAGAAGAAAAAAATAGTTAATAGGATATGCTGGCATGAGTTATCTCAAATTTCAGACAATGCAGCACTTACAGGGTAAAGGCATGAGCATTCAGGGAAACATTCAGGTCAAGCTGCATCCTTATTGTGGTTCTGGGAGGTTCCAGTGAAACCAAAAAAGACATGTTCATCTTACATTAGCTTTGAGCAATGGTAAACATTTAAATTCCAGACCCAGAAGGAAACTTAGTAAGGAGTAACATTCCCTTTGCCTTCTCCCCTTAAGCCCACCTGGCCTCCTAATCTTCCCCTCTCCCCAAAACTGGCATGACTTTCCCCAATGCCTCTTATTTCCCTGGGCCCCAAAGTGATACTGCATAGATGGGAGCTGTACCCAGGGGTAAGGTCAGCAAGACCCACGAGCAGAAGGGCCTTAACCCAAGTCTTAACTTGTCCTTAAAACAAATGTGAGCTGAGTTTAAGAAAAACTGGGAATCAGAATGCCACAGACGACTCAGGAACAGAATTTAGGGAAAAGAAAATCCAGAAGACCCCAAAGCCTAGGACTTAATAGCTCCTTAAAATGGTTGATAAGAGTTCTGGTTCAGTGGGATGAACACAGGATTTGGAGTCAGGTGACTGTACTTATGGTACTTATCTATGGCATCATAAACAACTTGCTTACCCTCTCTAATCTTCAAGTTTCCTCATCTTACAAATGAGAGAGTTAAACTAGTTGAATTCTAATGTCCCTTCCAACCTATGAATTTCCTAAGTTATTCCTCTTACTTTTCAGGAAAACTGGAAGTGCACAAGGACCAGAATGGGGTCGTATCAGTCTTGGTGGAAGGGAGGCTACCTGAAATCCTACCATCAAATTAAGCAGATCCAGGGGGGGTTTTGGTCTCAATCCATCACAACATCTATTTAGTATCTCTTATGTTTGCCATACTGTGCAAGCCCTGTGGGTACAAAAATAGACATGATACAAACCTTGATGTAAAGGAGATGTCTTTTTAATGAGAAGAACAAGTACAAAAATTCCCTGATACAAAGAGGATCAATATTAATCAACAGGCATTCATTATGCAGCTCTGTGCTAGGAGAGCAGCCCCACTTGCTGAGGGTACAAAGAAGAAACAAGAACAGTTTGTGCCCTCAAGGCGCTTACCTTCTAATGGGGGAGATAATACATTCCTATAAGAATATGCAAAACCCGTATGAGGTCACCTTGCAGGGATTAGTGGAAAGTAGATGTCTGGCAAAGTTCAATGAGAAATATGAGGAGAGAAAGGTCATTTTCAGTTGGGCCACTCAGAGAGGACTTCCATGGAAAAGAAGCCACATTTATTGAGTCTTCAAGGAAGAGAAGAACCTCAATGGGTAGTAATAGGGTAGAGAGTTCATGGCAGGTGTAACCCCCTACTCCCATCTCTGGTTAGGGGCAGGTCTGACACCAGTATCCCGTTAGTTCAGGCTTGATGTTGGGATACAATGAGACATTTAGAGGTCCAGTTTGCTTAGCTATAGCATAGAAGAAATATCATGTATTTTTTTTTTTGGTTTTTATTTTTTGCTTTTTGGAAGGGGGAAGGCAGGGCAATTGGGGTTAAATGACTTGCTCAAGGTCACACAGCTAGTAAGTGTTAAGTGTCTGAGGCTGGATTTGAACTCAGGTCCTCCTGACTCCAGGGCCAGTGCTCTATTCACTGCTCCACCTAGCCGCCCCATAGAAGAAATATTATGAAGGAATCAACAGCACTTTGCTTCAGCATTGGCTTCCCTTGCCTCCTTGTGAAAATGTGTCTGGTCATCAGGGAAGAGTATATTGACTTTTGTGGCCTTAGGAACCCACCAAGTCTGAAAGCTATGGACTACATGTGGTTGGGAATTTTTATGCCCAAAGGAAGGTGCATCATGGTACACAGTACACATGACCTTGCAGTCAGGTGCTAGAGGCTTTAGGGAAAACTAACTTACTCTTTTGCTGGGGGTGGAAGAAGACATGGACCTAACTCGTGTTTTAAGGAGAGGCTGGTAGATATTCCTATCACATACAACCCCATGGTGCAAAGGTCCTAAGGAAATTCTAGAGGACCTTTCATCATTTAAATACTTTTAGGGCTTTTACTTGGTAGTCCTCTTAGCAAGGGAAATACTGAGGAAAAGGGAAAAATAAACAATGGCAACAAAAATTTTTAGCACCATCCTCCAAATGGGGGAGGTGAGGAAAGTGAAAAAAAGAAAAAAAGGAGGAAAAGATGTAGAAGCAAGAAGAAAAAAGCCAAGATACCAGGCTATTCCTCTTCCTTTTGGAAGAGCCATGTCTTAGACATCAACAATCTGGTTCATGAGGTGCTGTGATGCCACAGCTTTGCAGCTCACAGCGGGTCTCCTAAGGCAAGGGGTAACAATGAGCTGGTGCAGCACCATACCCAGCATAGCCACTGCCCAGATGATGACACTTCTGGTGCAGTCACAGATTCCTTCTCCTGATATGAAGCGGTGACAATGAACAGAAGCCGCTCTGGAAACGTCAGGGCCCCAGTGTAGATAAGTTAACAATTCTTCATCCCACATTGGAGTTATCTGTAGCAAAGGAGCTAAAAGGTCGCAAGCCTCTTTTATGCAACCTGTCCCAGGATCTAAGTAGATACCGAGGCTTTTGTTGCACTGCCACCCATTCAGTATTTCCTGGCCCATGCTTCATTTTGGGACTTATAAGGGACCTTTATCAAGCCTTTGCCCCTTTAGTGGCCTCTGATGAAGCTCTGCCTGCTCCTTCTACAGAGTCTGGGTAAGGACTCTCCCTCTACTTCAGCTAGGAACTCAAGATTACCACCAAGTGGGCTAAAGGACCTCTGTTTTCTGTGTAAATTCAAGATCACCATAGTGCAATGGTGCAGAGATAGTTTCACCTCTTCCATGTCATTAGAAAGCAGGGCACTCCCCCTACAATTCCTTAAGACCTCTATGGGAAAAAGTTGCCCAAAATATCTTAATGGAAGAGGCCTGACAATTGAGGGGAAATTGAATCATTTTCCCAGGAGTATACTGCAACCCCCCACCCCACCCCCAAATAGCAGGGACCTTGAGCCCTGGGTAACTCTGTGTACAGAGTAGAACAAAGAAAGACTTTAGAGGGACAGCCAGACCTATGTCTGAAAGTAATCCATTTCTATCGGATAGATCTTCCTGGAAGCCCGAGCCAAGAAACTTCTATCCCAAGTCTTGGATTAGGACATGGACTTTGAGCAGTGGGACACCCAATCATGATAGTCATGCATGCGAATAGGTCCTCATAAGCAGAGGTCCATAGGGCTATGGGAGAGGCAAGGTGCTGGGACTTCAGCTGGAGGTCTCAATCTCTAGTAGAATTGTAATCTGTTTGTGAAGGGCACTAATACTTATGGGACCAAGCCCTGATGGTTACTGTGACCCCAATATGCTGCTCACATTTTGCCAATTGATCCGTCTTCCTGTCATATGACAAGAAAGATCAGGAGCTAAACACTGCTGCCATTTGGATGCAATTGTACCTAGAAAGTGGGATCTAATTGTCCCTAAGATAGGCTGGCCTTAAGGAGTAGCAGGTCATTGGAGGGGCTGCATAAATCCAGTCTATCAAACATATTCCCTTCAAGAGCCTTATCCCCTCCCTAGCAAATCTCCACTGAGGAGTCACTTGCAACTGAAATCCATCTCTATGGGGCCAGGTATGAGTAGCTCTCTGTTTCAGCCATCTAAAAAAAACCACAGTGTGGTCCCTATCAAGAGGCTTTAGTTACTTTAGCTGACCCTGTAGAAGGAAGTAAGGAGAGAGCTCCCCAAGCCTATGAAACCATAGCAGAAAGAGTCTCTACAATGATTCCATTTGAGCATGACCCCAGAAGCCACTGCTCCATTGACTCATTAGGCTGTTGTTTGGACTTGTAACTTTAAAAGTTCCTTTATGGTAAAAAGCTGGTCCACTACCTACTCCTGAAGTAGAGGAAATCACACTCCAGGGTGTAGCAATAGGGTAATGCCAGGGTTGGTTTACCACTGTCAGAAGTTCCCAAGTCTCTTCCTCATTGCCGCTATCATTTTCCTCTCTTTATGGCTCTGATTTCACGAGTATACAGTGTAACCTTTAGGTCAGAGACCTCATTTCTGCCCCCAGACCCATGAGTTCTCAGTTGGTACTGTTTGTCCCCTTCACTTGTGTGACTGCCAGCTCCATTAGCTGTTCCCCAGTTTCCAGCTGAAATCTGAATTGCACTGGGTCAGTCTTAATATGCTGGAAGTCCAGCTTCTGTAGGATGGCCAACAACCAGGGAGTACTGGAATTGAAACTCTTAATGATCTCCCACTCCTGTCAGACTCCTTTAGCTACCCCTGAATTCAATGTAAATCCATTGAGAGGACTCCCCACTCACAACTAGGTACCACCGAGAGGTGCCCAGCCATCTGATCATCCCAATCTCTGAATTTGCAGTGCCATTTGTCCAATTCAAGTATGACATGAGCCAGAAGGCCATATCCTTCTAAATGGCAGAGTAGCAAGAAGAACAAAGAACCCACCCCCAACTCTCCAGAAAACTTTTCAAACAGTTCTAGAAAACAAACTCTTATAGGAAAATCTGAGAAAAACTCACAAGTCATTTTTCTAAACCAAGTCAGCCCAGAGAGACATCCAAAGAGATCTACAGACACTGAGGATGTGGTCAGTTCAGGAGTGTGCTGAAAGGTTGTGCATAAAGGCAAGATGAAGTCCCAGGGCACTGTGACAGGAGTCTCTGGAAGTTTTGCTGCCACCGCCCAGTCCCAGATCACAGATCCGGGGCAGACAGAGAAGAGGACCTTCACTTCTGAGTGATGTTCTTGAGAAGTTCAGAACTAAGTAGCAGCTGTGTGTGACTCAGACCTCAGAAGCAGAGCCAGGTCTCAATTCTATCTGTGAGCCAGGTATGAAACTTAGCATAAGAATAATAAGGGCAGGAATCACAAATCAAAGGGAAACTTGAAATTCTGTTGCTCTGAACCAGCAGAGTTTCCTTGCTGGTTGCTTGTGTCTGGGTCAAACAGCAGTCTACTATTGGTCAGTCTGAAACCTAGGTCAAGAATTTGCAGAGTTCAGACCAAGAGGGCAACAATCAGACTTTTGTCTTGGATTGTGCCACTTTGAGAACGTTGAAAGCTTGCAGGTCCTTACTCTGAGTTGTCCCTGAGATCCTAGAATAACATAACACTCAGTATCTTAAGAAAGCAGCAATAGGACTAACCTCAACCTTCCCTCCAAAAGCACACAGATCCTAGCCCTAATATTAGACCTGAAGTCAGGACGTAAGCTGGAAGAATGAGTAAAAGAAAAAAGAATACCACCAAGACAGTTATTATGGTGACAGATACTGTAAAGATAAAAATCCAGAATAGTATGACTACAAAATATCTGCAAGCAAAGCCTCAAACAAACAAAACTTGAGCACAATTTGATTAGAATTCCTGGACAATATCAAGCAAGAGCTTAAAAAAAAGTGTTAAAAATTTTTGTATAAATGAAATGAGAGCACCAGAGGGAAAAAATTGGAAAAGAAATAAGATTTATGGAAGAAAGAATTGGAAAGAGAATTAATAGCTTGGCACAAGAGATACCAAACCTTGCCAAGCAAAAAATGCCCTCAAAATTAGAATGGAACAAATGAAGTCAATGACTCCATGAAACAGCAAGAAATATTAAAACAAAAGTTAAAATAAATGAAAAAAATTAAAGAAAATATATGGCATCTTGTAGCAAAAACAACTGATCTGGAAAACAGATCAAAGAGAAAAAATTTAACAATCATTAGACTACCTGAAAGCCATGACTTTAACAAAGATCTTTAAAGTCGTATTTCAAGAAATTTTTCAAAAAACTCTATCCGGATTTCTAAGAACCAGAGACCAGAGTAGAAACAAAAAGAATCTATCAAATATCTTCTGAAGGAAATCCCAAAATGTAAACTCCCAGGAACATTATAGCCAAAATCCAGAACTTCCAGGTCAAAGAAAAATTACTACAAGCATCTAGAAAGGGAAGAATTCAAGTACCAAAGGGTCACAGTCAGGAACTTACATGATTTAGCAGTCATCACTAGAAAGAAATGGAAAGTTTAAATATGATATTTCAGAAGAAAAAGTATATGGGCTTACAGTCAAGAATAATTTAATCAGCTAAAACTGAGTACAATTTTATAGAAGAAACAAAATGGGCCATTAATGAAATAAGAGACTTCCAAGCATTCCTGATGAAAAGATCAAAACTGTGTAGAAACTTTGAAGTTATAACACAGGAGTTAAGAGAATACATAAAAGTAAACTCTAATGAACAATCGTAAGGGACTAAACAAGGATACACCGCTAACATTCTCATGAGGGAAACTGATATGGAAGGGTCCCTTCTGAACTCTCTCATCATTCAGAGGTCATAGAAAGATGCTAATTAGCAGGACCTCTGAGTCATTCTGCTTTGTCTTACCGATTTGAAGAGAAGAATAGAAGGCGAAGGGAATAGGAACACACTAGGAAGGATAGGGAAAGGAAGGTTAGGAAAAGTTATCTCATAACCAGGATGCTCAAGCAGATATCCACATTGGTAAGGAGAAGGAGGTTGTGGGAGCTGTTGACACTTTCACCTCCCTCTCATCCAAACTGATCAAAGAAGAATACATTTGGTTGGGAACAAAGGCATTTCACTCGACAGGGAAATAGGAGGGAAGAGGGAGAAGGGAGTGAAGAGAACTGAAAGGTTAGAACTAAGGGAGGGATTAGTCTTAAGCAAAACAAACTCTAACTAAACATGTACAAACATATTTATAGCTGTTTTTGAGGTAGTAGAAAATGGGAGGTTGCCCTTAAGTTGGGGAATAGTTGAACAAGTTATGGTATATTGATTATATAGAATTCTATTAAGCAATAAGAAATGACGAAAGGGATGGTTTCAGAGAAATATAGGAAGACTTGTATGAGCTTGTATGACTTGTATGAGAGGGAAGTGAACAAAGCCCAGGGAGCACTTTATATAATGACAGCAATATGGTAAAGACAAACAATTTGAAAGAAATAGACACTCTTATCAGCATGAAAACCAATCAGGATTCTTGAGGACTTATCAAACATGATGCCCACCTCCTGGTAGAAAAGTGCACCCACTCAGAGTGGAGAATGAGACATATTGTTTTGGACATGGCCAATGCAGAAATTTGTTTTATTTAACTATGTATATTTTTGATAGAGGCTTTGTCTTTCTTGTCCTTAATGGAACAGAGGACTGGAGTGGGAGGGAAAGAAAGCAATTTTTTTTGAGTGAAAAAAATAAAAGGCAATTTAGAAAATCAATTTTTCTTTTTTTTTTTGTATTTTGTATTTTTTAAAAAATTATTTTCAGTTCTAAATTCTCTCTCTTCCTCCATCCCCTCCCCCATCCATTGAGAGTACCCATTATACACATGAAGTCTTATAAAAACATTTGGTCATGTTGAGGGGGGAATAAAATGCAACAAAGAAAGAGAAAAATAATATGTTTCAATCTACATTCAGAGTCCATCAGTTTTCTCTCTGGAAGTGGATAGAACTTTTCATCATGAATGTTTTGGAATTGTCATGGATTACTGTATTCAGAGTTGCAAAGTCTTTCACAGTTATTACCACTACAATATTGTTGTTACTATGTATGTTGTTCTCCCATTTGTGCCCATTTTGCTTTGTCAGTTCATATAAGTCTTCCCAGGTTTTTCTGAAACCACCTCCTTCGTTATTTCTTACAGCACAATAGTATTCTATCACAATCATATACCACAACTTATTTGGTCATTCCTCAATTGATGGGCATCTCCTCAGTTTCCAATTCTTTGCCACCAAATGAAGAGCCACCGTAAATATTTTTGTACATATGGATCCTTTTCCTTTTATCTCTTTGGTGTACAGAACTAATAGCATTGCTAGACTAAAGGGTATGTGGTCTTATAGCCCTTTGGTCATAGTTCCAAATTGCTCTGCAGAATGGTTGGATCAGTTCACAAGTCCACCCACAGTGCATTGGTGCACCTATTTAAACACACACACACACACACACACACACACACACACACACACACACACACACACACACACAAATGTTAAGGGCAGCCCTGACACTAGTACTCTGTTAATTTAGGTTTGATATTAGGATGAAATGAGGCACTCATGGGTCCAGTTACTAAAAGAGAAACCTCTTAGCTAATAAACTTAGCTAATTAAACTTAGCAAATAGTATAGAAATGATAAGGAAGGAGTCAGTGCCCTGTACCATTCCATTGTGCTATGTACAGGCACCCTCTCCAGCCACCAATAGCATGTTGGTCAATCAATTCAACTCTACATTGTCCTCTTCTCTCAATTCTCTTTCCCCTTATCCTATCAAAGATCTTGCCTTTCCAAACCCCAGCCTTCTATTACTCCCACCATCTGCTGTCATCACTCCTACTCACATATTACTAAAGGAAACTGGAGAAAATCATGAAACCATGCTGACTGGGTCCGCTGCAAGATTGTGTTACATTGTGTTACATAATCTTAACTGCACTCTCACTACATCCTGGGCAGCTAGATGATGTGGGACGGTAGATGGAGTGCTGAGCCTGCCTGGAGTGAGGAAGACACATCTTCCTGAGTTCAATCTGAATACTTACTAGCTTTTCTATTTTGGGTAAGTCACTTACCCCTGTTTGCCTCAGTTTCCTCATCTATAAAATGAGTGGGAGAAGGAAATGGCAAACCACTCCAGTATCTTTGCCAAGAAAACGGGGTCATGAAGAGTCAGACATGACTGAAAGGACTGAACAACAATCAATTCGCTCTCCCACTCATCACTGGTTTTTCCAGACCTTTTCATCGCTCCTCAAACCTCCCACAGCTTCTTTTCTCTCTTCCCTCTCAGCTGGGAACCTTGCCTCGTATTTTACTGAAAAAATTGAGGCCATTTGCTAAGAGTTTTCTCTTTTTCTCTCCTCCTTATCTTACGTCACTCAGATGCCTTGTGCCACTCACTGTGTCCTCCTTTGCCCTTCTCACTGGGAAATGTGGTCCTTCTTGCCCAAAGCAAACACTTCTATTTGCAAAAGTGACCCCATTCTGTCTTGTCTTCTCCAGCATATTGTTCCCTCTATCATTCCTACTCTCTTACTAATATTCAGTTGTTCCCTCTCTACTTGGCTGCTTACATACTTTAGGCAAACATGCCAATGCCTTCCTCATCCTCAAAAAACAAAACAAAACAACCCCTCACTTTTCCTTCTCCCTTCTCCTCAAAAAAAAAAAAACATCCTTGCTAGCTATCATGGTATATCTCTCCTCCCTTTTGTGGACAAATTCCTTGAGAAGATCATCTGTAGTAGGTGGCTCCACTTCTCTTTCCCTCTCCTCTGAACACTTTGCAGTCTACCTCATCATTCAGCAGAAACTTCTGTCTCCAATGTTCCTGATGCTCTCTTAATCGTGAAATCTGTTAGTCTTTTCTCAATCCTCATCCTCCTTGACCTCTCTGCATCCTTTGATCACCCTCTTCTCCTTAATATTCTCCTCTGTCTAAGTTTTCATGACACAGCTTCTCCTGGTTCTCCTGCTACCCTTCTGATTGCTTCTCTTCTGTCCTTTTTGCTGAATCTCTATCTACGCCATCCTCGCTGACCATGGAGGTGTGCCAAAGCTCTGTCCTGGGACCTTTTCCCTTCTCTCTCTCTCTCTAATTTCACTTGGTAATCTCATCAGTTTCCATGGTTTCAATAATCATCTCAATGCAGATGATTTTCAGATCTACGTGTCCAGCTCTAACCTCTCTCCTGACCTCCACTCACATCTCCAACTGCCAATTAAACATCTTGAATGGGATATCCCTCGGACATCTCAAACTCAACGTATCTAAAACTCAATTTTTCCCCCAGATCATCTCCTCTTCTTAACTTGTCTGTTACTGTTGAGGGCTTGCACCCTGCATGTCATCTTCAACTCCTCACTCTCTCTTGCCCCTATATTCAATCAGTTGCAAAGTACTGTCATTTCTAATTTTTTAGCATCTCCTGCGTATGCTCTCTTCTCTTCTCTGACACTACAAACATGCTGATTCAGACCCTCATCATCTCACACCTGGACTATACCACAGTACCCTGCTGGTTAGTCTCCCTACCTCAAGACTCTCCTGACTCCAATCCATCCCCTACTCAGATGTCAAATTCATCTTCTTAAAGTGCAGGTCTGACCATGTCACTCCTCTGCTCCATAAACTCCAGTGATTCCCTATCACCTCCCTGATCAAACATAAAAGCCATTATTCAGCTTTTAAAGGCTTTCATCAGCTGTTTTCTCCTTACCTTTCCGTTACTTCTTTGGTGTACTTCTGTACGCCAAAGAGATAAAAGCCCAACATTTCTGCAACTCCAGACTAAGCAACAAGCCCAACTACCCCCACCATTATACCTCCCTTGTTCTCACCCCCTTAACTCAGCCCATAGAAATCCTCCTCCTTTCTGTATATGCTATTTCCCTGATTTCAGTCACATGAGAAGATTTTCTTCTCGAATATTCTACAGCACAGTCAGAATAAGGCTCTGTCTCCAGAAGTGTTTGCCTACCCCCACCCCTTCTGCTCTGTAGACCACAAGCCCAAATTGGGTCTGTCTAGATCATAAGAGGCCAGAGACTGCAGGAGTGTCCAGTGAGGTCAGAACCTCCCCAATAGCCTATTGGTTTGTTCAGGTAAAGGTGCATTTGGAGGTTGTGCCCTAGAACAAATTAAAAAAAACAAAATAAAACAAACAACTGACTTATGATAGGTTCTTATAGAATTTAGAAATTGAAGGGACTGAAGTAACCATCAAGTCCAAATCTCTCCCGGAAACTGGAGTTCTAAAAGTCAACTGGGTCTTTATAGCAATTGGACCTCTCTTGGAGCGCTGGATCTGAAGTTGGAATATGTGTATTTGAATCCCCACTCTGCGTGATGTTAGGCAAATCACTTAAATTCTCTGTCTGTGCCTCAGTTTCCTCCTCTGTGAAATAAAAGGGTTGGACTAAATGGCCTTCTGTTTCTAAGGTCCTATATCTATGGTGTGATGACAACTGGCAGACCCAGTAATGGCCTGTCAACTTCCATGTAATGCAGTTCAATAAATGCTTATTCCTCCAATGTGAGAAGTGCTGTGCCAGAGCACTGGTGGCCAGCCTTAAACTTTTGTCAGGGATTCTCGTAAGGCAATTCCTGTGTGGGAAGGGAGCTTTGGTTAAGTACCACCAAGGTCCCATCTGGCTCCGTTATTCCAGCTTTTATGATTCAGAATCCTTAATCCTTTGATTTGGAGTAATAAATATTACTCCAAAATAACTGGAATTTAAAAGTTACAATTATTTGTCTGCAATGCTGTGCAGCTAGGTGGCACAGTGAATAGAATTCTGGGCCTACAGTAAAAAAAGACCTGAGTTCTAATCCTACCTCAGACACTTACTAACTGTGTGACCCTGGGCAAGTCACTTAACCCTCTTTGACTCAATTTTCTCATTTGTAAAATGAGCTGGAGAAGGAAATGGCAAACCACTCCAGCATCTTTATCAAGAAAACCCCAAATGGACTCACAAAGACATGAGTGAACAACAACAACACTGTGTACCATTCTGAACCCTACTTAAACTGGAGAAATTCCAGCTAGAGAAGAACCACTAAAGGATAGAGAAGATAAGAATATTCACTTGTAGATAACACTTTAGAGCTTTCAAAACACTTTTATGTCCATTCACAGAATCATAAAATTTAGAATTGGAAAAGAACATGCTGACCAACAAATCCAAACTGTCCCCTAAAGTAATCCCTCCTAAAATGTCACCCAGTCTCTGCTCAGAGACTTCCCCTGAAGAGGAAACCTTCCTTTCCTGGGTCAGCCCATTCCACTTTTGGACAGCTCTTGTTGTGAGGAAGTTTTTCTGGACACAAATTCTAAGCTGCTTCCTTGCATCTTCTCGCTACTTTGCCCCTGGTTCTGCCCTCTGGGGCGAAACAGAACAAGATTAGTCCACCTTCCTCATGGTAGCCCACCAATGATCCTGCCAACAATCCTATGAAAGAGACAGGGCAAAAACTATTATCCATATTTTGCAGATGAAAAATTGGGGCTCATAGAAATGAAGTAAATTCCCTGTGGTCACATGACTGATAAGTGGTGAGTTAGAACTTGAACCCAGGTCTTCTGACTCCCAGTGTACCACTATACCAGGATGTCTCTCAGAATGTCACACTACCCAGCAGGGGATGGTCCAATTAGACAATTTCTCCCTTTAGTGGGTTCAAGTAGCTAAATAACATGACTTTTTTTCTTTCAGACTCTTCATATTTCTTAAGAACTTCATATTTTACTAGAAAAAAAAATACAGGCCATTCTCCCTATTGAAGATCCTTCTCTTCTCTCCAACTCTATATCTCAAAACCTCTTTGACATCCTCCCCCATTCTCTCTTCCTTTACGTTAGTGTCTGATGAAGAAGTGATGCTTATTGCCAGGGCCAACCCCTCTACTTGTACCCTCAATCATATCCCAGCAAGATAAACCCCACAATCATTCCTTCCCTCTCCCTAATCTTCAGTCTTTTGCTTTCTACTGGCTTTTTTTTCCTGATGCCTACTAACATGCCCAAGTCTCTTCTGTTCTTAAAGAGCTTCACTTGACCCTACCATCTCTTCAAGCTATCACTCAAAATTCTGCTTTTTCTCAGTCAACCTCCCAGAAAAAGCTTTTTAATACTCATTGTTTCCACTTCTTCTCCTCTTCTCAGTCTCTTGTGATCTGGCTTCTGATCTCATTCAATTGAAACTGCCTTCTCCAAAGTTGCCAGTGACTCTTCAAATGGTTAAATCCAATGTTGTTGCCCTTTTCTCAGTCTGCATCCTTTGAAGCCTCTCTGTAGCATCTGACACTAGTTACTACTCTTTTCTCTTGGATACTTCTTTTTGTTTTGTTTTGGCTTCATGACACTACTCTTCATTCATTAATGACTGTCACTGCTTAGTCTCTCTTGCTGGATTAATATCCATGCCTTCCCCCATCACTGTAAGTGTCCCTCCAGTCTCTGTCCTGAGCCTCTCTCTCCACATTTTCCTTTGCTGATACCATTGCCTGCAAAAAGTTCAATTCTCATCTAGAGATTATTCCCAGGACGAGAGATACAGTCCTCATCTTTCTGCTGAGTTCTTGGCCTGCATAACTATATCAGCAAGTACCCTAGCATACCCAGGGCAGCTGCTAGCACAGCCCTGCTTTTCTAAGGATCTGCTTTTCTAAAGGAATGCAACTCAAAATGGGTTAATAGTCTCACTTTAATCAATCAAACACATATCATTTACCTAGCTCAGAGGGAAAAGTCAGCACCCTGAACTTCAGAGAACGCAAACAGAATATACACACAAGTTAACAAGCAGAAGTTACAAGCAGACAAAGAAACAGATCAGCAGACAGGCTTCCAGCGTCTGGCCATTACATCCTTACCTATTCAGTTACCAGAGAGGGAAGCACCAACATCTGGGTTTTTCAAAGCCGGGGAGTTCAACGGCTTCCCGGAGTCTCGTCTGGCCAAATCAGACAACTCTTCTCAAAGTGAGCCTCAAAGCAAAACCTCACACCAGGGGTTTATATAGCCTTCTCCTGGATCAGAGACCATCACAGCCCTCTTGACCCACTGCCCAATCACAAAGTAATAAGGTGTGGGCATTCCTGAAGAACAAGCCTCCTGCCACAGACTCCATGTGGCCACATTCAGTCTATTAGGGGGCAGAGTATACTTTCAAATCAGGGAAAGTTCTCAGAGCCACTTAAACCTATCAAAGGGCCTAGGGGCAGGGAAGATCTTCAGATTCCCATGACAATAACCAACTTCC
Organism: Pseudochirops cupreus; assembly: GCA_028627135.1. Lineage (NCBI taxonomy): Eukaryota > Metazoa > Chordata > Mammalia > Diprotodontia > Pseudocheiridae > Pseudochirops > Pseudochirops cupreus. The sequence goes on from CM053581.1 coordinate 327,794,010, forward strand.
TTTTTGGACATTCTGAATTTAATTTCCTTTAGGCCAGTTATACTCACTGTGACTAAAACAGAACTTACTATCTTTTCTCTGAAATCCTTCTCTGACCTTCCTTATTTCTGTCAAAAGCAGCACCATCCTTCTAATCACCCATGTTTGCAACCTCAGAGTTATCTTCAATTTTTCACTATTTCTTACTCCATGCTACTTACGTCCTTCAGGACATTCTCCCACATTCTTCCCCTTTTCTCCACTCATGTGGCCACTTCTTTAGCACTGGCCCTAAACACTTCTTTCTTAAACTATTCTGATAGTTTATGGGTGTCCTAATGGGTGTCCCTGCCTCAAATCTCTCCTGTCTCCAATCTAACCTCCATATAACTTCAAAAGTGAGATCCCCAAAGCACAGATCTGATCACATCACTCCCCTGATCAATAAGCTGCAATGGCTCCCTATCACCTCCAGCATCAATCATAAATTCTTCTGTCTGACCTCTAAAGCCCTTCACAGCTTGATCACAACCTTCCTTATCACACAATACTCCTTCACTCTTTTTTCAATCTAGACAAATTAGTCTACTTGTTGTTCAGCATATTTTCTATTTTCTGTCTCTGTGAACAGAAATCCCATACCTGGTATACACTCCTTCCTCATCCCTGCCCCTCAGAATCCTTAACCATCTTCAGAGTTCAATTTAAGTGCTGCATAAAGCCTTTTCTGATCCCCTCAGCTACCAGGGCTACCCACTAAAATTACCTTGCATTTACTTTTACATGTTTTGCATTTATTTATGCTGTTTCGTGTATGTTATTTCCCTCAATATAATATAAACTCCTTTAGGGAAGGATGTTTCCTTTGTGTCTTTGTGCTTGGCCCACTGTAGGTACTTAATAAACACTTATATTTGAATTGATTGACCACAGCACCACTTGTAACCTTCTTGAATGTATCCCTATGAATGAATGCCTGGTTTTTTCCACTCTGCTATATCATATTTCCTTCCAGTGCTTCCTTAAGCCCTTAGATAATGTCCACAGTCAGTCATCCTGCTTTTACCAGCAAGCCAGACCTCTTGGACTATGAGCCAAATCCTCTCTCAGCACAGCTTCTGGTCACTAGGAAGTCTCTGAATTCATTCACATTTTAATTCCAACCACTGCTGTACTTGGTCTCTGTGTTCATTGATTTGAGATTGCGTGAACTTTTAAGAATGAAGTCACCCAGAATGCTTTTGGGTTTGGGTAGTTAAGTTTGGTTGCTCTAAAATTTACTTAAATCTGCATACAGATCCTGTCCAGAAGGAGATCTACTTTGTGCTCATTGCAAGTTTTTTTTATTTTCTCATCTGTTCTGCAATAATAGATCAGGTGTTTTACTATCTTATGAGTAGCATCCCTTGAACATCTCTTTTCTCTACTTCCCTTCTTGTGTATCTTTCCATATGCCATTCATTCTATCTTTTATGTCCTAATCCTTTATCTCTTACTTGTTGAAATTCTACCCATTTTTTAAAGACATAGTTAATATGCCACATAAGATTCTTCTATGATGCCTCTAAGAACACTTTGCTGACCCCTATTGCTAGAAGTGGTCTCTCCCTCCCCAAAACTCTCATAACACTTTGGCCCATATGCTTTTTTAAAAATTATAGTAATTTATTCATTTGGCAATAATTTCTTAAGTGCCTGATAGATGTAAAACATTGTGGAATGGGTAAAAGCAGCTCAAAATCTACCAGAAGGAATATGATCAACATACTGCCTGCACTCAGACCATCATCCTTATCTCCCTTCTCCCTCCCCAACCTTGAACTTTACCATGGGACTTTGGGCTCTGATAGGTGAGCTTTTGCCTTTTCTTGTCCAGAACTAGGTCTTCACACCATTTCCTAGCCTATCATAGGATTAGGCACACAATAAACACTCAGTAAATGTTGAAGAAATAATAATTTTTCTTCTTGCTGAAACTCAGCATTAGTCTGAGAATCTGGGCTCAAATTCTACCTCTGCTCTTTGCTACTTATATGATCTTTGTTAAGTAACTTAATTTTTCTGGGCTTCAGTTTCCCCATCTGTAATATCACACTTTTGTGACTCATTGTTACCTTCCTTAAACAAACAGGAAAGCAATGTGTCACTATGTTAATTAACCAGTCAAAGTAGATCAAATTAACTAAGTGCAATATCTGAATTAGCCGCGAGGTAGTGTTCCAGTCAAGCTATCATCCTAGACCTCTTGAGTCACTCTGAGCTGCTAGTTTGGGGGTGGGGGTGGGAAATTGCTCTCTTAATAAGCTACAATATCCCTACTGTCCTTTAGAAGCCTCTCCAACTCGCAAACTCCTAGGGTATCCCTTTCCTGCTCCTCCTCCCAACAGGGTGGGTCATCATTTCAAGTTTGACTCACAAGTGGCTTTTGTGTTAATCCCTCACTGACTAGGTTTGATGTATTCTGGAAGAAATGGAATATTATTCAAAATATTAAAGTATGAAGTCTCCTGTCTATAGTTGACTCAGAATTCCCACCCTGCAAATATCTTTAATTCTATCAGATGACTTCCTAATGTACTCATAGATTCAAACACTTCAGCATATTATAAGCATATAATAGTTTATTGCTCATAAGATAAAAAACAAACTAAGCCAAATAGTCCTATAAGAAGTAAGCACCACAATTTGCATTCTTCTCCTTCCCCTCTCCCTGGCTCTCTCCAAGGACTTTGGGTAGATCCAGGGATTATCCTGACCACACACACTATTGTCTTATATAAAAGGAATGAGGGGAGACCATCTAAGACAGCGGTTCTCAACCTGTGGGTTATGTTCAATTTGTAAACATGAAAATACATCCTGCATTTCAGATATTTACATTACGATTCATAACAGTAGCAAAATTACAGTTATGAAGTAGCAATGAAAATAATTTTATGGTTGGGGGTCACCACAACATGAGGAACTGTATTAAAGGGTTGCAGCATTAGGAAGGTTGAGAACCACTGATCTAAGATATTAGAGGAGGAAAAAGCAGAATAGTCCCAAGCTTTCCCATAATTCAACAAAGGCCTAGAAAATATAACAGACTGAGTCCTGTTTGGAAAATCCAAGGAAAACTCAGAGTGAATAATATTTTTTCCAATACAGGTCCACAAAGGGAGAAAGGCAGAGAGGTCTGTAGACACTGGGAACAGGGTCTACCCAAAAGGGTGCCTGATGCAGCTTTGTAGCATGGGGATTGAACTGTGGTTGTTCCCTAGAGCAAGAAGAGATACAGGATCTGGTAGAGGGGCCTGATTCTGTGTAGGAAGCAGAAACATGAATCACCTGGAAATTCTGTCTCTCATTACCAAGAGCTAGGTGGGAAGGGTTGTAATCATGTTGTCACACAAAGCAACAGCCAAAATAGATTTAATTAAAAGAACTAAACAAGGACACAACATTCTGAAAGAAATTAGAAACAGTGAATTAATATCAATACCATACATATTCACCAAATGCCATAGCATCTATATACTTAAAGGAAAAGTTAAAATCAATTAGTTAGACATAGTAAAACTACAGTAATGGGATACCTCAATGTACCTCTTTCAGACATAGTCACATCTAATAAAAAATAAACAAGAAGGAATTTAAGGCCTTGAAGAGAATTTTATAAAAGTTGCATATGATAACTATCTGGAGAATATTGAATGGGAATGGAAAGGAATACATTTACTTCCCAGTAACATATGGCACCTTTACAAAAATTGACCAAGTATTAGGACACAAAAGCCTCACAAATAAATGCAAAAAAGCAGAATTATTAAACACATATTTTATGGGCCACAATGCAAGAAAAATTATATTCAATAAAAGATCATTGAAGAAATGATAAGATATTATTGAGGATTAAATAACAATCCTAAAGAATGAGTAGGGTAAAGAACAAATCATAGAAACTATAGATAATTTCATGGAAAGGAAAGAGTCTGTCTATTAGGTCACAAACCAAATGACAAATCAATAATCATCAAAACAATTTAGTCCTGGTTAAGAAATAGAGAGAATGATCAGTGAAACAAATTAGGTATCTAATGTAGAGAAGTAAATAGGAATAGTAGCCTAGTGTTTGATAAATCTAAAATTCCAAGCAATTAAGGCAAGGACTCAATATTGACAAAAATTTCTGGGAAAACTGGAAAGCAGTCTGGCAGAAACTAGGTACAAAGCAACATCTTACACTGTATAAAAAGACACTCCAAATGGATGTAATGACTTAGAGATGAACAGTCGCATTATAAACAAATTGAGGAGCAAAGACGAAATAACTTTTCAGATCTATTAATGGAGAGAAGTTCTTTAAAACAAAGAATAGAAAAGATCACAGAAAAGAAAATAGATAATTTTAACTAAATAAATTTTTTTTACACAAATAAAGCCAATGCAACTAAATTTAGAAGGTAAACCAGTACCTGAAGGAAAAGGTCTTTGCAGCATGTTTCCCAGATAATGATTCATTCTCCAGATATATAGTAAACTGCTTCAAATTTATAAGAATGAGTCATTCCTTAACTGATAATTGTCAAAGAATATGAACAGCTGGTTTTCAGAGGAAAAAATCCAAGCTATCAATAGCCAGATGAAAAGATACTTAAAATCACTAGTAATTAAAGAAATGCAAATTAAAACAAATTTGGGGTTTCATCTCACATCTATCAGATGGTCAAAGTTCATTAAAAAAAAGTTTAATGACAAGTATTGGAGGGGTTGTTGTAAATTGAAACAACTTTGAGGTTTCTTCTCATACTCAATCAGATCAGCAAACTTTACCAAAAAGAAAATGGCAAATGGTGGAAGGGCTGTGGGAAAACAGGTGCATTAATGCACTGTTGGCAGAGCTATGAATTAGTCCAGGCATTATGGAAATCAATATTTAATTATGCTAAACTGTGCATAACCTTTGATTTCAGCAAACCCAACAAGACATTTCCTCATCATTCTGACACAAAAAAACCTGATATTTATATGGCCCTTTAAGTTTTGCCTGATATTCAGGATTTCATTTGATCCTCATAACAAACCAGTGAGGTAGGTCCTATTATTATCCCCATTTCACTGATAAGGAAACTGAGATACAGAGAGATTAATGACTTGATGAAGGTCACATACTACCTGATGTGGGATTCCAACCTAGGTCTGTCTGATTTCAAGTCCAGCATCCTATCCACTCACAATACCGTGCTGACTCAGTGTTCTATCACTCTTTTTGTTACTTTTAATATTGAAATCATATTTCATATACAGTGACATCAACACCTCATGGACAAGTGACAATCATGCCAGTCAGCCATCTTTACTGAAATACTCCTTCCATTTTCTCTGGCCACTAGATGGCAATATGGCTGTGCACATCTGGCAGAATGCTTCTGCCTGGGGAAGGCTGCCATTCTTAGGTAGCAAATGTCTTTGATGGAAAAGCCATTTGGTGCCCTGTCTTAAAACATCCAGACCCAACAGATGCCAAAGTCCTGGTTTTGAAAGCTGTTGTTGTTCAGTTGTTTCAGTCATGTCCAACTCCTTGTGACCCCATTTGAGGTTTCCTTGGCAAAGATACTGGAACAGTTTGCTATTTTCCATCAGTTCATTTTACAGATGAGGAAACTTAGATGAACAGGTTTAAGTGACTTGCCCAGGGTCACGTGGCTGATAAGTGGTTGATAAGTGGCTGAGGCCAGATTTGAACTCAGGAAGATGAGTCTTCCCGACTTCAGGGCTGGCCCACGATCCACTAAACTGCCTAACTGCCCAGTCACCAGTTGGAATATTTTAATTCACAACTCCGCCTGTGTCCCTTAGAAGAGAAGGTGTTCAGCTAAATAATAACAAACATTCATACAGCACTTACTATGTGCCAGAGACTGTGTTAAGTGTTTTACAATGATCATCTTATTTGATCCTTACAACAATCTCATGAGGTAGGTGCTATTCCCATTTTACAGATGAGGAAACTGAGGCAAACAGAAGTTAAGTGACTTGCAGTTACATAGCTAGTAAGAGTCTGAGGCTGGATTTGAACTCATGTCTTCCTGACTCCAGGCCCCACACTTCTTCCACTGCACCACCTACCTGAATGCTACAATGCACAAGAGAGTGAGCAATCTATAAAAACACATGACCCCACGCATGAGACCCTCTCCATTAATTCATCATGAATGGCCCATTGCATAAAAAAGAGGGGCCAAACTCTTCCTCTGTGCATGGCTCTGGAGTTCTCTTCAGGTAACAGATCAGCTCAACTTTTGCAACTGAAAATGTTGTTCTTGAGCTTGGGATGAAGTTTTTTCTCCAATACACCTGGAGCAGACAATGGACTCCATAGAATTTAAAACTGTAGGAGACTTCGAAGATCACTAAGTTCTTTAAGTTATTGTATATAATTGTGATGAAATACTGTAAGAAATGATG
>CM053581.1:327807729-327911482 GCA_028627135.1 Pseudochirops cupreus
AGGAGAGAATAGATTGGGGAGGAGGGATACACTGGGATGGCTGTTTTGGGGCAGTGGGTAGGGGAAAGATGGGGAGAAAATTTGTAACTCAAAATTTTGTGGAAATGAATGATGTAAACTAAACTAAAATAAAATAAAAAGAATGTATGTATTGATTCATGCTACAGAACCTTAACCTCTTGAAAATAAAAATGACCTCATGCTGTAAAAAAAAAAAAAAAAAGAGAAGACAAGCAGGTTATACCTGTGTAAGTCCAACATTCTTTAACTAAACCATACTTGACCAAGGACACAAAGAGTCCACACTGGAACTCACAACTCCAGATGTGTAGATAACGTTACTAGAGCCAGACTTGTTCCTAAGTCCACTAGGTATTAGAGTCACATGAGTCTGATTACCATTTTGCTAAATTTGCTGAAGATACATTATTCTTTCTCACTAATTGGTTACCTAATTATTACAATTAATGTTTAAACACAGAAGCATGGGAATATTGTATATATACCAAAGATGAGGCCAATGACAGCCAGAAGCTCTGCCTTACCCAGTGGGCCCTCTGCTGCTTGCTACTTGCTGTTAACGCCTGGAATAGAATTTATTTTAAGCAAGGCAAATTCAGAGCAACTCACCCCAAGTGATGCAGCAAGGAATTTGTCCCCTCAGACACTCAGGCACAAATACCCAAAGGCAGTTGTGTTAGAAAACATCAGTTCCCATATCTAAAAATGACCATCCTAATTGTATTTTGGTCAACAGCCAGAAAAAATCTACTGAATTATAACCACACATGAATATGTGCACAGGTATGCATGCATACAAGATCTGGCAATTAATTAGATAAAATTTGGAGAGAGGAAGGCTGAGTCAAGGACAATGCCAAGGTTGAGAGCCTGGGCAATTGGAAAGATGGTGGTGTCCTTGACAGAACTGAGGTGGCTTTGGGGAAAAAGAAATCTCTGATGGTTCTTTGAAAACTGCAAAGAGGTTTTCAAATGTGAACTCACTATAAAAGATACGGTCCCCTTTCTAGAGGAGCTCCAGGCAACAAGCTATGAGGATTCAGGAAGGAAGGCATCACTTTCCCTACCAGGTCCTAAGGACCTGTAATTCTGCCCCCTGGCATTTGGTACTTCGAGTTGCATTGCTTTTTCCCTGTAGCCCTCTTTTCCATTTGACCAACAGTTATTGAATACAGTTATCCCTTCCACATCTTGACTTTCCCCACCATGGTTTTGATATATTATGGATCAGCAGAAGAAATTACATAGAATTTGGGGGGGAGTTTTGCAGAATCTACAGATAACACATGAAAGCCAGCAGGTGAGACAGAAAAAATTTTTAAACTCAGAAATGTATAAATTATATAGTATTATAATATTGTATGTTATCAATATATGACCAATATTATACAACATAAATTCTGTCACTTATTTGTATAATATAATATGATATGATATGATATTATAGTATTGTGTAATATCAACCCAAATTTTACAATGAGGTACTGTAAACGCCCTATAAAAGAAAAAGAAAAAAATTCAGACTTCTCTGGTACAAAGGGAGGCCGAGGGACAGCTAAGTGGCACAGTGAATAGAGCACCAGCCCTGGAGTCAGGAGGACCTGAGTTCAAATCCAGCCTCAGATATTTAACACTTGCTAGCTGTGTAACCTTGGGCAAGTCACTTAACCCCAATTGCCCTGCTTTTCTCCTCTCCAAAAAAAAAAGACAAAGGGAGGCCAAAATATTTTACATGGATTTTCCAGATCTCAGGGGTGCCATTCCCCTAACCCCTACAATGTGTAAAGGATCATTGTATTTGACTATAAACTTCATATAAGGATTGTGTCTGGTCATTTGTTGAGAAATGTTTATTGCATAAAACAAAATGCCTTAGTAAATTTTTTTTAGTGTAAAAAGAGTAAATGCAAGCCAGGTGTGGTGGCACATACCTGTAATCTCGCCTGCTGGGAGGGATTGATTTGAGGGATTGCTTGAGCTCAGAAGTTCTAAACTCCAGGGAAGTGAAAGTCAAATGCTTGTCCAAACTAATCCACTAGCCTGCCTAAACTGTAGTGAACGACCCAGATTGAAAAAAAGAATAGGCTTGTTAAAGCTGCCTTATTAGTTAGTATTGGGATTGACCCTTAAGAGGCTACTGAACTTCCCACCCAGGCCAGAGGGAGAGACCCAAGACTCCTTCCACTATTGTACTACCCAGCCCCCCAAAAAGTAAATGCGAATGCTCCTGGGAAGGATAACAGATTGATACATTCTCCTTTCTAACTTTCATTTATTTTATTCTTTATAACAATTTTTGGGGGGTAACTTTATGGACAGGAGAATCCAGGATAGCATGAAAGCCTTGTCTATCTCTGGAAAAAGGCAATGCCAAATGACATTATTATGATTTAGGGGATCTGGGTTTGTTCCATTCTTGCCACTTATTTACTATGTGATGAGCAATTCACTTGCTTTCCTTGCTTTCTCATCTGTAAAATGAAGGTTGGACTTGATAATTTGTAAGGATTCTTCTGGCTTTCAATCTAATGATCTGGCTTTCAATCTAATGATATTATGATATTAATGTTCTGGGCAGATAGGAAAAACCCCAGTTTGCCTAATATGAAGTCCCAGTCTAGGAAGCTGAGAAGTCTGCAATCTATTCTGCTAAAATGGCAAGGTGGTGCCTCTGAGCCGCCTCTGCCCTGGAAGCCAAGATGTTACAAGAAGAGCAAATTACAGCTATTTCAGTTGACAGGTGCTGGGCTATGAAGCTGATGGTAAAAACCACAAGCGTTTCATCATTTGTTCATTTTTTTGCACATTCAGCAGAATGACAGAGATCAGGAAGCTGCTTTGTGGGCGGCTGCTCCCCAGAGAGCCAGAGGATGGGAGCAGGGACTACCCCTTTTCCTTTTTCTAGAAAGTCTCTCAGGACAGGGCCCCATGTGATCTGAACTCTAACCCCCTCCCGAAATGATCCTGCCCATACCAAGCATACCTCCCTCCTGACCACTCTATTTTTAGTCTGATCTATTATAGGTCCTATAGAATGCCAGAACTAGGAGGTATCTTAATCTAGCCTAACTCCCTATTTTACAGATGATGAAACAGGTCCAGAGAAAAAAGTGATGCTCAAGGTCACATGCTTAGTAATCAATAGAGCTGAGGCTAGAGCTCAGTTGACTTCATTGGCATCCCCATGTTCTTTGCGCTATCTGCTTTGATGTCTGCCTCACTTCTTCAGGAGGGTATTTCTAGAGGGGCCCTGGGGTTTGCCTGCACAAGCTTCCTGTACAACTCCTCCACTTCTCCTCCCCACCCCCCCCATCTCCCTCCAGCTAAAATTGGAGCAAAGCTATAAGCTAGTCTTAAAGCTTGCTAAAGGGGGGCTTCAGAAAGCTTGCTTTAGATTAGGAATCCTGTGCATTTCAAGCAGATGTTGCCCATGAATCAGATATTCCATTTTGTCTTCTCAGCTCTATAAAGGCATCATTTCCACAGAGTCCTGAAGAGTGCTGCTGGCTACAGTCTGTGCAGAGTCTCTTAGCCGGGCTATAAATAGCAAACCATCAACTCACCTATTCTGAGCTCATTACACACTCATTCTACCTCACTGTCTTCCTGCCTGCTAGCCTGGCTCCCACCATGACTCACATTTCCCTTATCAGAGAATAAGTGGGGAGTGTGGGGAGATTCCTGCTATATTTTATGGGATGGAATGGCCATTAAGCTACTTAGGTTTATATCACCTAAGCTGTTTAAGTTTCTCTCCCCAGAAATTACATGCTTTTGAAGAACTTGACACATGAAGCAACATAATTACAATCTTGCGTCTTAGAGCTTTGTCCCATTTAACTTAGCAGGGAGGAACTGATTCTGCCATTCCAGCGATTAGATAGAGAAGAAAAGACAGTGATAAAGACTTAAGATACACACCCAGATGACACAAAAATTGGTGATACAAAATGTAGGGTCTCTTGCCTTTCTAGGAGTTTCTCCATTAAGACCCTCAATTAAATCTGGCGCACTTTTGTTACTGCTCATGGGAATGTGGGGGAGGGAGTGTGGTGCCCCCAAGAGAGGTCTGGGTATGATCATTGTGGAAGGTAAGCTTGTACCATAGTGCCTCTACTTCTCAGAGCTTCATAGTGGTATGATACTAGTAGTATTTGTTTCTGAGGCAGTGTGAACTACAGCTAGGGCAAGCAGCATGACATGAACTTTCAAATCAGGGTACAGGTGCAGGTGGGGGTGGGGGTGGGGCAGAAAGATCAAGTGGGTGCAGAAAAAATAGGCCATCTGGTAGTTTCCTATTTTAACTGCTTTTCCTCTGCTATCTAGGGGCATGAAAGTGTGGCATAGTGAATAGAAAACTGCCCTGATAGCTAAGAAGAACTGGCATCAATTCCCATAAATGTCATACACTGTATATGTGACCATGGGCAAGTCACTTAACTTCTTAGCCCCCTAAGCATCTCTTGATGTATCTATAAATTGCAGAGAAGAGAAGGTGCCAATTTGCGTTGGTAGAGGGAGTTTCCTCAACTGGGAGTTCCCTAAACCAATGAAAATCACAAGTTAAGTCCTTATTCCAGCTAACTGGTACATAAACTATATAATTTCTATTCTGCTGAAATGCTAAGCACTTCTGGCACCCTGAGGAAAAGCTTCTGTTAACTCTCCATAGTTATGACTCTGGAGCCTCAGTTTCCTCATCTGTAAAATGGGGATAATAATATTTTTCTTTTATTAATTTAAAGGCACTGCATGCATGTAAGTCATTTTTCATCATACTAACACTCTACTCTCATCCCTGAATTTCATGATCTTGTACAAGAGAGGAATAAATTTCCTTGTGAAGAAAAGAAAAGATTATAAGAGCAAATTTCCCAGCTTCTCTTCATATATACCAAAAGAGGCATCAAGATATCAGGAGAAAAGAAGTATGAGCAAATACTGTCCATTTCTATCAGAAGGTTTTGAAAAGAGTATTTGAAGAAAGTCACATTCAGTGCACTATGGAAATTGCTTCTGGATCTGTGCGTATGATATGAAATAGAGAAATGTAGTAAAAAAAAATCCACATATTTCTAAATAGTCAGATGGTAGTCATTGAATAATACTTGTTTTCTCACTGGCTCTTTCCATCTTCTTCTGAATGTTTTGTATATACATTAGACAGGCAGCATAATGTAATGGCAACATCTTGGACTTGGAGTCGAAGGATCTGGGTTCTAGTCCTGACTCTCCTTTGTGATAGTAGATAAGACACAGAAACTCCCTGAGCCTCAGTTTCTTTTTCAATGCAATGGAGATAGTAATATTTCTGTTGACCTCTTACTCTAATTCGTCCCTGTTTTCTTTTTCAGGTCCTCATAGAGTTGTGGTGAGATAAAGGCTTTGTGAGCCCTAATACAGAGGTATAGGAGGGTAAGGCATTCTCATCATTATGATGGAACAAGCAAATAAATTCTGCCCAAGATCAGCCATCATGGAAACAAACTCTACTACATTAATCACAAATTATCTTCCTAGAATTTATCTACTTATCCCATGGCATTAAGGAGGCTTTTCAGAGGAAGAATCCTCAGAGGAAAGACACCTGTCACCAAACTCAAGAAAATTCCAGTGATGTATAAAAGAGACTAACTAGAGAGATGAAACTTGTGAAAAACGCAAAGGAGATGGTATTTCTGAATTACACTTGCCTTTGTTCAGGTATCAAAGACAAAGGTTTTCCAAAGTACCTAAACAAGGACCATGTTTCCAAATTTCTTCCTATTCACTCTATTGCCACATTATCAGGTTCAAGTTAAGAGGTTTGATCTAATCTTCTTTTTGTTCAGAACATTTTAGAACAATTCCTTCTGTGACTATAAACTTTGAGGTATGTCTCTAGGGGGTTGAATGGGGATAATGTTTTTATTTCTAATGGTGACTGCACTTACATAGCAGTGGAGATCTTTGCAAGACTAAGTCCCCAGCATGTTACTGTCAGTTCTTACAAGTTCAGTCCTTATCGGTGAGAGACCTTTATGAACTCTGTGTCTGTGATTTGTGACACTGCCCTACAGTCCTTACCACAGAATCATAGGATTATAGCTAGAAAAGATTTCAGAGGCCATCTAGTTCTATCTCCTTATTTTACAAATAAGGAAATGGAAGTGTAGAGAGGTTAAGTGACTTGTCCAAGGTCATACAGGTAGTTATCAGAGGCAGGATTTGAACTCTTGGTGCTCTTCTCTGTCAACTCTAAGAATGTCAAATTATTTTCTTCCAGAGAAGGTTGTTTTTGTTTTTTTCAAACTTGAAACTATGAGATCTTATTGCATTGGCAACATTTGTGCATTTTGTTGCTAAAAAACAAGATCCGACTACAAAGTTCATTATCATCAAATATTTGCTGAGTGCTCATTGTATGTCCAGGATTTTATGGATGGAATCCTACTGTTGCTGAACTGTGATTAACTATCCAGGAATGAGAAACATTACAGGGTACACACCAGTCATATATTTGTGTTATGATGATCACAAAATGAGTGCCAACTGTGTCCTCAGAGCTGTCATTCAAACACCACAGATCCAAAAACATTAAGGTTGAGCATAGGATGGTGAACCTCTGGACCAGAAGTGGAAAAGTCATTTATCCAGATGTGGTAGCACCGCTGCCAACTACCTAGGAGACAACTGTGTTCAAGCCTGAAGTATTGTAAAACCCATATACATGTGATGCTGTGCCTGGGTCACAAAAAAGGTTCAATTTTTCCAATGAACATACAGGAAGCTATTCTTGAGCCCTGAACTAAAAAGGTTCCTCCTAGAAAGCAAAATAACCTATCACTCAAAGTGTGTGTGTGTGTGTGTGTGTGTGTGTGTGTGTGTGTGTGTGTGTGTGTGTGTGTGCTTATGTTACGGCTAGGGTCTGGAACTTTGAAAAATCAAGATAAATCAACTAATCTCGACATAAACCAGAATGAAAAAAAATATGGAGATCCTCTACGGAGGTAAGGAAACTTCACTGTCAATATTTGTATTTTATTATTAGTTATTCAAAATATAATCATTTGTTAACCACAGTCAACCAAAAGTTGACACCCACCAACCAGTTACAGAACTCTGTAAAAACATGCTGAGTATTAGGCAAAGAATCATAATATCTTACATATAAAGTGTTTTAAGGTTTCAAAGTGCTTCGTAAGAATCAGGGTGATCCCGTGGAGTGTGTGCTCTGACTTTATAGGAATGAACACTCAAATAGGCCTCTTGTTGAAGGATGCATGCTTCACTTTACTAACGTGACCTCTGTTCCAAAGCTCATTGGAATGGGACTCTTTCCTCATTGGTGGAGATGAATGCCCTGCCCTGGGGTAGGGTAGAGTTGGTAAGAGAGGGAGAACTCCAGTCTTTTTCAGTCTTCTAGATTCTTTAGGTATCAAGTCACTTCAGGTGCTTCTGGCTTCCCACTTCAAGAGGGACGATGGAAGAGGCCAATATCACTACAGGTTGCTGTGGAAAGACATGAGAGGACCTGGCAGTCTCCATCATGTCCTTACCCCCAGTTTGCTACTCTAGAGACTTTGGGGAACTTTCCCCTGCTTGAGATCTAGAAGTTTCTTTTTCTTGCGTGAGCCAAGTTATCTTGCTCCCAATGGGAGAGCTTCTCTACTCTGTATTGTCTGGCATATATTCTCCTCTATACACATTCTCTGATTTCTGTTTTCTACCAATTTGGAAAAATGAGTTTTCTTTGCTATTTGCTATGTGTATTCATTGTGGAAGTGATATTAGGCAGGAAGAGGGTCAAGCCTTAGATATAGAGCTTAGGGCCCTCCTTCTCCCCCCAAATAATGACAAAGTGATCAGAAGTTAGTTTGAACCTCTCTCTGTCTCTCTTAGAGTAAAATTAGATACTTGTAGACAAATACTTAATGAAAATGGTTTTACTTAGCCACAGCATGAGAAGATTACTCTTCAAAGATACGATGTTGATTAATTGAACACAGGTGTTAAGAAAACCTGAAAGGGGTTAATATATATGAGCAATTGGAAGATATTAAATGATGATAAAACACTTACATTCTAATTAAGGGAAAACAGATATGTTTTCCTTCGGAATTCCATTTCCATCCTGGATCACAGAGTGAGTTAAGTAACATACAGACACGTATACAGGTTCTGATGTTTTTAAGAGAGGAAAGAAAAGGTAAGAAAAAAAGGACTGTGTTAGGGAAGAGGTGATGAAGAAGAAAGAATTTGCTGTTTTGCATAATTGGGGTGTACAAAAAGCAAGAGTATATGAAGATGGATAAGGGGGGGAAGCAGGCATCTCATGAACCTCTCACACACAAACACCCCCACACACAGAGCTTGGTGTACAAATACACTAAACAAGAAGACAAACGGAGAAAACGATGAGGAGAAGGAAGAGCAAGTGAAAGGCAGAATTGGTGAGGAAATAGTCATGTGCAAAATGAACTTCATCTTTTGAAGATTGATCATAAAGTAGGGATTAAAGGGAGAAAGAAAATTTAAGTACCAGAGATCAGAATCTGGGCTTGGTGAAGAGAACAGGATGAGAAGAGTAAAAGGAGACCAGTTCAGTTTTTGTTGATTATTATTAATCAAATGCCTTTTCTCTCACTCCTTTTTTCTTCCTTAAAAAGAGGAAGGTGAGAGGACAAGAAAGGAAAAAGTATAATAGGATACAATGAGGGGAAATACACATTTAAACCATAACTTGGGATCCAACTCTCTGGATTTCTTTTCTTCCTGCTCTTTAACTGCCTTGTCACCCTAGAAAAGTGGCTCTCAGACTTGTAAATTTCAGAACTATTTTACAATCTTAAAAATTTATTATTAAAGACTCCAAAGATCTTTTGTTTATGTGGACTGATATTTACTGTATTGGAAATTAAAATTGATAGTTTAAAATAGAGCAAGAAAATTATACATCTGTTTGCACTCAGAATTCATCAGTTCTCTCCCTGGAAATGAATAGCATTTTTGAACATGAGTCTTTTAGAATGATTGTAAATCATTGCATTTATCAGAATAACCAAGTCTTTCACAGTTGATCATCATTAGAACATTGTTCTTGTGGTCACAATGGTCTCTGGGTTCTTACCACTTCACTTTGCATCATGATTTTCATATAGTTCTTCCCATGCTTTTTCTAAACTACCTCTCCTCCCATAATTTCTCATAGCACAATACTACTCCATCAAAATCATATACTATTATTTGTTCAGCCATTCCCCAATTGGTGAATATCTCCTCAATTTCCAATCATTTGCCAACACAAAAAGAGCTGCTATAAATATTTTTGTTCATATAGGTCCTTTTTCTTTCATCTCTTCAAGGTATAGACCTTGCAATGATATTGATGGATCAAAGGATATACACATTTTTATACCACTTTGGGTAAAGCTCCAAATTATTCCCAAAAATCGTCAGGCCAGTTCACAATTCCACCAACAGTTTATTAGTGTACCTATTTTCCCTTATCTTCTCCAGCATTTGTCATTTCTGATAGGTGTGAGATGATACCTCAGAGTTGTTTTAATTTGCAATTTCTCTAAACAATAATGATTTAGACTTTTTTTTTTTGCTTTTTTGGAGGGGGGAATGCAGGGCAATTGGGGTTAAGTGACTTGCCCAAGGTCACACAGCTAGTAAGTGTTAAGTGTCTTGAACTTAGGTCCTTCTGACTCCAGGGCTGGAGTCTATTCACTGCACCAGCTAGCTGCCCCCTAGACCATTTTTTCATATGATTGTAGATAGCTTTGATTTCTTCTTGTGAAAACCTGTTCATATCCTTTGACCATTCATCAATTGGAGAATAGCTCTAATTTCTATAAAATTTATTCAATTCCTTATATACTTGAGAAATAAGACCTTTATCAGAGAAACTTGTAAAATTTTTTGATGTTACTTCATTGTCTATGCTTCTTTTAAACAAATTATAGTTTTTATGGTTATCTCTTTTCATTACATCTATTTTTGCTTTTGCTTTGTCTGAGATCATAATTGCTACCCCTGCTTTTATTACTTTAGCTGAAGTATATTAAATTCTGCTCCAGCCCTTTATTTTAACTTTGTGTGTGTGTTTCTGTTTCAAGTGTATCTGATGTAAACAGCATATTGTTGGATTCTAGTTTTTGTTTTTTGCTTTTTTGGCATCTGCTTCTTTCTATGAGTGAGCCCATTCTATTCACATTTACAGTTATGATTACTGTGCCTTTCTCTCCACCATATTTTCTTCAGTTTATCTTTTTCTCTCACCTTTTATCTTGTTTTTTCTCAAAATCCATTTTGCTTCTGTCCAGTTTCCCTTAATTTACTCTCCCTTTTATCATCCTCCCATCTCTCTTACACCCTTCCTCTCTTATTTTCCTGTTGGATAAGATTTCTATACCTAAGTGAGTTTATGTATGTGAGACACACACACACACACACACACACACACACACACACGCGTTCTCTTTTTGACTTTTTGAACCAATTATGATGAGAGTGAGGCTCAAGCATTACCCACCAGCCCCCACATTTCCCCTTCCACTATAAAAGCTCTTCCTTGTGCATGTCTTTTATGTGGGAAAAATTTGCCCATCCCACCTCTCCTTTCCCCCTTCTCCCAGTACATTCCTCTTTCTTACCTCTTTGTTTTGTTTTCTTAAAGATTATCCCAATGCAACTGATTCACATTCATGCCCTCAGTCTATGTAGATTCCTTCTAACTGCCCTAATAATGATAAAGTTCTTGGGAGTTACATGTATCATCTTCCCAGATAAGAATATAAACAGTTTAATTTTATTGAGTCTCTTATGATTACTTTTTCATGTTTGCCTTTTTATGCTTCCCTTGAGTCTTGTGTTTGAAAGTCTGATTTTCTATTCAGCTCTGGTCTTTTCATCAGGAATGCTTGAAAGTCCTCTATTTAATTAAAAATGCATTTTTTCCTCTGGAAAAAAATATTCAGTTTTGTTGTGTAACTAAGTTTTGATTGCAATCCTAACTCCTTTGCCTTTTGGAATATCCTATTCCAAACTCTTCACTCCTTTAATGTGGAAACTGCTAAATCTTGCTTGATCCTGACTGTGACTCTGTGATATTTTAATTATTTCTTTCTGAATGCTTATAATAGTTTCTCCTTGATTTGGAAGAATTTGAGCTGCAATTTGGCTAAAACATTCCCAGTTTTCATTTTGGGATATTTTTCAGGATGTGGTCAATGAATTCTTTCAATTTCTATTTTGCCCTCTGGATCAGAGATATCAGGGCAATTTTCCTTTATAATTTCTTGAAATATGAGATGTAGGCTCTTCTTTTGACCTTGGCTTTTGGTCAATGATTCTTAAATTCTTTCTTCTTGATCTGTTTTCTATACGAGGTGTACCTCTTTTTCCATTTAACCTATTCTGCTTTTTAAGGAGTTCTTTTCTTCAGTGAATTTTTGTGCCTCTTTGACCAGTTGGCCAACTCAGTTATTTAAGATATTATTTTCTTTAATATCTTTTTTGTGTCTCTTTTACTAAACTGTTAATTCTCTTTTCATAATTTTCTTGAATCACTCTCATTTCTTTTCCCAATTTTTCCTCTATCACTCATATCTTTTTTAAAAAACTCTTTCAAAATTCTTATTGGGCTTAGGTCCAATTAGCACTTTTCATTGAGGCCTTCCTCGTAATTGTCTTCACATTGTTGTCTTCTTCTGAGTTTATGTCTTGGTCTTACCTTTTTGTAAGTAAGCAACTTTTTATGGTTAAGTCCTTTTGTTATTATTTGCTCATTTTTTCAGCCTATTTCTTGACTTTGAACTTTATGTTAAAGTTGACAAGCTCTGCTCTTTTGGGGATGAGGAGACACTTTCTCAAGCTTCAAACTTTTTTATGCTGCTGTTTTCAGAGCTATTTCTGGAGACCTGCAAGTTTTCAGTGTTCTCAAGGTTGTCTGCACTTTGATCTTTACTCAAGAAGGTTAATAGAGTTGCCAATCAGTGCCAGCTGGACCTAATGTTAGCAAAGTTCCCCAGAAATCTCTTTCTGATTAGTTGTCCAACCCCCTTACCAACTCTGGACTGAGATCTTCTGAAGCAGCTGCTATTGCTGCTGCACAGTTGCCTCCATGACCTACTGCTGGTCCTGCTATTGCTCTCTGGGTCAGATACTCGCCTACCAACCTCCTGATTTGTCTTACACGGGAAAAATTTCTCACTGTGGCCTTTTGTTGGCTCTGCCACTCCAAAACTTGATTTGAGAAGTTATTTTAAAGTTGTTTGGAGGGGAATGTTAGGAGAGTTTAGCTGGGTTGCTGCCTATACTCTGCCATCTTGGTTTCACCTATATTTTCCAAAACAAAAAAAATTTAGTGAGCAGAATAACATTGTCTTACATGGTTTTTCAAATCTCTTTAATACATGCCTACAGCTACATTATCTCATCTTTTTTTTGCATTCAATCTGTTGTGATATATTGTTTTAGTTGAAGTATATGAGGAAAATCTGGTCTCATACAATATCTCACTATGACTATGAAAATAGTTTGGGCACTTTGAGAGCTATTGCCCTAGAGAAATCTCTGCCCTGAGGTTCTGCTGTCCTCATTGGTGACTGTCTACCTAGACCACTGTTTCAGACTACTTTCTGAACTCTACTCTCCAGACTTCTTTACCTCTTCCTTGCCAGCTGCCTTACCCCTAGATCGCTCTTCCCCTTTTTCCTTATCCCACTTCCCTTTAATTTTCAGTTCTCCTTCATGTGTTGTCTTCCATTATTAAAATGAATCTACTTGAGGTCAGAGACTGTCTTGTTTACTTATATTTGCATCCCAAGTACTTAGCACAGTGCCTGATATATTTGTTGTTTTTGTTCAGTTGTTCAATTATGTCTGACATGTTGTGACCCAGTGGATTATAGCATAGCAATATTGTCCTTGGGGTTTTCTTGGCAAAGCTCCTGGAACGGTTTGCCATTTCCTTCTCCAGTGGATTGAGGCAAATAGACTTAAGTGACTTGCTCAGGATCACACAACTAGTAAGTGTTTGAGGCTGGATTTGACTCAAGGTTCAGCTCTCTATCCACTGAGCCACCTAACTGCCTCCCTATATGTCTAGCATATAGTAAATTCTTAATAGATGCTTACTTACTTGAGCTTTCTCTCTCACACTCTCCCCCCTTTTCTTTCTCTTTCCCCTTTCTGTACCATGAATGTAAATGTACAAAAATGTACCAATACAAAAGAAGAAGGTAACAATTAATTAGAACATTAAATTTAGGGGGTGGAAAGGTGGTACAGTGAATAGAGCATTAGCCCTGGAGTCAGGAGGGCCTGAGTTCAAATCTGGTCTCAGACACTTAACACAAAACTAGCCGTGGGACCTCGGACAAGTCACTTAACCCCAATTGCCCTGTCTTCCCCCCTCCAAAAAGCAAATTAAAAAAAAACCCATTAAATTTAATAATATGTTTCTTACAGGAAATACACTTGAAACAAATATATTTACATGGAGTTAAAAGGTGGGGCTAGAGCAGTATCTATTATTTTTAAAAGCATGGGTAGCAACCATCATATCACAAGGTAAAAAATAGAAGAAAAATAGATATAGTTAAAAGATAAAAGTAGGGAAACCACATAATACTTAATGACATCATAAACAATGAAATAATATCAATACCTAACATGTACACACTCCAAAGCAGAGCAGTTAAATACTTAAAGGAAAAGTTAATTGAATTTTAGGGAGAAATAGATAGCAAAACTATAATAATTGGGGACCTAAACGTGCTCCATTAAGAATTAGACAAATAAGACAAAATGACTGAAATAGAATATTAGAAATTATAGATATGATAAATCTCTGGTTATTTATTAAATGTGATTATGAAATAATATGCAAATTTCTCAGTCATGTATGGCATCTTTACAAAAATGGGCCATGTGCTAGGGCATAAAAACCTTACAAATAAATGCAAAAAGCTTTGTGAACCACAATAATGGTAAAATAATGATCAACAAATCGCATTTGAAGAAAAGATTCAAACGTTACCGAAGACTAAATAATTTAAAACTAAAGAATTTGTAGGCCAAAGAACAAAGCACAGAAGTAAGAGGTTATTTCATTGTAGAAAACTACAGCAATGAGACAATACACCAAATATTTTGGGATGCAGCCAAAACAGTCCTTCAGGGATAATTTATGTCACTACCCACTCTCAACAGCAAAAGAGAAAAAGAATTGAACATGGAACTTTAAAATATTTGAAAGCAACAAACAAAAAAAAACCCACCCCAATTAAATACAAAAATAGAAATTATAAAAATTAAAGAAACTTTAAAAATGATAGCAAGAACCACACATTGAATTGATAAATAAAAGTAAAAGCTATTTTCTCTTAATAGTATTTTATTCTTTCCAACTACATGTAAAGACAGCTTTCAACATTCACTTTTACAAGATTTTGAGTTCCAAATTTTTTTCTCCCTCCTTCCTTACTTCCCTCTCTAACAGCAGGCAATTTGATAGAGGTTATACATGTACAATCATATTAAACATATTTCCACATTAGTCATGTTGTGAAAGAATTGCCAGAATAAAAAGGGGAAACCACAAGAAGGAAAAAAAAGAGAAAATAATATGCTTTGATCTGTATTCAGATTCCATAGTTCTTTCTCTGGATGTGGATAGCGTTTTCTTTTTTTGTTTGTGTTTTTCTTTACTAATTTGTTTGTTTACTTTTAGTTTACAAGATTCAGTTCCGCAATCCCTTGAGTTTCAAATTTTCTCCCCTTCCTTCTCCTTCTCCCCACCCCCATGGTGGCATGCAATCAAGTATAGAGTCTGCAAATACTTTCATATTAGTCAGGTTATAAAGAAGGATTGTAACAGATGGAATGGACAATGGGAAAGAGGAAATAAAACCAAACAAGAATAAGAACAAGGGCAAGTAGTTTGCTTCAGTCTGCGTTCAAACTCTGTTCTTTCTCTTAATGTAGACATCTCTCTCCATCATGAATTTTTTGGAGTTGTCTTATAACCCTGCATTGCTGAGGACAGTCCAGTCTATCAGAGTTGGTTGTCACACATACGTTGTGTCTGTAATTGTGTACAAATTTCTCCTGGTTCTGCTCTTCTCACTCAGCATCAGTTTGTACAAGCCTCACCAGGTAAATATGAAGTCCGTCTGCTCCTCATTTCTTATAGCACAATAGTATTCCGTTACGTTCATATATCACAACTTGTTTAGCCATTCCCCAACTGATGGGCATCCCATTAATTTCCAATTCTTTGCCACCACAAAAAGAGCTGTGGATAGAATTTTCCACCATGAATTTTTTGGAATTATCTTAGACCATTGTATTGCTGAGAAGAGCTAAGTCTGTCACAGTCGGTCATCATACGATGTTGCTGTTACTGTGTACAATGTTCTTCTGGTTCTACACTCTTCACTCAGCATCAGTTCATGTAAGTCTTTCCAGGTTTTTTTTAAATCTGAGGAGCTTTTTTTTTAAATAAAGAAATAAAATTGATAAACCATTGGTTAATCAGATAAAAAGAGTGAAATTAAATTCTCAAAATAAGAAAGGAATTAATTATGAATTAAGAAGACATGGAAGGAATTATTAGAAACAAAATTGACAAATTAAGTGGATCATTATTTACAAAAATGCAAACTATCCAGAACAACAGAACAAGAAATAGATAGTTTGAATAAGTAATCTAGGAAGAAGGAATTGAATGAACTTCCAAAAGACCTTCTAAAGATAAAAAACTGAAGGCAAGATGGATTTACAAATTAATTTTATCAAACATTTAAAGAAAAATTAACTCCAATATTTAATAAATTGTTTTTTGAGTGATTTGGCATCCTATCAAATTTCTACAAAACAAATATGAACCTGGTTCAAAGTCAGGAAATAGATTGGTGCCAGGTTCTGTGCACTTCTGGAGGAAATGTCTGGATTGGTACTATTGCTGTTTTCTTGGTGTATCGATTATTATATCATTTCAAAATCTCAAGAATATCTCAAGCTGTGGACCTACAAGCTTCTAGTGCTCCCCAAATGGTCTGATCTAAGTCAAAGTCTTATTGCTACCCTTTTGGTCTGAACTCTACAAGTTCCTGACTTGGTTTTGGGTCTGAGTAACACAATTCCAGACTTGCCACTGGTTGGAGTTCCAGTGGACTGATGCTTGACCAACCACTGTCAGACATCTGGAAAGCTCTTCTGATTCAGAGTGATAGAACTTTAGGCTTTGGTAAAGGATGTCTTCCCTGGTCATTTGATAGTAGGCTTCAGACTAGGCTTGATGCTGAACCTGGGACCCTGTTCTGCTCCTGGGATTGGAGTCTCATAGTTGCAATTTGTTCCAAATTTGTTCATAGATTAATAAACATTCTATAACCTAACTTTAGAAGGGCTGCTCATCTACCTTTGGTGTGTACCTCTTACCCCAGCTCCACCTGTGATTCCAGGAAGCTGTAGCATGCACAACAGCCACACCCCTGTAAAACCATCGTGGCAAACTAGCCAAACCAGGTTGAATATAACCGACAAGCCTTAAACCCCTTAGTGAGTTAGGGGAATGTCCACCCCAAGCATGTAGAGACTTCCCCTAGTGGAATGGGCAGATGAGAACAATTTATTCCAGTGGCCATGAAGGCAGCTGAAGCAGGCATTGTTGAGCACTTAGAGCTTGTTCAGATATCAAGGACAGCAAGGTAATTCACCACATCCTGGGTCATTGCCAGTTGTCTTGACTTTTTCTTGCCATTGGTCTTCAATCACTCTGGAAAAGCAAGGCTGATGACTTTGTGCAACTTAAATCACATAAATCCAATTCATGCACAAATAAAGACATCACCCCATGATGTCATTGGTCCTCTTTGAAAACAAAGGATGAGCAACAATGATTCTGGTACCCAAATCAGGAAGACATAAAGCAGAGAAAGAAAACTACAGATCAACCTCTCTAAAAAATATCAATGTAAAAATTTAATGCAATATTAGCAAAGTTGCTATGGTAACATACTAAAAAGATTATATACTATGACCTAGTTAGATTTATACCAATGTTGAAGCATACTTCCCTCTCTGGAAAATATTAAAAAAATAATATTATTTCTGTATCCTTGCCTAAAATCCTTGGCCTCAAATTTTAAATGTTCTTAGTCAGATTCAATGAAGACGATATTCCAACCTGAAATCTTTATTATCAAAGTCCTAATCTGTTCCTAGAATAAATCACCTTCAAGGGTGATTCCTGATTTTATAAGGTCTTTATGTGCCAATACGTAGTCACTTTTCATAAAAGTGCTAAACTGAGCACTTTTACAAAGCGAGCTAAGGCTGATTGCTCAGCTCTCCTCATAGAGGGGTACTAAGATATAATTATATTCATCTGCCACCCCTTAACATTGTTTGTCTGGGAGAAACAATTTTTAGGTTCAAGCCACTGTCCTGATTGTTACCCCTTAACAGAAGTAGTACCACTATCTATATCCAGAGACTTGATTCCCTTTCCACTAAAGGTCAGTTACACAAAGATCATGAATACATATTGGAGAGCAAATAAACCCCTTTATCCAAGTCAATAGCAAGCAGAATCAGTGAAGTTATACAGATTAGAATATACTAAACAATACATAGAAGTAATCAGCTCTTCCACTGAGAGTGAAATATCTCAGCTTAGCCAAGAAAGAACCCGCTGTCTCATGAAAAGGGAAATTCCCCTAGTGGAAAGTTGGGAATGGAGACATGATTGATGTACTGGATCCTCTGCATGCTGCTCCTTGACAGATTCTTTCTCTCTCTTTAGGTACCTCTTTCTCCCTGAAGCAAGCCAGGAAGAGTTTGTATCCTTTCTCAAAGCTAGAAGCCAGAAGAGCTAGGATTTCTCCTCTCATAAGTAAAGCCACTCTGAAAGCATGGAATATGGTGTGATTATTCTCCCACTAGCGAGGTGAGTTTTGTACATATGGGAAATTTGAGCTCTGGGTTACATAAGCAAATAAGAAATAATTGTTTAATTGAATTGATAAACTTGTTAACAGCTCCTACCAATGGAGATGTAAGATGAGAACAGTGATCACACCTTTTCTTTAACAAAAAAAGTACTGAGACAATATCACATGCGATAAGAACTAAAACATTTTTCCAGAAAATATACAGGTTACACCTGTCAATGTTTGCCACATTAGAAATTAAAATAGATACATTTTTGAAATAATTTTTTTAGAAATTATAATTATAAACCAATTATGTGTTAACATAAACAATTTTTAAAATTTAAAATAGCAGCAAAATATATACTAAAATTTGGAGCAGGGAAATAACCAATCTAATTGAAGAAAAAAAAATAAATCATGCTAACTTTTAAAACAGGTTATAGCTTTCATGAAGTTTGAAATGAAATGTCATCTCAGATGAGTATAAATAATTCATTGACACTGGCACCAATGTGGAAGACAGGGAAATTTATGAACTTTTGTGAGATGGTTCTAAGAGACAAAAATAAGCTGTTTTAAAAATCCTTATTATTGGAGTAAATTGATGACTTCCTTTAAGAAGAAGTCTTTAGGGAATATTATACTTTTCATTGCCTTGTGATATTAATTTTAGCAGTTAGCATAAGTAGATTTTTAAAGTTTTGTGTATTTTTTTGTCCTCTACTAGCAGAAGTAGGAAGATGTTGAAATGTCAGCCTGCCAGAGAAGCTTAGAAAGGAATATTCATCATAATTGTTTCATAATTCATAATAAATGTCAAATTGAATGCAGAATTTCAAAAGCCTTAATATGTAGATTCCCAAGGTTATAAAGCTTTTAAAATTTCACATTCTTTGGAGGAGAAAATCTTTCTTCATACAACTTCTGTGCTAAGACTTGAAGATCATTAGTCTGGAAGTCAGAAGAACTGGGTTTAAATCCTAGTTTTGCTCTTAGTCATGTAGCCTTGGTTACCTATGTCCCTAGCCCCAGTTTCAGTTCCTTCACATCTCTAAAATGAAGATAATAAACCCTGTGCCCTCATCCTCACAGAGTTGGGTAGAGACAGTGTTAGGTGAGGTGTTATATCACTCAACTCTAGATTCATATAAACTACTAGATTCAATGTGATTTAATAATAATTTAAACAATTTTAATAATTTGATTATTAAATGCTTTTAATTTTAGGGATAATTTAAATAATAATTTTAACAATAATTTTCATTTAATAATGACAGTAATAATGATATCCTCAGGATAGTAAACTAGACCATCTTTTGTCTCAATTCTTACCTAGTCCTTAGTCATTGAATGGGCATGGCCTCAAACAGACTGAGACCCGGGAGAACCTTAATTTAGAAAGGCCAAGATTACCAGCTGCATCCTGGGTTATGCAGTCATCTTGACCTTTGTCTTGACACTGGACTCCAATGACTGTAGAGAAGAGAGTGAGGGTGATGACTCTATCCACTCTGCCTCACTCAAATCTAATTCACAGGCAAGTCAAGACATCAGGCTGGTGCTCTCATTGGCCTTCTTCTAGAAAGAAGGACCCACGACAGTGGCAACAACTGTAGCTAACATTTCTGTAGCACCTACTACCCAGTACTATGTAGAGGAGCCCTTTACAAATATTTTCTCATTTGATTCTCACAACAATCCTGGGCATTAGGTGCATTTATTACCCCCATTTTATAGTTGAAGAAACTGAGGTAGGCAGAGATTACACAGCTAGTAAGTATGGGAGGTTAGATTTGAACTCAGGTCTTCCTGACTCCAGGCTCAGCATTCTATCTACTGGACCCGTTGCCTACCTGGAAACGTGTGCCTCAGTTGGCTTGAGTCCACATCATCTGAACTCAGTTTGCTCCTTCCTAACAGACTATACTAGGAAAGTACATTTTAAAAGTTTAATTAGGATGGTATAATTGGCAAAGGAACAGGAAAACCCATCTCAACATCCATTCTCAAGTTAGTACAAACTCATCTCATATTCACATTAGAGTAACTTGGTGAAAAATGTCAATGAGATTCATGCCTCCAAAAGGAGAAAGGTTTCTCTCTGGAACTCCTAGGTTTCTGAGTGAGGTCAGTGACAGTCTTCTGTGTCATTCTCCTGATTCAATTGCTCCTGAAATGAAGGCACAGCATCATCTAGAAAATGGAATCTGAGGAATTTTAATTTCTATATCCTTGAGTCTAGAACCTCATGAGAAATATAGTCCCTTCAATCATACATGCTCTTATTACAACAACAATGTAAGGACCTATAATTTAATTAGCAAGAGCACTCTGTCCACTCACCCAGAATATGACCTGCTTATAATTTAGCAGATAAATATGGGAGAGTTATATGAGTTTCAAATCAACTAAGTGACTTGTCCATGGCCAGATAGCTAGTAGGTATCAGAGGCAGGATTTGAACACAGATCTTCCTGCCTCCAAATGCAACATTCTATCAACTATTCTATACTTTCTCTTTTTTCTCATTACATTATTATTCTAAAGGGGACCTAATAATAATTAATAATAATAATATAGCACCTACCATATGCTAGGCACTATAATAGACACTTTACAAACACCTGGGTTGATCCTTACAACAACTCTGGGAGGTAGGTGCTATTATTATCCCCATTTTACAGAGGTGGCTAGAGGAAATGTCTTAAGACTATATTTGAATTCAAGTCTTCTCTACTTCAGGCCCAGTACTCTAATGTACTGCGCCCCCTAGCTGCCCCAGATCAATACTGCGCCCCGATGCTGAAGTACTGTTTTTGGATTTGGTTGCTTTCTATTTCCCTTTTAAATGCAAGTGCTTTTGAAAATATTCTGAGAATGGGCAGATTAGTATAAAACTGCTTCTCTACTTCATTTACTTATCTTGGATATAATTTTTCATGTGTAGAAGAAAAGCATACATTTCCTTGTCTAAAAACCATCTATTAACCACTCAGATAATCCAATAAAGGGAAAAAAATGAAAATGATTATACACAAACCTTTTGAAATTGTACACAAACGTAAAGTCAAGACATCAGGCTGGTGATCTCATTGGCCTTCTTCTAGAAAGAAGGACCCACGACAGTGGCAACAACTGTAGCTAACATTTCTGCAGCACCTACTACCCAGCACTGCGTAGAGGAGCCCTTTACAAATATTTTATCATTTGATTCTCACTACAATCCTGGGCATTATGTGCTGTTATTACCCCCATTTTACAGTTGAAGAAACCGAGGTAGGCAGAGATTACACAGCTAGTAAGTATGGGAGGTTACATTTGTGTGTATCATATACACACACACACACACACACACACACACACACACACACACACACACACACACACATATATATATGAAAAGAAAAAGAACAAAATTGCTTAATTAAGTTTAACAAGATAATAACATTTCCCACAGATATTTTTCTAAGCTCCCATCATCATCTTATCATTGCTCTTCTTTAATATTCTCCTCCTCCTTTTTCTCCTCTTCCTCTTCCTCCTCCTCTTCCTCCTTATTCCCTTATCTTTCTTCTTTCTCTCCTCATTTTTTTCTCTTTTTTTCTTTTCCTTCTTCTCCTCCTTTTTCTATTCCTCAAAAGAATTTTCTTCCACCTTCTTTTAATTTCATTCAAGTTTTTTCAGGGAACTTTGAGTCACTGTCTTCCAGAAAGTCCCAAGCTTTAAAAATATGTATTTTCCTCAACACTTAAAAAAAAAAGTACTGCTATATTTTGTTTTGACCCTAGAGACACTTTCCAACAAACACTTAAACAAATCCTCTTGTAGAGTGCATTCACCCCCAAAACAATTCTTAACACAAGCAAAGGATGTGTCCTTTAACTTCCTCTCCATAGTTCTAATAGTGAGCGCTCCAAATTACTTTTATTTACTTTTTTGTAGTCATCGCATATATTACCTTGCCTCTGCTATCATCACTATTCATCAGTTTATACAAATCATCCTATGTGTAGCTCCACTTCCAATTGGGTATAGCACTCTTGTAAAGAATAGCCCTGTGATACTTGGTACATGTAAATTGATGTGACTTTTTATTTGCTGAAATAAGTAGTGAAAAAGGAGGGATGGGTTGAGAATAGGCAAGCTATGGACTTTGAATAGTGAATGGAAGACCCCTGTAACCACACACATATGGGAGAAAGTTGGTTCAAATCTTACACATTCACTCTGCTAACTGTGTGACTCTAAGGAAATTATTTAACCTGTCAAGGCATCAGTTTCCACATCAGTAAATTCAGGGAGTTGGACTTGCTGACCTTTAGCATTCCTTCCAACTCTAAATCTATGAAGCTGTAATTTTTCTATACCAGCAGCTCTCAAACATTTTGGGCTCAAGACCTCTTTACATTCTTAGAAATTATTGAGAATCCCAAAAATCTTTCATTTAAATGGATTATGTATATCAATATTTACCCAGTTAGAAATTAAAACTGATAAATTTATAAAATACATATTTATTCATTTAAAAACAATGATGATAAATCTATTACATGTTAATATAAATAATATTTTAATTAAAATAACTATATTTTCCCAAACAAAAAAAAAAGAAGAGTGATATCATTTTACATTTTTGCAAATGTAAATTGCAAATTGCTTTTGTACCATTGGTGAATACGTCAACACAATTATTCCAGAATAAACCATGAGATAAAGACAGCTACGTGATACAGTGGATAGAGTGCTGGGCGTGGAGTCAGGAAGACTCATCTTCCTGAGTTCAAATCTGCCTCAGACACTTACTATGTGACCCTGAGCAAGTCGCTTAGCCCTGCTTGCCTCAGTTCCTCATCTGTAAAATGATCTAGAGAAGGAAATGGCAAACCACTCCAGTGCCTTTGGCAAGAAAGGTCCAAATGGGGTCACAAAGAGTCAGACGCAACTGAAGTGACCCAACAACAACAGCAAAATAAATGAGATTAAAAAATGTTATTCAACAGTTTGAATATTTCAACCCCACTTGTTTTGTTGTGTTAGCATTCACATAAAAGAGTCTAGACACATCTTTAGATTTTTTGTTTTGCTCTGTTTGAATTACAATCTAAAAAACTCCATTCTTCACTCATGAGAGAATTAGTGAAAAAGGAAAATTATGGCTTAGTATTATTATGAAAATGTCTCTGACATGAGGGTATCCCGACTGGGTCTCAAGGGTCCCTTGACCACACTTTGAGAATCGCTGTTTTATTCTATGCCTACTTGTGAATTTTTCTTTCCTTAAAAGATTTCCAGTGGGTGTCAGGAGGCTACAATACATTACCAAAGAATTACACAAGAGAAATTGTACAGAGGACATCTTCAGACAAATATATGACTAGGAAAGAAGGTAGGTCAGTCATGTGGTAAGAGCAAAGGGTCATCGATAAATAGGCTGTGTATTTTCTCCATGTCTACACTTTGCCAAGAAATCTAGAGAAAGTCCTTTGGAATTGTGGTGCAAAACTCAAGGAGAGACCATACAGGGAGCATATTGACTTAGAAAACTACAAATTAACATTATCTATTGTGTATTGTATTTAAAAAAAAATTCCTAATTACATTTTAATCTGGTCCAAGGCCTCTTGGCTTTTTCAAAGGTTTTTTTCTTCATTTATTGAAATAATCACGTCATTCTAGATATTATGGTTTTTAAAATAATTGTGTTCATAAATGTTGAACTTTCCTTAGATGGAAATTCCACTTGGTCATGACAAGATTTTGTTAAAAATTTCATTAATGATATTCATTAATGATGTTAAACTATAGTTTTCCTTCTAAGTTTTATCTTTTCCTGGTTTAGCTATTAGGACTACATTTGTCTCACAAAAGTATTCTCATAGGGTGCTTTCTCTCTTAATTTCTGAGAATAATTTATGAAGTAGCAGTACTAATTGTTCTTTAAATGATTGATAGGATTCCCCTGTGAATACATCAGGACTAAATCTTTTTTCTTCAGTAATTCCTTTACAGCTATATCTATTTCCTTTTATGGGACTGCATTATTTAAGATCTCTATCTGACCTTTTGCTAGTTTGGGTACTTTATATTTTTGAAGATATCCCTCAATTTCTTTTGTGTTCTCACTTTTGTTAGCATATAACTATGCAATATGTTCTCATTATTCTTTTTATTTCTTCTGGTATTCTTTGCTCACTTTGCTCATTTGCTATTTTATTGATTTCATTTTCTGCCCTCTGCTTTTTAATCAGATTAGCTAAAGGTTTATAAGTTTTATTATTCTTTTCAAAGAAACAGCTTTTAGTTTAATTTATCATTTCTATGATTTTTCATTTCCCATTTATTTCTCCTCTGATTTCTAATATTTGCTCATTTGTGCTTTATTTTAGATTTGTTTATATGTTGGCTTTCAATTTTTAAAATGCATATTTAGTTCATTAATTTTTTTCTATTTTGTTAATGTATGTTTATAAGAATATTTTTCATCTGAGAACTACTTTAGCAGCATCCTAGTGATTTTGAAGTATTATTCCATTATTTTCATTTTCTTTCACATAGTTATTGTTTAAATGATTTGCTCTTTGACCCACTAATTATTTAGGATTTCATTGTTTAGTCTACCTCTGGAGTAGCAGTAGCTGTTCTGTGTTCATTATTTGAAATTGAAGTATTTAAAAAGGTAACCGTTTAAGGGGTTACTTGGCAACTAATCATCAAGTGCCTTCCTTGTTGACCAGGAATTGATAAACCAGTTTAATGCCATCATAATGAGTGAAGGATGGACTGAGGATGATGTGAGAGGATAACTAATTGAGGCAACACCTTTTTCAGCAGCTAGAATCCAGTGGCAATGGTGGCAGCAGTGAAAAACCCACATTTTTAGTAGTCAGTGACCCAGTAGCAGTGTTGAATAAGTATTTATGGAGGCAAGTATTTATGGCAATATATATATTTATGGAGGACAGATAGTAGGAATAACAAGGGACTCAGTATGGAAAACTTTTAAGGGGTATATCCTCTTTCACCTAAAGAACCCTTGGGGGGGGGGGGTGACAGCTAGGTGGCACAGAATAGAACACTGGCTCTGGAGTCAGGAGGACCTGAGTCCAAATCCGGCCTCAGATACTTAACACAAAAACTAGCCATGGGGACCTTGGGCAAGTCACTTAACCCCAATTGCCCTCCAAAAAGCAAAAAAAAAAAAAAAGAACCCTTGGGGTTCTAACTGGCACATGCCTTAGAAGTAATGCAGATGTGCAGATCATTAACATAGGGAAATATAGGGAACTAATGTAGATTGTCAGAGGACTTGCTTTTGAAGTCAGTCTGTGAAGATGTAGCACCCCCAAGTACTTGGTGCTTAAGAGAATTCAGGTTCTGGACAACTAATTTGATAGCTCAGAACAGGTGGCATATACACGATATTCATATCAGGTTCCTTTGATTCCCACCAAAGGAGGGAGAAAAGGTTGCTAAATTTTTTTTTCCCAATTGGAAAGACAGGTCCAGAGGATTGTAATCAGAGGAGCAAATGGATAATGTAAGGCATACCAACTCTAAGTAAATGATGAGTGAAGAGTCAAAATGATCTCCCAATTATGTAGGGCCGATATATCTGGTCAGGAAATAGAACAAAGATCATGAACAGAGAGAGGGGCTAGAAGCATCATAAACCAGTCCAGGTTAGTATCTAGGACATCTAGACATGAACCACTGGGACCAAAAGAGACTCTGCCTCAGTTCAATTAACATTACAAATGAAGTTCAGTCAAAACTGCTGAACCTCTGAACAAACTGAGTTGAGACACTTCTCCCAGGGAGTGCAAAAGAGATTAGATGTCAAGATTTTGGAAACAGCATGGCATACAGCCAAAAAGACTAAGTTGCCTTCTGTGACAACTATGGACTACATGCATGATAAATGTACTGAAGAGAATTATACAAAATTTGTTTTTCAAAGATTGAATTCCACTGTATCAACAGTAAGTGGAGATTAGGATGAAGGAATGGAGATGCTCCATGTTTCCAAAAACTATAACATCAATCTCAACATTCATTTCTGGATCCTTTCTTTCCAAGACCTATCCTTTCTAGACCCCATGCAGCAGAAAAGAGGGAAGAGGCTTCTGATGTGCTGCATAGCAATTCCTGAATGACAATTATATTCCAATAATTTTATGAAGGTCACTTAAACCGTATGCATTCAGGGACTGGCCTCTAGAAACTGAATGAGGACTACCCGTCCTTTCATTATGTCACAATGAATCTAGAATCCCTAAGAGAATCAACTATGACCACGAGAAAGTAGATATCACAACTCTTGTCTGTCTTGACCCAGAAAACACCTCTGGATTTTCAGCATTGATTTAAATAAATGCAACCTATTCAAAGTACCAGCAGAATGCTACAGACAAATGAGTAGGGTCTCATTATCTGAACACCTTGACAATTCATGCAATCTGCATATAAATTTACAGGAAAAAGAAGGAGCTCTTCTCAAATGGCCTCATTTTTTTCCCAGTGAAATGTAAAATAAAGTTCTCAGATGAGAGGATGAAGAGAGTTATGAGAGGTTTGAGGAAGAATGAAAAAGTTTTCTCCTTTACCTCTGGGGTTTACTTTGGCAAGAAGAGCCACTTCTCATGAGACAAAGATGAAGAAGATAGTGGGGGGAAATATTTGATTGCTACGAGAGGGAAAGAGCCCTTCTCTTCATCAAGGCAAACTCCTTGACATGCATAAGTGATCCCATTCCATCTCATCTTCTCCCTTGAGCCTACTCTCTCACTTATCTTAAATCTCTCCCTATCCACTGACTGCTTACTGTCTACAAACATACCTATGTCTCCTCCATCCTCAAAAAAATCTTCACTTGATCCATTCATCCCCACTAGCTCTTATCCCATATCTCTCCTCCCTTTCATGGCTAAACTCCTTTAGAAGGTTCTCTACAACTGATACCCCCACTTCCTTCTTTCTCACTCTCTTCTTAATTCTCTGCAGTATGGCTTCCAACCTCATCATTCAACAGAAAGTGATCACTCCAAAGGGACTAAAGGTTTCTTAATTCTGAAATCTAATGACCTTTGGTATTGTTAATCACTCTCTTCTCCTTGATTCTGTCTTCTTTCCAGGTTAGCTCCTTGCTGGTCCTTGAACCCAACATTCCATCTCCCAACTCTAGGCAGTTGTCTTCCTTTGAGTCTCTTCTTTTTCTTCTTCTTCTTTCTTTTTCTTCTTCTTCTTTTTCTTCTTCTTCCTCCTTCTCTTCTTTCTTCCATTGGACTATGACGTTCTAGAGAGTAGCTGGTTCTTTGCGTATGTGTGTGTGGGGGGGAGGGGGTGTCTCTGTATTACCAGTGCTTGGCACATAATAAACGCTTTAAAAATGCTCCTTAATTTAACTTGAGATGAGGAATATGTGACACTTGGCGCGTTAACAGTTAAAGTGACACAGAAGAGTGACACTTGGAACAATGACACCCCGGGTGGTCCCGGGGAGGTCACACTGGGAGGTCACACCAGTGACATCCACCGTTCAGGTCCTGAGTCACTTCCTCTTCCCTGCAGGCGGATGACCGATGACGTGTTTGGGTGCCTCAGAATCCGCGCCTGGGCAGGTCCTCCTGAGCAGTCAAGACGAGCGCAGCGAGAGCGGCCTCCACGCAGGAGCCTCTCTATCCGGAGGTTGGCGGTGGTGCGGTGCGCTCTGGGAAGGTGGCTGTCAGGCAGGCCGCGCTCTAGTTTTGGGAGCGCTTGGGAGCGCCATGGTTGGGGGTGAAGGGACCTCAACCGCGGTGGAGGAGCTGGTGAAGGAGACGAGGCAGGTGGCCGAGTTCACCGAGCAGTTCCGGGCTTACTCGGAGAGCGAGAAGCACTGGAATGCCCGCATGGAGTTTCTCCTGCGCCACCTGCCCTTTTACCAGCACGGGCCCGACGGTGGCAGCCGCCTGGACCAGCTGCTGGCGCTGTCCATGGTGTGGGCTAACCGCCTCTTCTTGGGCTGCAGGTGCCGACTCCCGACCCTAACCTCCACCCCCTTTGCGCCCACTACCTACCCAATCCTAATCTGACCCCGGGACCACCAGCCCAATCCTGTCTTCTGACACCTCACACCCCTTAGCCTGATGTCTGGGCCCACTGCCCCAAGACTAACCCCTGAAGCCCCCTCATTACGTACTTGGTTCTCTGAGCCCACCTCCCAAGCCCATTCCTTGACCCATAAGTCTGTTGGATAATCCCTGGCCATAAGTAAAGGGGGGTGGGGGTGGGAAACGAATCCATAACCCTCCCTTCATCTTTCAGCGCACTGGGGGTGAACCTAGGCTTGAACCCCTCTTAATTTCCCTAAATCTGTCCCCACATGCCTTTGGTCCCATGAGTATTGGCTTAGATTCATGTGGCCAGACCTCTGACCAGCTGAGGCCAAGTTCCATTCTGCTACACCAACACTATTGTATTGATTCTAGTATCTAACTCACTGAGCTCCTTGACTTCTTCTCCATGACTGTTTCTTGGTTGGGACCTTTTCACTGATGACCTTTTTTCCTATGCCATCCCATAGAGTTTCTCTTTCCCTTTGGAGAAAACTTTCCCCCTCTCCTACCTCTCCTTTTTCATTGTAATATGGAAAGAATCTCAAATTGGAAGTCAAGAGACTTTAGTCTTAATTCTTTTCCTTCCAGCAATTTGCTATATGATCTTAGATTGGACCCTTTCCCTCTCTGAGCCCTAGTTGTCTTCTCTATAAAATGAAGGATTTGAACCAGATCAGGGATTCTTAACTGTTTTTGTGGCATGGACCATTTGGCTGTCTGGTGAAGCCTGTAAATCCCTTCATAGAATAATTGTTTTTAAGAAATAAATAATTGAAAGAAATGCTAAATTTTAACTAGATGTTAGTGAAAATAAAGATGTAATTTTTTTCCCCTTCCAAGTCCTGAAATCTGCCCATAGATTCCTTGGGAGTCCATGAACTCTGGGTTTTTAACCTCTGAACTAGATCTAATATTCTGTGAAAACCTTTTTTCTATGAAGATAAAACAGCTTTGCCTTCTCCTTGAATATATGCAATATTCATTTCCTTTCATTGTTCTGCTTCTTCCCCATCAATACCCTTCTGACCAGGTATTGAGAACACACATGGAGTACCTATCTTGCCTGGTTTCATTCCTGGAGAAACCTGGGTCCTTCTATCATCCAACTTA
The DNA here is from genome assembly GCA_028627135.1 of Pseudochirops cupreus. NCBI lineage: Eukaryota > Metazoa > Chordata > Mammalia > Diprotodontia > Pseudocheiridae > Pseudochirops > Pseudochirops cupreus. The sequence continues at coordinate 327,836,885 of CM053581.1, forward strand.
TGAAAATGGAAATCTTTCTTTGACACGAAGAACCTTCTTTGTACCAAGCATATAAAAGGTATAGCTACTTCATTTAAAATGCTCCTTTCCTTCATGGGGGAGTAAGTAGTGGAGACTAATGAATTTGCTTATGAAGCATGTTACTGAGAAGTGCTTCAGAAATGACAATGAAAATAGCTTCATATGTATGATTGTTAAATAACATTAGGTCTCATTCTTAACCTCAGTACTGTTTTCCTTATCAATTAAGGATTACCTTTGTCTCCAAGCCTGCATGATCACACAGCTTTTCCTAGCCCAAGCCACTATCTTGTACTTATAGATTTAAGTGAAAATCTACATGGGCCATAGGATCAGGGTTAGGGTAGAGATGAGAAGAACTGGAAGATCTTTAGGTCAGGGCTGGAAGAAGTACACATCCTTTCGTGTCTCTGATAAAAACCTTTACAGGGGCAGAAACTCACTTCTATCTAGTAGTAGGCAGTATTGAACAAGGAAAAGTGTCAGTTTCCTATGTCTACCATTCCTAAGCTCTGAAAAAGTAATCTTTTAGTTTTAATATTACTTCTAAAGTAAAGTGTATTTTACATATCTAAATCCTGAAACATCTGCTTATTCATATCTCCTCTATCTTCCTCTGAGTACCTTCAAGCATAACGAACAGTTCTTAACTGAAATATCTTCACGCTGCCATAGTTAATATGTTTTCCCTACAGTGACAAGGCAATTTACTGAGAGTTTTACAGTCTGGCATACTGCGGTTTCATATTAACACACAGCTACAGGTGACTCATTCCAAGCCATTTACCTTACTTTTCATTGTACAGTTACAACAAAGAACTTTTAGACAAGGTAATAGAGGTGGCTGAAGGGATCGAAGTAGAAGATCTGCCACAGTTTAAAACCAGAGATGGGTTAATGAAAAAGGTAAATATAGAATATTTCAGTATTCAGTTTGAGTGATGATGTTGAATTTAACTGTGATATCTTCTGTGATATCAAGAATCACTTTTACAAATGTAATATGTTTGAGAAAGGAACACTTCCTCCCACCTTTCTCCCTCTCCCTCCCTCTCCTTCTTCCTATCCCTTTCTCTCTGCTTCTCTCTTTTTCTGTCTCTCTCCCCTCCCACCCCCATATCTCCATCTCTGTCTCTCTCTTTATTTCTGTCTTTTTGTCTCTCATTGTTAATGCTCTTGTTCACTACCCAAAAGGACTAAGCCCCTGGATCTTTATCTCCCTGCCACTGGCATCTTCCTACGAGATCCAAGAAGTGGACCAGAAGACCAGTACTTTGGAGGCTAAAAAGCAAACGGCACCTCTCTTATTTGTTCCAGAACATTTTGCTTTGAACCTTTATATTTATTTAATTGAATTAAATGCTGGTTAAAATGATAGAAAAAAATAGAAAGAGACCCTTCATTTGGAAAACTGTTATTTACCGTAGGGTAAGCCAGAGTTGTGTTCATCTGATAGCTTTGATGGTAGGTGAGAATATAGGTGCAGGATTATCTACAAGTTCCATAATAGTTTGCTCTTCATCAAGGTTGTGCACAAGCAGGCAAGCTGAATATTTCTTTCTTTCTTTTTTTTTTGGTGAGGCAATCTGGGTTAAGTGACTTGCCCAGGGTCACACAGCTAGTAAGTGTCAAGTGTCTGAGGTCGAATTTCAACTCGGGTCCTCCTGACTCCAGGGCCAGTGCTCTATCCACTGCACCACCTAGCTTCCTCACATGCAGGCTGAAAATTTCCATGCTCATTGATCAGAGTTAGAAGTATGCTTAGAAGCTGGCATGGAGAACCTTGGGGGGCTGAAACTCTTCAGCCCCTACTCATAAATGAGCCCCAGAAACAAAGGAAGGAGACTTCTCATAGACTTCACTATTGACGAGCAAGCAGCCTGCATCCATGTTGAAGTATTTGGGATGACCAGGAGGGAAGTAGATCCACAAGAATGCCTGCAAGTGGGCAGGTAGGAAACCAAGCATGGCAGTAGCCCCCTAAGAGGGTGCTGAGAACACAAGGAAGATACCATACTTTATTTGCAGTAGCTTTCAGGAAAGCTGTTAAAACAGTTTTTGTTTTAAAAATATTCTTTTGTTTCTGTATCACCTCATATATTATATACTCTTCACCTCTCTCACTTCTGGAGAATCATCTCTTATAACAAAGAATAAAAGAGAAGAGAAAAAATATAGTTCAGCAAAACTATCCAGCACATTAAAGAAACCTGACATTATATGCAATGTTTCCCAGACATAATTCCTTCCCCTCATCCAAGAAGGTGAAGGAGTGCCTTCTGATGTCTCTTCTTGGGAATTGCCTCAGTTCCTAATCTGAATATTTCATTGGTTTGAAGGTTTTCATTTTATTCTTACAAACAGATCAGATGGGATAAGCAGGAGGTATCCATTTTTAGAGACTTCAGTGTGTCGTTTAAAAAATGCCAGCAGTTAACATTGCAAAGTTTCTTAGTAAGATTACTTGCAGTATACCCAATACTGGGGAGGTTCCTTGGAGCACATTATTCTCATTGGTTTGCCAGTTGCTTGATGTATACAGAGAACATTAAGATAATTTGAAAATATTTTGCTTGTCTCCTCCCTTGGTTTTTTATCATAAGTATGTTTACTTTTAAAATTCAGTAAACATGTATTGAGTCCCCTATGTGCAATTAAAACATTTTGCTAGTTACTGTATCCTAACCTTTCTTTACTCTTAGCACTCTGCCTTTTATGGTCTTCCTTCCCATGCTGCACCACTGTTCTGTTTGTGAAACTGGAGTGACTCCTAATCTTTGAAGGTGTCTCCCCAGGGTACCAGTGATCTCTTGGTAACTTGATAGGTATGATATGAATCTTCAGTGAGGGAGAATGGTTCCAGAGATCATTAAACTCTTTTAACACTTAAAAAGCCTAAGATAAGAGCTCATTGGCGAATAAAATCTCTGGGTTATGTGTACATCAGTTTCCTTCAAAGAAAACTTTGCTTTCTTAGTAACCAAGTTTAATTTTAGGTTTTTGATGCTACTTAAAATGAAACTCAGCTGATCCTGAAAAATGAGATACTGAGAGGGAACAGAATGTCTTGCCAGTTGTCAGAATTGTTCCAGATAGAGACATCGTGAAAAGGGGTCACCTTTTGTTCCACTAACAGACTTTGATTGTGTTCTAATCTGCCTACTCCTAATTGTAGATAACCTCTAAGTACCCACTGGAAGAAGTACTGCTGAGACTAAGGGACTTAGCAAGAGGAACCTATATGTTTTGTCACTTGCTTGCCCCTTTTTGTGTGTGTAATAGAGGAGGCTGGCAAATGTTAGGAAACACCTCCTGCCCCAGAGGGAAAAAGAAATCTGATTAAGAACCAACTTACTAAAAAGCCTATTCTTCCTCTCAAATTAGAGAGGCTGGGACTTAAATCAGACTTACAACTGGGTACTGAATGGCTTCAAGTCACTTGGTATCTCACAACCAGATGGAGAACTCTTTAAGTAAGAATTTATAAAAAGCCATTATAAATGTTGTACAGCTTTGGAAGAGTGAATTTTCTTAGGCCCAGCTACCTTATTTTTCACCCACCATAAAAAATAAATCAGTGCTAATCTCGGATGGGTGGGATTTGTCAATTGGCTATGTTTATAGCATATCTTGCGAGAGAGGGAAGGGGAATTAAAATGATACATCAGACACATTCAGCAGTCTTAATTAATTAAAACAGTCATTCTAAGTCCCACATTGTAGGATTCTGTTAGTAGTCAGCATATTCCTGGCCAATAGTTTGATAATTAAGGTATGTCAAGAGCTGTTTTAGAGGAAGGTTGTTATTTCTGCAACAGGTATAGTTAATTTTTCCAAGGTAATATTATTATGGAGAAAGATATATTTGATAAAAGATGAGAAGATACTGTTGAGGAACAAGTATTTCAGAGGAACAAGTTTTCAGTGTAAGTATTTAATTAATTTTTCCTGAAACTTTGAAACCAAAGGAGAGAATAGCATTATGGAATATGACTCTCGGTCACAATCAACTTTAAAGCAAAAAAGGACAAAGAAGTTAGAAAAATAAGTTACCTATCCTTTAAAATGTTTCAGTGGAAGCAGTGAAACACAAAGTGAAGTCTTTCCATAGCTTGATTCAGGTAGATACATTTACTTTGGCAGAAGCATTCAAGGTACTAAAGTGAGAATGGAGAACCAAGCAAATGTTTAGAAATTCAGCCTGACTGTGCTAATCCCTAAGGAATGGTACACTACCGAAAGCAAACATGTGGATGGTCTGGCCATGTGCATGGGTCTCCTGGATGGTTCTTTCACATTACTACCTGTATGGAGTAAAAAGCAAAGTGCGAAGCACCAAATTCTGATCTACTGCAACCAACCTCATGTGAGATATAATTCAGTCTGTGTTGAATGCCTTCATGTCCTGTGAAGCTGTCCTTCCTGATTGGCTTGGCAAAAGCTAGGATCATGGGATACTAAATCTAGATTCTAAGGAACCTTAGAGTTCATCTAGTTTAACTTTCCTTTTACAGGTGAGAAAACCAAGTTCTGGAGAGGTTAAATAATTTGCTTAATGGCAGAACTTTCCCTCTTGAACACATATTGCTGGCTGTAGTGGTTTTCAGTTGTTTCAAAAATGGTTTTAAACTCTGAATCCTTACCTCATTTTCATGTATTTTAAATGAGATAAAGCAGTTCACAAACATTAAAGCATTCTTACTGTAATCTGTGAGTATCATTGCTCATTCGTTAGGGGAGAGCCTGTCAAAGGTTTGAGATAACTAATCCCACAGTTTTGAGAATCATTGGATTATGTAAACTCCTCTACCTCTACAGAGGTGGGAAGATTTTGGCTTCATTTTATTTAGTTTGCAGTTAGTCAAATTCCATTTATAGGCCCATTTATGCCCCCAGATAACTTAAAAAACCACCTTTAGTGGTTGTATTTCAAAAGTCTACAAATGAAATGTAAAATCTATAAAAATCTGTGTGTCACTCATGTCTCCCAGTCTCTGTGTAGTTATCTATTTTGAGTGTCAATCAATAAACATTTATTGAGTGCCCACTACGTTCAAGGTACTGTGCTAAATACCGGAGTGTTTTTTTAGTGTTCCTTTACTGTCTTCTTGCATATCTATTTTTCTCTCCCTCTCCTTTATTTCTCTTTCATCTCCATAGTTTAAAAATGCCCTTGCCGTATTAGAAATATCAAATTTATTTTTAAAAATGTTTTATTGATACCTTTTGTCTTGACATCAGACATGTCAATCCTTCCTTTCTAGACTGAACTTTCCTTTGAGACAAAGAAAAACAATTAAGTAAAATATCCCATACAATGTCCTCATCTGAATATATACACTAGTCTATCCTACACACACACACACACACACACACACACACACACACACACACACACACACACACACCCTGGAGAAGGAGGATAAGTTTCATTATCTGTTCTCAGTGACTCAAAATGAAGTTTATTTTTAAATTGCTATATTCATTCTAAAAGCACTTGAGTGGGACATTTTATATTTTTCTTTAAAAAGGGATTACAATTGTAATTCCACCCCATGGCAAAGAAACAACTTTCCCAGCCTTGTATTCCCTCTATCCTTTCATTTCATTCTTAGATGTCTAAAACAAGAAATTCAGGGAATTCTACATATAAGCTTTATTTATTCAGAATAATTCTATTATGCTTTGGATGGAGCTTTTGGTCTAACGATGGTTTCTTTAGCTGATGCAGAAATCTTTGGGAAGAGGCAGCAGCCACCTCTGATTTTTTTTGCTCCTGCTAAGGAATCTAGTTTGTTCTTTCATTTATCGAGAAATACAGGATGAATGGTTTTATCTGGGAAGTAGGTCATACCTTGAAAATTCTCTTTACTGGAAAGAATACAGGATTGATCTTTTTTCACTGCTGAATGTTAAAGAAGCCCACTAAAATACCAGGGGACAACCAAAGTGATTTCTTCACACCCTGTTCAAGAGTTGTCTGAAGCTAATTATGAATTTACCAAATGTGCCAGAGAGTGTGTACCCAGGAATAATGTTTCTGCTTTTACTCACTTTACTATTTGCAGACATAATTTTACAGTTTGCAGCAGTGTGAAATTCAGAAAAGTATAACCTTTCTATCACTTAGATATCTTGAGTCAATGTGAAGTGCTGTGAATTACTACCTGAGTCTGAGTATTTTTAATTGAGAACAATAAGTATTTTGGTGACTAAACAGACTTACTTTCCCCTCAGAGCACACCAGGAGAAAAGTTGTATTTCAAATATTTATCTTACTGACTTAAACTGTAGACTAATGTAGATTCAGCATGACAAGACAGAAAAATTAGGTGCTGGCTCAGCAAATAGGTGGTGGTCAGTATTTGGCAGATTTTTCTAGATGTGGTCTCAGATATTAGTAGTTTTGGGGAGAGTTGTCTAGATGACACAGAAATATTATGTCATTCCTATAGCCTTACTTATGGAAATTTTGACTCCATAACCTTTTATTGTTGGGTTTCTTTGTTTTTTTCCAGTGTCAACACTAAGGAAGATTTCTCCAGTTTTCATCATGCAATTGAATGCTTGACCAAGAGGATAGACTGGAAGGGCTTTTAAACATAAAGACTTTTGCAAAGCTTCTAGATCTTACACAGGAAGAAGAGAAACAGTTGGGATGAAGTAAAATCACTGTGTTGACTTCTTTAACTGTCATTGTCTTGGTAGATACCTTTTTTAAGCAGATGTAGACAGTTTTTTGTAAACTGCAAGTTCAGTAATACTGTATAAAATCTCTTTCTGATTTTCTTTGCAGTTTCAAAATATCAAACTTTCTTTTTGAAAATGTCACAATTTTTTTTCTATCTTCCAAATCATCATCATAAGAAGATTCCATTTCATTCTTGAACTGAGTGAGACAACATGAACTCTTTGTGGTATTTTGCTTAATGACCTCATTATTTTCATATTGACAAAACAACTATTTTTTCTTTGTTCTTTTTAAATTTAAAAAATGCATATACACATAAAATATGCCCTTCCCTTGACCTAAATCACAGTGGAATGAGAGGCCAAAAATAGTTATCCTTGAGCGACCACCTAGTCAGCCCCCTCACCTGAAAAACAGTAAGGAATTAAGAATATATTTTCTTTGCAAATTTCTGAGATAGGGGACACCAATTTCCTACTCACACCTATCCTAACTAATGATTCCTGGCAAGATTTTTTTCTAAAGCTAAAATATTCCTGTAGAGGAAGCTCATTTTCCTTTCTGGAAATAAAATCAGAAACTCCCCTTTCATCAGAGAACCTGCTTTCTCTTCCCTAGGCTAAATCATGTCTGTTACCTTCACTTATTACAACCTTGTTAGAATATTTTGTGATTTTCCTCTGTATCATCTTCATTCATTCATAGCTAATCCATACAAAGTCTTGTGGAACATCTAGTTATGTTCAGGCTGGTCAGGTTTTGCCCTGACTAGATGATAATTTCATACCCCCTTTTTATAGAATTCCTATTTAGGCAGGCTTGCATTGTCCTTGGGTTTCTACCTACATTAATAAAATGAGAATAGGAATGAGTAGGAAGAGCAAAGTACACTTCTGTGGTTTGGGGTAATTTTGAAAATACTGTGATCAGGTGTCCATCATTCTCTTCTGGAACATGGAATGGGGAGAGGGCCACCTTGTTAAAGTACATGTGAAAAAGATGAGTCAGAAAAGATTCACTGTAATCTGACTGAGTCGCTGTACCTACTGCATTCAGATTTGAGTTCTACTTCCTGTGTATAGGATCCAGGAAAGGAAAAACCCTGAGGACTTCTGACCTTATATGGCTTAGGAAGAATCTAGATCACATGTGTTATGCTCCTTCCAAGTCTTTTCCAGAGAATCCTTCAAGGGCTTCAATAAATAACCCTAATTTAAGTCTCCTTCTTCAAGATTTGGAATTGATGCCAAATGGCAACAGGCTGCTGAGGGTTTTTTATTTTTATTTCACTTCAACAAGTATATACTTAAATGCAAGATGCTGAGGACACAAACCAAAAATAAAGTAGCCTCTGCTCTCAGAAAGCTTACATTCTGCTGGGAGGTGCAACATATACACAGAGAAGTGAATAACAGGTCATTTGAAGTGGGAAAGAGCCTTAACAACTGAGGATCAGGAAGGCTGCACTACAGAAGTGTTAATCTAAACTGAGCATCGAAGGAAACTAAAGATTATAAGAAATGAACAATTCATCTGGTTTGTCAATATTTTGTTGGTTCCTAGCTTCAGAGAAAAATTGTTGAACCCTATTTGTGTAAGTTGTCTTGGTTTTCAGAAAATCCATGAAAATACGGACTTACAATTGAGAATTCATCAAAGATTTCGAACAGTGAAACTTCCAAGTACATTTTAAATGTTCAGGTTAAAAAACAAAACAAAACAAACAAACAAAGAAACCTGTATAGGTAGGCATTGAACCTTCAGTGCTTGAGGCCAAGTGCTGTGCTGCAGATACAAAGCAAAAAGACAGTCCTTACTCTCAAGGAGCTTACGTTCTAATGGGGGAGAGACAGTACATAAAAGGGAACTGAAAAGGGGGAATGATAGGGAAGCCCAGAAGCACAGCTGGGAGGAGAAGGAAGCATGGCCACATTGGGCCTGTAGCCCTGAGATGTTTAGGATGAGAAGGCCCCAAGCACTAAGGGAAGAAACTCCAAGATGAGAGGGAACTTTTGGGGGTGGGAGTTGGAGAGATGCACATAAAGCAAGTTGATTTAATTACTTGTACATTTGTTAAAACAGCACAGCCAATTTGTGTTGTCTTTTCATTGAACTTCACTACTTTATTTCTGACTTAAGTTAACTAAGAGATCATATCAGTCATGTTAAACTCTGATTTTATCATCCAAGGTGTTTTCTGTTCCTCTCCAGCTTAGTGCCTGTTTTCCCCAAACTCATCTCCTGATGTTATCTGCAAAGTTAATGCACACCTTTTGTAACACACTTTTCTACTGACATCTATTTTCAAAATCCTTCAAAACATTATTCTTCAGCTGTAAGCCCTTTGGAGCCATTGGTACAGATGAAACAGCACTCAGTTTTAGGTGTTGAATCCAAGCTCTGGCACTTCCTACCTTATTGACTTTGGCTTGACAAATCATTCAACCATTGTCCTCTGTAAAATAAGAGAGTTGGGCTAAATGACTTTTAAGTTCTCTCCTAGCCCTGTCGTGAAAAGTGTGGGCCACAGATACTGAGGTTCTGTTGTAGGAGCCTGATTAATTTGATGGTAATAATCTTTCCTTTAATTGAACCAAATTTCAAAGATGGTGTTCTAAAAGTCCTCCTCCCCCTATGGAGGACCTGGTAAAATGATGCTTGATCATTGATGCTGACCTGTCCCATTGGGCATTTAATGAATTAAGGTGTTAGCAATTGCTGCCATCCTGTGTACACATTATTGGTCTTTAGTAATTCTTAGCAAAAATGCTCACCTGAACTGAAGTATTGGAGGGTTTCTAACTGCTTGTTTGCATAGAATCTCTGCCATACTTTGAGATTTATGTCTGGAACTAACCTGTAGTTAATTGTTACCAGCTTCTATAATTTGCAAGCCACATGGGCATTGAGTTGCCAATCACACTGAACTTGAATAAAAATTTAACATCTGCTTACACTTTTGCATTAATAAGAGCCACCCTTTATAGCAGAGAATAATCTTAGTTGTTCTCAAAACTTTTCCCAAAATACTTAGCTTAGGCCTCTCTTATGGATGGCTTGGAATAAGCATGCAGATTTTTTTTATCATATGAAAGACATGCTCCAGTTATTAAAAAATAAGAGGCATTTTAAATAAAAGCAATCCAGGTGCAATTATGTTCCTTTCCAAAAGAAATCACTCTAGCTCCTTGATTCCTCAAAGTTCTTTAAACAGTGAATTGTGGCACTGCCTGCTTTTACAACAGGTTTGGTTTTTAAGTAAACCATTACAAATGAAGCATTCTCACAATTCAGATGACAGAAGAAAAGACTCAGTAGAAGTCAAACCTCAGTGACTGTAACCTAAGGCAAAGAAAACAACCCACTTGTACATAGATAGAAATGTAGAAAAAACATTGGATTTGGAGGCAGAGGACCTATGTTCTATTCTGTCTGTTACCTATGTGACCTTGTGCAAATTAATCTCCGTGGACCTCAGTTTCCTCTACTGTAAAATGAGAGGGCTGGACTAGATGGCTTCTAAAGATTCCTTCTAGGTTGAAATCTATGGCCCTATGATCCTATAGTTGTGTCATTGAAGGAGGTAAGCATAAAACCTACCATCAAGAAACACTGAGTTCCTATAATGGAATTTGGATTCACCTCAAAGGGAGTGTGAGAATACCATTTTTAATCTCTGGCTGACTTTGCCTTGAAAATTTCTCTTGATGATAATTTTTGTTTTTAAATTTTTGGTCAGTAACATTTTACTTAGTTTTCCCCATGTTTACCACAAGTCACTTCTATAGCATTCAGTATCTTTGAATTAATGTCAGTGAGAAGTATATCTATGCTTTGCCTTTCATATGCCCAAAAAGAACCCCATTCATCCATTGGTGACAAGTAAAATGAAGTTCTTACCAAAAACATTGCTATGAAAACCAAACAGAATGAGAACCAAAGGTATAGAATATTAAACTGCTATTAATGTTGCTGCCTAATTTTCATAAACATACATCCTTATTTCTTTTCTTTTTGCTTTTTGGAGGGGGGAAGGTAGGGCAATTGAGGTTAAGTGACTTGCCCAAGGTCACATGGCTAGTTTTTTATTAAGTATCTGAGGTCGGATTTGAACTCAGGTCCTCCTGACTCCAGGGCTGGTGCTCTATTCACTGCACCACCTAGCCACCCTTTATCCTTATTTCTTTTTATTTCTTTTTAGGCCTTTTAGCCAGGGCCCATTTTCCTAAGAATACCAGAATATTCACTCAACTATCTCTTCATCATGGGTCAGCACTACATTTAAACACAGAAGTTAAATCTTCCACCTCCTTTATCCACATTGAAGTAACAATTATCAGGAGCATGTTTTTTAAGTGTGTCTTGGCTGAAGGCACTATTTACCTGAGAAATATTGTTGTTAAGTTGTTTCAGTCACGTCCAACTCTTTGTGATCCCATTTGGAGTTTTCTTGGCAAAGATTCTGGAGCAGTTTGCCATTTCCTTCTCCAACTCATTTTTATAGATGAGGAAACTGAGGCAAACAGGGTTAAGTGACTTGCCCTGGGTCACATGGCAATTTTCTGAGGCCAGATTTCAACTTGGATTTTCCTGACTCCAGGCCCAGTACTCTATTCACTGAACCACCTAGCTGCCCTACTTAGCTGAGAAAGGCTGCAACAAATTCTAATCCTGTTATCATTTATTTTCCTTTTCCACTAATACCTTTAAGATATTGAGAATAATTAATTATTCCCATTGGGCAAAAGCTGGTTGTTAAGTGTCTCCTTAGAATTTCCCAGGCAGGCAGAAGCTGCCCAATCATGAATAAGTTGGACCATATAATTATTTCTGGGATGAGAAGAACAAATCTGATTTCTCTGACCAAAGTTGCACTGATGTATGTTATCATAACTTTGTGCAGGGTTTTAAAATATTTACAGAAGCAGTGTAGTGAAGTGGAAAGAGCACTAGATTTGGAGTCAGAGAAGCTTTCAAATCCTAGATTTGAAAAAAAAAGTGGGATCACTCAATATCTATATATTCTAATTCTTTGGGACTTTTTTTTCTTATATATAAAATGAGAGGGTCAGCCATTCTGGACACAAATTTGGAAATATGCAAGAAAAGTAACTAAATTGTCTATAAACATTTTGACCCAGTGTTTTCACTCACTACTTAAGTATGTGTCCCAAGAATGTCAAAGACAGGAACAAAAGTCTGATGTATATCAAAATAGTCCTTCAAACACTCCATGGTAGCAAAGAACTGGAAATAGTAGAAAGTTTATCAATTAAGAAATGACTGGAAAAAAAGCTATTTAATGGAGTATTATTGCATAGTAAGAAATTACAAATGAGGAATTTAGAGAAACAGGAAGATTTGTATGAACTGAAGCAGAGCAAAATAAGCAGAACCAAGAAAAAATAAACACAGTAACTATGTCAATACAATTGGAAAAAAAAAGTTGAACTCTGAGTAATTTAAAAAAAAAAACTGGTAAAGGTCCTGAAGAAGAGATAATAAAATATACCTTCCTACTCCACACAACTATAACAATCCTATTGTCAGTTATGGTTTCTATGCCTCCAAATCAAATTTTTGTTTTTGTGTTTTGCTTAATTATTTTCTTTGTTACCAGAGAGGATTTGATTAGTGGTGGGAGAATAAGGACTGAAATAAATATATAAAATCTATTTTTTAAAAAATAAAATGAGGGAGCTCTATTAGATGATTTCTAAGGTCCCTTCCAGCTCTAAAATTCTGTGATCCTGTGATTCTGGTCTCTACACCTTGATTATCAGACAGAAAAAAGGGCTAACTGAACTGCCCATAGAGTCTCTCACATATCCTTAATTGGGAGAAGTGGCGCCAAGGACAAGTAGCTCAACTGGCTCAAAGTTATAAGTCAGCAGCCAAGGGAACTCAGAAATATCTGGATACTTCTTCCCAGAGTGGTATCCAATAGTGAGACAAAGGAGTCAACAGTCAGACAAAAGAGAAGATGGGATTGATGCCAGCTTGCATAGAATATCTTCATTTGGTTGTTTTCAAGATAAAAACAGAATGAGAAGATGGTCTAAACCTCAACAACAGAAATTATACCAGTGACCACTCAAGGAGAGATTTCATCTTCCTGAGACTGAGGGTATGGGCTTAATCTAGTCTTAGAAATTATCCCCCCACTGATTTTATAAGGTAGTAGAGAAAGGCAGGATTAGGCAGTAGTTTCATTCATTTCATAATTGCACTGTGATGGAAATAGGACTAATCAATGTGCTTAGGAGGCTAAATTGAATCATGTCTCTATCTCCTAATCAAGGCTTTCTAGAGTCTCCCTCTATCTTTTCTCCTCCAAGGGAACTCCTTCATTTCATCATGAATATGAGGAAAAGGTGAAATTAGAAGCTTTAGGCTCAAGTGTTGAATGGATAAGTCCTTTCATTCCACTAAGCCTTAGTTCATAGGATAATAGATTTTGATCTAGAAAAGACCTTAGAGGCCAAGTCAAGTCAAACGACCCATTTTACAGAATAGGACACTGAGTTACAGAGGGTGTCAGTGATTTGCCCAGGGTCACACAACTACTAAGAGTCTAAAACAGGATGTGAACTCAGATCTTCCTAACTCCAAGTGCGGAACCATACTGTCTCCTGTTGTGAGTAAACCATTTAAGTCTATCTCAAATAACTATGTAAGAAGAAACTATTATTATTCAGAACCTATCTGTTTACTTGTGAAAAAAATCCTCCAAGGTCCTGTGGGGTAAAATGAGATGTTAGTATGTGAGTGCTTCCTGCCCTAACATTGTGGCACTGTTACATTTTTTTCCTAAGACCTGGAGAGAATGAGACACTGATGGAGATGAGGTTGGTAAAGGACTGAAGATGTAGGGCTGAACATTGTAATTGGCATAGACTGAAATTTTCTACACTGAACAGGTTATCTTTATAAGCCAAGGTTTTGAATAATTTGGAAGGTATCACTTTTGACCAGTGGGGAGAGAGGAGGAAGAACAAGAGAGTGAAGAGACCAGAGTAAAATATAAAAGGAAAGAAAATACCTGGTCTTGTGGAAGGTTAGGAAGGCCATAGGATTTAGAGCTGCAAGGGATCTAATCCAACCTCCTTATTTTTCTCCCACTTAAGTCTTTTATTTTTTCCAATTTCATACAAAGATAGTTTTCAACATTCACTTTTACCGAATTTTGAGTTCCAATTTTTTTCTCCCTCCCTTTCCTCTCTCCTCCCCAGGATGGCATGCAATCTGATATAGGCGATATGTGTATGATCATATTAAGCATATTTCCACATTAATGATGTTGTGAAAGAAGACTCAGAACAAAAAGGAAAAACCAAAAGAAAGAAAAAAGGGAAATAGTATGCTTCAATCTGCAGTCAGACTCCATAGTTCTTTCTCTGGATGTTGACAGCATTTTCCATCATGAATCCCTTGGAATTGTCTTAAATCCTTGTATTGCTGAGAAGAGATAAGTCTATCATTGCACAATGTTGCTGTTACTTTGTACAATGTTCTGGTTCTGCTCACTTCACTCAGCATCAATTCATATAAGTCTTTCCAGGTTTTTCTGAAATTCACTTGCTAAATATTTCTTATGGAACAATAGTATTTCATTATATTCATATACCACAACTTGTTCAGCCATTCCCCAATTGATGGGCATCCCCTCAATTTCCCATTCTTTGCCACGACAAAAAGCTGCTATAAATTATCTTTGTATATGTGGGTCCTTTTCCCTTTTTAAGATTTTTGGGATACAGAATTGGTAGTCAACCTCCTTATTTTATAGGAGTAAATTGAGCCCCAGAGAGGAGAAAGAACTTATTCATGGTCACTTAGCCAGTTAGTAGTAGAGTTGGAATGGAACTAGAATTTACAGTTCCTGACTCCCAACACAGGATTCTTTCCATGTGATTATAGGATTTTCAACTGGAAAAAATCTTAGATATCACCTGGACCAACCCCCTCACTTAATGGATGAGGAAAATGAGCCTGTAAGAGGTGAACTAGCTTCTCAAAGCCAGGTAGGTAACAAATATCAGAACTGGGATTCCTTAAGTCTTCTAACTCCAAGTCCAATAGTATGAGACCAAAAATACAAGTTACTATTTGACGGTTGTGGAATTTTTCTATCATAACAAAAACATGTCTCCTTCCTATGATCCTTCATAAATTTGGGTAACCTGGAGGGTATTTTCCTGGGAGATTTAGGTTTTTTACCTCTACTTAAGTCTAAGTTTCTTGATTCAACTGGTCATGGGAGGTGTGGGTGTGGGTGCTTTCTGTTTAAATGTAAAGGTAGCATGGATATATATGATCTGACCCACCTTTGTGGAGAGTAGGAAAAGAGTTATGCTAACACTACCATCAGCCTAGCTGTGGGGAGGTACAGGAAGGATCAAGGACCTCTAAGGCTGGACAATCTTCAAGGGTTAAAGCTAGATGTATCTATCTGCCACTCCTCAAATATCTCTAATGTAGAAGAATAACTCAAAGTGGTTCAGAATGGAAGTTTTTCCCCCTGATTGCTTTCAACAAAAAGGTAATAGCTTAATATTGCCAGTTTCACTCAATCCCACCAAGTCCTGGTTTCACAAAAGACCATCACAAACATCAAATAGTGAGTGAATCTTCTTATCCAAGCAGAATAATCAAACCAGGGAGGTTACAAAGATTCAATTAGATCAAAGAATACCCAATAGTAAAGGAACTCTTCAGCTGGGAGTGAAATAAAACACCTCATTTCAACCAATAATATAGGGAGCTATCTCACCAACGGGAGTCTCTTCTTAGTAGTCTTAAGATAGCAAGCATTAGAAATGAAGGGATGTGATGGGGGCTGGTCTCCTACTTGTCTTCAGCTCTGGAGCTTCTGCTAGCAGTGCAAAAGTTTTCTTGTGACTTGCCTCTCTTAATCAAGGTCTTTTTCTTGAAGTGTGTCCCCAACAAACTGAAGTCTTTCCTTGCGTCACACAGCATCTAGCTCAGTATTTTCTTTGCCAATCAGGAGTTCCCCTTACAGGTACTCAGAGAAAAACTGTCCATCTTGCCTAGATGGGAGTGTTCCAATTAAAAAAAAAACGACAGTCTCAACAAAGGACAATCCTTAATAGTCAATGACTAGAGTTAATCTACTGTTTGATAAACCCAAAGACTCCAGCTTCTGGGATAAGAACTTACTATTTAACAAAAAAACTGCTGGGAAACTGGAAAATAGTATGGCAGAAACTAGGCATAGACCAACATATTATACCATATACCAAGATAAAGTCAAAATGGGTACATGATTTAGATATAAAGGTTGATACTATTATAAGCAAACTAGAAGAGCATGAAATAGTTTACTTGTCAGATTTATGGAGAATAGAAGAATTTATGACAAGACAAGAGATAGAGAATATTATGAAATGCAAAATGGATAATTTTGATTACATTAAATTGAAAAGCCAATGCAACCAAGATTAGAAGGGAGGCAGAAATCTGGGAAACAATTTTTACAACCAGTGTCTCTGATAAAGGCCTTATTTCTAAAATATATAGATAACTGATTAAAATTTTTAAGAATATGGTCATTCCCCAGTTGACAAGTGGTCAAAGGATATGAATAGGCAGTGATCAGATGAAGAAATTAAAGTTATCTATAGTCATATGGAAAAAATGCTAAAATAACTATTAATTAGAGAAATGCAAATCAAAACAGCTCTGAGGTACCACATCACACCTATTAGATTGGCTAACATGACAAAACAGAAAATGATAAATGTTGGGGACGATGTGGGAAAATTGGAAAACTAATGCATGGTTGGTGGAATTGTGAACTGATCCAACCATTCTGAAGAACAATTTGGAACTATGCCCAAAGGGTTATAAGACTGTGCATACCCTTTGACCCAGCAATACCACTTCTAGGTCTGTTTCCTAAAGAGATCATAAAAATGGGAAAAGGACTCACATGTACAAAAATATTTATAGCAAATCTTTGGTGGTGGCCAAGAATGAATTGTGATATGTGAATGTAATAGAATGCTACTGTGCTATAAGAAATGAGGAGCAGGCAGATTTCAGAGAAACCCAGAAAGACTTACATGAACTGATGCTGGGTGAAGTAAACAGAACCAGGAGAGCATTGTACATAGTAACAACAATGTTGTGCAACAACCAACTTTGATACTTATCTCTTCTCAGTAATGCAAGGATCTAAGACAATTCCAAGGAACTCATGATGGAAAATGCTATCCTCATCTAGAAAAAGAACTATGGAGTCTGAATGCAGATCGAAGCATACTATTTGCTCTCTTTTTTTGTTGATATTGTTTTGTTTCTTCTTTCTCGTGTTCCTCCCATTGGTTCTAATTCTTCTTTACAACATAATTAATGTGAAAAATTTTTTTTTAAGTCTACACTAGTAAAAAAAAAAAGGCACAGTCCTTGAAGAATCCAATAAAATACCTTACATCAGGTGGGCCAGAAAACTTGGAGAGCAATATTTTGGTGTCAACTACAACAGAAATGTGAACTTTTTTTTGGTTTTTGCAAAATTCCTTCAACCCTCCATGTCTTATTACTTGTGTTAGTGAATACTTTCTTTTGGCTATTTATTTCACCTGCACTGCATCAGAAGCTCTGACAGTGTTTCTATGTTTCTTATGTGATTCCTGGGGCTGTCTAAATGACTAAATCATTTACTTCCAGAACTAAGTTGATGAGGTTCTTCTGAAACACTCATTTTCTGACAAATTCCCCCTGGATTTTGCCCAAGGGTTAGAAGCCAATAGATTTGCTGTGGCTGACTAGTCAGTGAATTTTCCTATCACCTCTCTTCAAGGATTGCTGGGTTTTCTATGTTAATACTAATAAATGTTGACTCACCTAATTCTCCCATCATCCCTGTAAGAGGACCTGACTCCTGATTGGCTGAGAGAATACTGAGCCTAAATTCTATGTGAGTGGAGGAGGGATTTACTTCAGTTTACTGAGGATGTACTTTTACTTCAGTTTGTTGAGGACATACTTCAAGAGAGGTCCTTGATCAAGAAAGATCCTTGATCAGGAAAGAATAGATTACTTTCCCCCTCTCCTTACAAGTGGGGAAATGAGAGAGGCCATGTGACTCACATAATCAGTGCTTGAGAAACTTTTAAATACAAGAATTCAGTTGCCCAAAGTGTCAAGATGAGTCAGAGAGAAAGAAACAGAACAAGAAGGCAGGTTTCCTAGATGCCTGACCTACTTTTCTCATGATATTGAGTAAGGCAGAAAACCCTTCATCCAGGTAAAGAGGTGAGATTTTTGACATTGATTTTAAAAGAAGAATGATAATAATTAGTCACATTTATCCAGTACAAATATTTGCAAAGCTTTTCCACACTTCAGCTTTGGGAAGCCAATAGAGCAATTATTTTTCCTGTTTTATAGATGAGAAAACAAGATCAAAGAGGGGAAGGGAATTAGTATTTGACTAATAAATCTAGCCAGTACTTTAGCCCAGATTTTCTGATGCCAAATTCAGCACTGGTTTTATACCACACTGTCTCTTCAAAAGCAAAACGAGTCTTATGACCAGCCTTTCAATAGCCACTTCATTCTTCACCTGCAGGTCAGTCAGGATGGTATCAGTGAGAGTGAAATCCCCTGCTTTCAACATCCTCTCAGCATCCAGGAAAGCGCTCAACCCAGTAACTATAGAGATCAGTCAGTGGCTGTGTCAAATTTTCAGCTTTCCCCTTGGAGTAACCCACACAACCGGAATTGTCCTCAAACCAGACCCAGTGTCCCTTGAGAAGGAGGCTGTGGTGCCTGTCATAGCAACAGATGCTATGAAGCATCCCCGCCTTCCCCTCCCTATTCTCTTACCCCGACACCCCTGCCCTTACAATTGTCTGAGCTGGTAAGGTTTCTTTCCTTCCTATGCTAGCCTTTCAACTGTACTAGTCTCCCTCCTGTGCTTGAAAAACCACTGCCCTCTGCTGTCCAGAAGACAGCAAATGAACATTGAGGTGGATGGCCCTGTATGTGCTGCAGAATACCTTTTCATTTCCAGAAGTTGTGTACAAAATCAGAGCCTCAGAGACAGACCATCTGTAGAAGTGTCAAATTCAAGTCCCTCAGGTTGCAAGCTCCAAGTACTACCTGAACTCAATTAAAATGCAATTGAGGAATGTTTTAACAAAATAAACATTCAATACATCATAGATAATGTTAATTTGTGGTTTTCTAAGTCAATATGCAACCTGTAGGGAATCATTTCTGTTTGAGTTTGACACCCCTATAGCTCATTCCCGTTATTTGCACAAGCAGGGAAATCATAAGCCAGAAATTCAATAGTGAGGCCCAACCTAGAATTGAGTTCTGCTGATTAACAGTCCATGCCATCCAGAAGATCAATAATACTTCTGTAAGAGTGTTTACTCCTCAAGAGCAGAGAGCAAGCCTTCTCTAAACTTGATATCTTCTCCCTTCCCCCTCTCCACATTTGACATAGTGATGACACAGCTGACACCTCATAAAATATTTGTTAAATTGAAATTAATTAAATGGGAATGAATCAACTAATTTCTGTAGCTGGGTAAATGACCTGACTCTTGTTATGCAACAAAAGAGACCCTCTTTTAAAATAAAGAAAGAACTATTGGAGCAGGGGGTGGTGGGTATTTGCAAATGACCCAGATAAATGGAGATGGAGAGAGGTGGAATCCATTGTTCACTGTTCTCTGCAAGAAAGTATACTCCATGATACCTTCATTAAGGTATCTCTCAGGGGATCTAACTTACACCTGGGCAAAGGAACATCAAGTGGGAAAAGACCTCAGTGGCCCTGCAATTCAACCCATAATGGAAAAATGCTCAGTATCTCTGGACTCAGCCATTTACATTTGTGGATTACAATAATCGTTAGCAAGTCTTCCCTCATATCAAACACAAATTTGACTCTTTGTTTTCATTAGTTGCTCCTACTTTGGCCCTCTGCAGGCAAACAGAACAAATCTATATTCCCTTCCACATGACAGATCTTCAAGTATTTGAATACTAACCATCTCTGGGATCTCGTGCATCCCATGTTGTGTGCTCCTAATTTTCAGTCTCATTCATCTTCTTCATCAGGCCTTCCCAATATGCCCCCTCCAGTTCTCTAACCCAGCAGTCTAAACACACAAATTAAACTCTCCTCTAACACATTATAAAATGAGTCTATTAGCTTTACTGTGGTTGCTGGAAATCTATGGTCCCTAGTGAGATGGTCTCAATGGAGGAATATGGTTTTGAACTTGGCTTTGGTGTGTAAACTTACAAAGTCACCTATCTAACAAAGATGTCTATTTCAATTAACAAGAACTTAGGAAGCAGTTGCTATATGGCAAGGAAGTCGGGATCCAAAGACAAAACTGAAACAGTCTCCACCTTAATGAGCTTACATTCTGTTAGGATAGACAACCTATAATGTATAGGTATATACAAAATAAATTTAAGGTGATTTGGAGGGAAGAGTATTAGTAGGTAGGGGCAGCAGAAAAGGCCTCATGCAGAAAGTGACATATTAGTTGATTCTTACAGTATTCTAAGGGGTTAAGAGGAGAGAATGCATTCCAGGAACAACCAGTACAAAGGCATAGAAATAAATGGGAAATGGAGTGCTATTTATGAATATAACCCTTAGCTCAAAGTGCCAATTGTAAGATACTCTCCTCATTAGCAGAGATTGATTATGCAATGCTCCTGGTTTGTATAAGAGGTGGAGATGGTAAAACCTGGAGAGAAGAGAGATCCATGACTCTTTGTACTTCCAGCATCCCATAGAAAAAGAAGATATATCATTCCAATCTCTCTTTAGGTCACTGAAGGGAGAGGGACACTCTAGGAAGAAGCCAACATATAGAGGAGCTGGAATCTCTGTCAAGACTTTATCCTCACCTTGCTACACTAGAAACTTTGGGGAATTTCCACTGGAGTGGGAGATTTTAGTCTCTTTCTTTTGGTTGAGCTATCTCATTCCCAATGGGAAAGCTTATTTACTTTTTCTATTGTCTACCATATATTCTAAGTTATTTGTTTTAATCAGTCAAGATCCACCTTTTCAACCCACTTCTCAATCCCACAATACCTCCAATGGAGAATTCAAGAAAACCAAACCAGGGCAGCTAGGTGGCGCAGTGAATAGAGCACCACCTCTGGAGTCAGGAGGACCTGAGTTAAATCCAGCCTCAGACACAACACACACACACACACACACACACACAAAACCTGTGTGACCTCAGGCAAGTTACTTGATGTCAATTGCCCTCCAAAAGAAAAAACAAAAAGAAAAACCCATTACAAACGTGTAGTCCAGCAAAACAAATTTCCACACTGGCCATTTTCAAAATATTTGTCTCATTTTGCAGTTTGAGTTCTTGACTTCTCTGTCAAGAGCTAGGTTTCTTTATGCTTCTTTTTCACATGTTTCTTCATTAGTCTTCTGGAATTTTGGTTGATCATTATATTAAGAGTTCAGCACAATTCTATTCTATCATATTAATATACCATAACTTGTTTATCCATTTCTCCATTATGGACATACTCTCAGATTCCTATTCCTAGTCAGTTCAAAAAGAGCCATAAATATTTTTGTACATCCTTAGAGTATACTGTACTTAGCACTAATCCTTCCCTTCCCTCTAATTCCCTGTGAATTTCCATACCCAATTATGTGTGCATGTGTGTAGATGTGTGTGTGCGTGTATTCTTTTAGTTCAGATGAGAATGAGGTTCAAATGTCAACTGCTTTCCCTCACCACCTCCTCCTCAATGGCACAGAGTTCTATTTGTGCACCCTGATTATGTGAAATAATTTCCCCTGAACTCTTTTCCCTTCTACCATCCTTCCCTCAGTGCATTCCTTTTCCTTTCTCTTTCTTTCCTTAAAATCAGCAAGATATAACAAAACCATTCCTTTGTTTAATCTAACTGGACTCCCTCTATGGACCTTCATGATGGTAGGACTCACAAGGGACACATAAATCATCTTCCCATATTTAATGTAAGCAGCTTATCCTTGTTTGGTCCTTTATTATTATTCGTGTTTACCTTTTTATGTTGCTCTTCACTCCTGTGTTTAAAAGTTTTTACACAGCTCTGATCTTTTTCACCAGGAATGCTTAGAAGATCTCTGTTTTATGAAGGGTTCATTCCCCTCCCCCCCCCCCCCCCAATAACATCATACTAAGTTTTGCTGGGTAAGTTACCTTGGCTATAAAACCATATCCTTTGCCTTCTGGAATATAATCCAAGTCTTTCATTCTTTTATAGTGGTGGCTAATAAATCATGTATGATCCTGACTGTGGCTCCTCGGTACATATATTTCTTCTTTTAGCTAATTGTAAGTACTTTTTCTTTTACCTGAAAGTTCTAGATTTTTGGCTATGATGTTCCTGGGAGTTTTCATTTTGAGGTTTCTTTCATGAGGTGTCTGAAAGATTCTATTTTCACTTTGCATTCTGATTCTAAGAGGTCTGGTCAGTTTTAAGATTTATTGAAATATGTCTAGGTTCTTTTTTCAATCATGGCATTCAGATAGTGCAATGATTTTTAATTTCTTTTTCTCCTTGATTTATGTTCCATGTCAGTTGTCCTTCCTATGTAATATCTTATACTTTCTTCTATTTTTTTTCAGCTTTTTGACTTTGTTTTGATATTTCTTGTTGCTTCATAGAGTCATTTGCTTCTATTTGGTCCATTTTAATTTTCAGGGAGTTTGTTGCTTGGGCAAGCACTTCTTGTATTAAGAAGTCTTGCGCCAAGGTGTTAATTTTCTTGCTTCCATTGCTCTCATTTCTTTTCCAATTGTTTCCCTTCAACTCTCTAATTCCATTTATTTTAAAAAAAATTTAAACTTTTAAAAACTCTTCATCTCTTTCAGGAATTCTAGTTGAGCTTGTGCTTAAGCTGTGTTTTTCTTTAAGGATTTGCTTGTAGATGTTTTGTTGGAGTCATTATCTTCTGTGTTTGTGTCTTTGAGCATCCCTGCCACCTTAATAGCTCATTACAGTGGTGTCCTTTTTTGGTTTGCACATTCTTCCAGGCTACTTCCTATCTTTAGACTTTATGTTAGGACTGGGCATCTGGACTGGTTTCATTGCTGCTTTCTTGGAATATTGAATATTATGTTATTTCAGGATCCAAGGGATAGGCTAGTGAACTGCAAGCTCTCAGTGTACCCAAAGTGTTTTGGTCCAGGGCAAAGTCTAGTTTGCTGTCTCCCTCGTCTGAACTCTGTTAAGTTTCTAACCTAGGTTTGGGTCTGTGAAAGAGTAGACTGCTGCTGAACTCCACCCCTACCAGGTAACTGGAAAATTCTATTAGTTCAGAGTGGCAGAATTGTAGGCTGCCCTTTGGTCTGAGATCCTGCCTTGGTTATTTCTCTTTGCAGGCTGAACTAGATGTTGGAATTAAGACCCCACTCTGAGTCCCACTCTGAGTCTGAGGTGTTAGCCAAATCACTGCTTTAGGAATGCCTCCCTCCAAACCTTCCTCTCCCAGATTCCCCCTCTTGCTCCACCCTGGATCTGTGAGCTGAAACTGGGTAGTAAGCAACAAAAGCTTCCAGTTTGTACTTGACCCCATTCAATGCCAAGGAATGGTTCTGAGGTGGCTCAGTCCATTTGCCTTGGTGCCGTTTCCCTGGGCACTACAATGTACAATGTAAGGGGTGCAGTTTGCTCCTACCCTGACCCTATCTCCAGTATCCAGAGATCTCCCTGTCTATGTCAAACTGGGCTGGAAACAGGACTCCCTGTAACTTTTTTTCTGGATCTCACTATCAGGATTTAGTCTGGAATATTACTAGAACTGTTTGGAGGAATTTGTAGACAGAAGTTCACTTAATCTTCTGCCATCTTGGCTCCCTCCTATGCATACTTTCTCTGATCTCTTTTTTGCTATAAACTTGAATAAATGGGTTTATTTGCTATATATACATCTTCATTGTAGAAAAGGCATTTGGTTGGGAAGGGAGTCAAGCTTTGGATATATAGCTTGGAACCTTCCTTTCCTATTTAAGGAGATGAGGAGTGTAGCTTGAACCTAAAAAAAAATCACTTCCCCTCAACTAATAATATTTAAAGGGAGCAGATAGATATAATTTTAGCCTAGTACCCTCTCTCTGAGAACAGAGTCACCAACCTCTGGCTCCAAACTCCTGCTTTTCTCTCCTGGTAGGAATTCATCTTTCTTGGAGAAGGGTAGGAAGAGAAGAGGCTAGAAAAATCTATTTTTGTCTCCCTACAAGTCACATCTAGACAGACCTTTGTGGGCACACATAACCTACATGGGCAAAAACAAAATAATAACAGGTGTTGAATAACCAACCTCCACCAGTGAGGAGAGAGTCTCATGCAATGGCCCTTTGAGCCAAGGGTTACAAGAAGAACAATAAAAAGGCAAATGTGACCAGATCATAGCATATATGAAGGAGAGTAAAGAATGATGATGCTAGAAAAGTAGACTGGGGCCATGGTGTGAATGACTTTAAGTTCCAGAGTTTATATTTGATCTTATATGTAAAGGAAACCCACTGGAGTTTATTGAGGAGAGTGCTTTAGAAAAATCATTTTGGTAGTTATGTTAAGGGATAGCCTAAAAGGTCTCAGGAATAATTTCAGCCAAAAGTATACCTGTCAAAAACCTATCAAGACACATTGCCCCCATCTCCTTGTATTACTTGTTTTAAAAACACATTCTGGAAACCTAAGGGTTGGAATCCTCTCGTTCCTCTCTTGCTATGGGGCATTCTTGGATATTTTTCTCACTACCCAGACTGCCACAACAGAATTGTGACCCTGTTCTACCAACAGATCTCATTAACAAATTGATCTATATGGCCAGGAGGGAACTCACCTGGAAAACAAATTAGAATTTTTAAAATTCTCTATAACAGGGCAGTTTGGATTTTTCCCTCATATTCAAAGTTAACAGGCCTAGTCTAAACAGAATCATAGCAAAGTGCCCATCATCCAATGGGTTGAAATGGCTTTTTTTAGGATGACACTTTTTGTACTCAAAATGTTTTTGTTGGATAGATAGACAGACAGACAAATAGACAGACAGATAGACAGATAAAGATAGATAAAACACTTATTAAATGTTTACGGACCTGAAACTGTGCTAAGTGCGGGAGATATTGACAATAGAACAAGATGGTCTCTACTTTCAAATATCTTATATTATATTATTATAATAAAGGAAGAAAAGATTTAAGGGGAAGCTAGAAAGAAGGAGCAGGAGAGAATATCCATATGGGACAAGGCTGGTCAGGAGGTGGAACACTGTGGAGAGGGAGTTAGTCTGCGACTCCTCACATACAGTTTGCCCAGTCAGATTCACTGAGCAGGCTGAGGGTAGTATATTTCCAAAGCAGCTAGGCAATTATAGTGGATACAATTAGAGTCCAAAAACTTGCCCAAACACTTAGTGAATGTGATCCCAGGGAAGTCACATAAAGTTTCACAGTCTGTTTCCTCATCAGGAAAATGGAGATAAAAGCATCTGCTGTTAGAGAATAGCATCCACCCTGCCCCATGCCCAGGGTTGTAGGAAAGAACAAATGGGGCAAATACATAAAGCATTTTGTAATCCTAGAAGTGCTATCTAAATGCTCCTTTTGTTTTTTTAATCTTTGTGCATGGATCTCAATAGTCTTCCTATTATAGAGCCTGTGAGCTGCTGCAGCCGCCAAAGGATTTGCCCAAAAAACGTAGAGGATATAAAAGTAAGTAAAGATGTAACAAGTACTTTGTCCAAGCCTCATTTAACCTTCCTTCCACTAGTCACCACAGTGCCCGTCGGGTGGATTGCCACTGTGCATGCACTCCTGTTTGTCACGTGACCTGTGGCAACCAACCATTGTCAGTCTGTGTCTATTTCATGATAAATAAAAATCTTAAGTAATAAGTGCTATTAACTGACACTAATTGAAATTTCTCTTTTTTATATAATTCATTTGCAACAAAGTTTAATCATTAATTATACTTTTACTTGGAGAGTTAGCCACTAAAAACCTATCTGTAGCCCAAAGAAGTTTTAGCCTATTTTAATTTTGGCTCCTACCTACTGCCAAATTGTGCAGGTCTACTATAGAGAGCATGAGCTGGAAGCCTCCATTTGCTGTTGGATCAATGGCAAAGAACTCTATCAGATTTAGTTATCATGTTTCCAAGTGGAAAGATTGTCCAGATTGAAACAGGGCCATTTAATTGAGAGCAATACAAATCAAATGTATTTAGTCTGTGGACCATGCATCCGATTCAAGGGATATAATTGATTACTTAGGTCACATACCTACATTCCAAAAGATTGTATTGGATTCTTTTTGTTATTATTGTTCAGGATTCATCCACAGGAAGCACCATGACATGAACTGGTGTTCTCCACTGGCTATTGTTCTAAAGTCCTAGATGACCTAAAATTCTCCTCTATTTTATCAGTTTCCTGATAGAAATGTAATGAAGTTAAGTCTTTTGCTTTCTATTTTAAAGATTTCATTACCTTAAATTGAAATACAGATATCTTAACAAGGAAATACAAAGCATAAGAAACCAAGCAAATAGTTATGTAGGACGTGCATTATATTCTATGCATATACTTGATTATTATATATCTAGAGTCCTAAAGACTATATTGTGTTTTCTCCTCAAGGGTCTTCAGGAGGTGGGGGTGGTAGTTGTTCAGTTGTGTCTGACTCTGTATTACCCCATGGAAAGTCCATAGAGTTTTCTTGGCAAAGACAGTAGAGTGATTTACCAATTCCTTCTCCAGTGTGTCCCCATTTTATAGATGAAGAACTGAGGCAAATAGGGATTAGATTTGCCATGGGTCACATTGCTAGTAAGTGTCTGAGCCAAGATTTGAATTCGGATGTTCCTTACTCCAGGCCTGGTGCTCTGTCTGCTGCATCACCTAGCTGCTCCCCAGGAGGTTACCTGTAGGAAATGGTTTGGTATTGTATGGGATGAGTGAAAACTTCTCCATTTGGGGTTGTTAACTTTCCCTTCCTCCCTCCTCCTCCATTGCTGCTGTCAATTACTTTTATCTTCCTTTGTCTGTTTCCCCACCATGGTGGGGCCCTGCCCCCCACCCCCTTCCTTTCTTGCTGTCCCAGTTGGGGAAGAATTTGGTGAAGTACGACTCTCCACTAATGAGAGAGGAGACAGTCAGGAAAGGGGGCTTGATTAAGTTGTTATAAATTCTTGCCCTGTCTTTTGTAACTTGCCTCTTCTCCATGATGAGTCATGGGGAAGACTGCCCTCCTCCCGGGGAAGAGAATAAACTCCTGTTCTTATCCTATGAGATCTCTGTGTTTATTTTTTTACTAAATTAAGGATGAAGGGTATTTTTCATCCCAAACAGTATCATGTGGAACTCTTTACTAGCTATGGAGTCAGTGTTATAGAAGAATAGTCACTAATTTAGCCATCTTGTCTCTTAGTTTAAAATTTTCATTGAATTCTTCTCTGACATGTATCCAGTGCTCATAAAAACTTCCATTTCATATTAGATTGCTTTCTATAGAAGGATACCTGAAAACCCGGTACAAAAATTTAACTCTTAGGAACTGATAGGTAGCTAGGAAATCTGGCACATTTCTTGAGTTGCAATATGTGATCTAAAGACAAATCTTTTACTCTAATTTGGTTGGTTTCATTCTTTATCATTAATTTATCTATATTTCAGTGTAAAACAATGCAAACCTCCTCCTCCCCTTCCCTACCACCTAAGGATTTATCTAGCCATCAAAAATCTCCTGTCCATCCCCCCAAATCTCTATGTGTGCACTTCAAATTTCCCAATGACTACAGGAATCTTAGGTGCATCCCACAGAAACTTATCTTAGGCTGAGATAGTGTTAGCAGTAGCTGTGGGGGTCAAACCTTCCAGTTGAGATTTCTGCAACCCTAGAGATCCTGATACTCATTCTCTCCACATTTCCCTTTTTTCCAAACTGGTAGCCAGGTGTAACAAAGGCATATACCATTTACAGGATGGTTGGGGTGGGAGAAACCTGTAATGGAATGCATTACTCCCCCTCAATGTTGGAAGAGAATGGTTAGATAAGCACTTTTATTTAAAAAAAAAAACATTGCTGATTTCACTTTATCTTGCTCTTATTTTCTTTGCTCCAGCAACAGTACAGAAAATTACATCAGAAAAGCCTTTTCCAGTTCAAGTTTGTACAATAATTTGATACCAGACCTAGCCCAGTGTTTATAAGACTCTCCTCATTTGACTTTCTGGGATCTAAGGGGACCAACTCACTTCTAACAACAAGCTGTATTTTTCTTGGCAAAAAAGTATTGTTTGTAGATGGAGAGGGGAAGGCAGGCAGGTGTGCCCTTTGGCCTTTAGACAGGAAGCCAGAGTTAGGTGGGATAGGAACTATTAGGGCAGGAACTGGTAGGAAAGGCTATTAGAAAATGATGAGGTGTATATATATGGAGGGAGAGCAGAAGACAAGAAAGTCTAATCTGATCCTTGGCCAGGAAATAAAGCTTTTAAGAGACTGGCTCTGCCAGCCATTCTACCTTTTCTTAAAAATTCTTGAATGACTTAGGCTTTAGATCAACACCTTACACCATCTTCAACAATACATTCTAAATAGATATATGACCTTAGTATTAAGGAGCATAGTATAAGAAAAATTAGAAGAAAAACAGATAGTACAACTCTCACAGCAATAGGCAGATTTGGATAAGAAAGGAAATGGTTGGGGCAGCTAGGTGGCTCAGTGCATAAAGCACTGGTCCTAGAAGTCAGGAGAACCTGAGTTCAAATCCAGCCTCAGACACTTAACACAAAACTAGCCGTGTGACCTTGGCCAAGTCACTTAATCCCAATTGCCTTTACCTTCCCCCTCCAAAAAAAAAGGAAATGGTTCAATGGGAAAAATATTTGTATCAAATTTCTCTGATAAGGATTTGGTATAATATGTATATAAATATGTGTTTACATGCACATATATACATACATATATCAACAATTTATATATACAGACACATATATATGTAGGTGTACATATGTACACACACACACACACACACACACACACACACACATAAAATAGCCATTCCCCAATAGACAAGTGATCAAAGAATACGAACAAACAGTTCTTAAATTAGTTTTTAAAACCACAGGAAAAATGCTCCCATCTCCACTAATAAGATAAATTGTAATTCAAAACCACCCTGGGGTTTTATCTCATACTCTATAAATTAGCAAAAATGACAAAAATGACAATAGTCAATGTTGGAGGCATTGTGGAATGATAGACACACTAACACATACTTGGTGGAGTTGTGAAATGGTACAATCATTTTGGAAAGCAATTTGGAATTATGCAAATAAAGTAACTAAAATGTCCATACCATTTGAACCAGAGACTACATTTACTGGGCTTACCTCCCAAGGAAGCCACTGATAAGAAGAAAGTCTTTATTTATTATTTATAGAGTATTTATAGCAGAACTTTTTGTGATAGCTAAGAATTAGAAATAAAATAGATGCTCATAATCGAGGATGGCTAAGCAAATTGTGGCACATGGAATATTTCTGTGCTATAAGAAATCTTGTGTGTGAATAGAGAGAAGTATGAGAAGGTGTATATGAACTGATCCAGAGGGAAATAAGCAAAGTCAAGGAAACATACACAGTAACTGTAAAAATGTGAATGGAAAGAATTACAACACACCAAAAAATTCAAAGCAAATGTAACAAAATTATAAAGATCAAGCAGGACTCAAGCGAAAATACATGAAAAGACCCCTTCAAACTACCACTTCAGTTGGAGGTGGGAGGGCCATAGGTGTTACACACTGCACATATTTTTGGATTTTTTTTAATATCTTGGCCAGTTATGATTTTTTTTCCTCTCTAAAAAATGTTATTCTTTATATGGGATGGCTCTCTGGGAGCAAGAAGGGGATGAATACTTGGGATAACTATGATGATATAAGAAACAAATGATAGCAATAAAAATTTTAAAAGAGGGACTTGAGGAATTTTTTAAAAGTGACTTAGGTGACTAGAACATATTTCACATTTACATAGCACCTGACATGCCTTACACACTTCATTTCATTTATCTTCACAACCACGCTGTAAAGTAGTAAGGATCTTCATGTCACAGGCAGGAAAACTGAGGTACAGAAAGGCTACCTAGGTAATGAGAGCCAGAGCTGAAACTTGCACCTATTTCTTCATACTCTAAATCTAGCGCCCTTTCCTCTACTTCATCCAGCTACCTCTCTGGATGGATCCTGTCGCTCTTTGAAAATGTCTGGATAAGACTTGAAGTTCCCCTCACACAACCAGCTCTTTAAAAAAAGGGTAGCAGTGTTAACTTTGTATCAGTGGGAAGCCCTCAGGTAGGTTTCTGAAGATCATTCAACAATATAATAAATGTATTATTATGATAAATATTAAGCACTTACCACGTACAAAGACTAAACTAGGCTCAGAGAATTAAAGACAAAAACGCAAATCTGTCTTCCAGGTTACAGTCTACTAGGGAATACAACACAAACATAAACTCAAATTTGAGGAGTGAAAATTAAAAATTAGGAGGGAGGTGACATGAGCTGAGCCTTTAAGAACCTAAGAATTTTAAGAGGCAGAAGTGAGGAAGGAGTAAATTCCAAACATAAGAGACCATCTACGTAAAGCCATGGAAGCAGGAGATGGAAGCTTATATTCAGGGATTAGTAAGTAGGCTGCATTGGCTGGAATGTAGAGTGTGTAAGGTAAGGGGCATGAAACATCTAAAAAGATAGTCTGGAGTGACACTGAAAAATTTTAGATGCCAGCCTGGAGAAGCTGTATCTTATCATAGAAGCAAAAGGGAGTCATTGGCTGGAATGTAGAGTGTGTAAGGTAAGGGGCATGAAACATCTAAAAAGATAGTCTGGAGTGACACTGAAAAATTTTAGATGCCAGCCTGGAGAAGCTGTATCTTATCATAGAAGCAAAAGGGAGTCATTGCAGTCTTGAGCAGAGGGAGAGTGATATGGTCAGATATTTTTGGTAGCTGTGTGGAATATGGGATGAAAGCCAGCTACTGCAATAGCTTAGGTAAGAGATGAAGACTTGAACAAGTGAGGTAAGGCCCTGTGTGTAAAAAGAAGGGGAGAGGTGAAAGAACCGAAGAATTAGAATCTGTTAAGATATGGTAATTAATTGCATAGAGAGAGGGACGAGTTAACTATGCTGTAGTCAATTGTGAATGAGTGACTAGAAAGATGGTGGTACCTGATAGAAATAAGAAAATTTGAGACAGAGTTGATAGTTCCATCTTGAACATATCGAGCTTGATGTCTACTAGACATTGAGGCGGAGATGTCCAGAAAGTAGCTGTTGATGTAGGAGAGATCAAGTATACGATATTTTGAAAGTCATATGCAAAGATAATTAAACTCAGGGGAGTTGTTGAGATTACCAGAAGAGGCATAACGAGAAAAGAGGGCTCAGAGTCAGTCTCAGGCCCAACATGGTTAAGTGCTACAAGACAGATTACGATGAAACTGAAGTGTGATTGGCAGGAAGGAAAACCTTAAGAGAGCATTGTTTGGGACTCCAAAGGAAGGAATATCCAGGAAGAGGCAGTCTGAGTCAAGTACTAAAAACTGGAGAGGTCAAGAAAAAGAGAAAGAAAAGGCTACATATTTAGCAATCAGAGGTAGTTTTGATTCATTCTCCATATTTGACAGGCACATTCCCTCTTCCTCTCATACCATTTAGAGCTACAGAACATTAGAACTGGAAGGAACCTTAGAATCCAATTCTCTTATGCAGATACCATGCAAAGCCATTGGAAAGCAATTATTTAACCTCTTAGTTTCTCCATCTTGTCTTCTAGGCTTCAGATCATTTCACTGTTCACCATTCTGTCGGGGCCTTTTTTTTCTTTTTGGCTTCTTTTTTCAATTAACAAAATTTATTTTTTCTCCCTCTTACTTTCATTGGAAAAAAAAAACTTTTGTAACAAATATGCAGAAAAGCAAAACTAATTCCAGCATTGACCAAATCCAAAAATATATGTCTCAATCTGCAACCTGACTTCATCACAACTGTCAGGGGGTGGGTAGTATGTTTCATTATGGACCCTCTGACATTGTGGTCGGTCACTGTGATGATCAGAGTTCTTAAACCTTTCAAAGTTGTCGATCTTTATAATGTTGTTACTGTATAAATTATTCTACCAGTTTTGCTTACTTTTACTACGTGAGTTCATATAAGTTCTCCCAAGTTCCTCTGCAACCATACACTTGTTCATTTCTTATAATAGTGTTCCATTACATTCATATACTAGAATTTATTCAGCTACTCCCCAACTGATGGGCATTCCCCCTTGGCTTTTGCTTTCAGTCAAAAAAGAGCTCTTTCTGTGGAGCCTTTTCAATCTAACCTGTATTTTGAATAAATACAATTTTGTGAAATAACTGATATATTAAAGACTTTCCTAACAAGTCTCTCCAAAAGGAAAAGTACTTAATAATTCCCATACCTACCTTTTAAAAAGGACTTGTAAAAGAATTTCACAAACTTGTAGAATATACCTGAAAAGAAAATTTTTTCAGTTACCAACTAAAAATATTTTGAATAATGAACTTACCTAATTCCTTTACTTGAAAGATAAGGGAAACCCAGATTTTTCCCCAAGTAAATCTTGTTTCTAATATCCTTACTGTCTATCACATACCCCTAGAACAACTGGAGAGCAAATGATTGAAAGCTCTTTTCCCCCAAAACTACAACAGGTTGGAAATTTCCACAAATGAGATTCAGGTGGCTCCTCATGCCAATTTTTTTTTTTCCATTTGATGAAAAAAGAGGATGGCAGCTTATGGCAATTGCCTTTAATAGCCTTCCAGCTAGTGACTTTACTCCATTATCATTTGCCTAAACATTCCCCCACATAAGCAAGGCTCCATTGATATTGCTGACTGCAAGCTGAAGGGCTTGAGACAGTCATCATTACTACACTGCAATCCGTGTCCCAACCATGAACCGTTAGGAATACATTTGTCAAGCACTCTCTTCATAGCGCTGGAAGTTCAGGATCATTTCTGAGATGGCACTAAGCTTAAGTTTGAGAAAGGGCTGCTTATCTTAAAGAACGACAAATGTTAGTAAATATTACAGCAACGTATAAAGACTGCTGGAGTCAAGAAACCTGGGGCTGAAAACCTGCCTCCAAGGCACTGAACCCTGAGCCCACTTTCTTAACTGTAAAAAGGGGATACTTAGCCCAGCACACCCTATCTCAGTTTTAAGTACTTGTAAAAACATTGAACTGCTAGAACAGCAGTTTACTATTCTTTATTTAGTTTTTTCCCCACAATCACTGAACGTTCTTTCTCAAAAATTTGTTTGACTCTACAATAAAGCTGAAACAAAACAATTTATAGGAGGAAAAAAAGTATAGTATGGTTGATTGGAAAGAGCCCCTAACTGGGGAGTCTGGAAGCCTGGGTACAAGTAGTGGCCTCACTGCCCAATAACCATGCAATCATGGTCACTGACTTTTTTCCTTTTTGGTCATTATCTTCTTTGCATGCCAGCACTCTCACAAGGACATTGGGAGAAAACCTGTGTGAAGCGCCACAGAAAGGTAAGTTAGTATTAATGGAATCAAATGATGAAATGACCTAACTGGTTATATAGAGTGCATTAGAGCTGGAAAGGACCTTAAAAATCATCTTGGTCAATCTCATTTTTTAGATGGGAAAAGTCAGTTAGAAATTCTCATCTCCCAACTCATTGCAGGGTGCTTTCCACCAAACCACATGTACTGTTTTCTGTCTGCTTCTTGCTAAGTTATCATTCAGAGAGAGTACTTTTAGCCTATTCTGGCCTCTAGAAAACAAGGTTTATTCTTCTTAAAGCCTACCCACACAACAATATGGCATAATGGATCTAGAGTTGGTCTTGAACACAGAAAGCTCCAGTCCCACCTCTGACACATGCTATGTTATCCCAGGTAGGTCACTTAGTCTCTTAATGTTGTCTACAGCTATGATTAAGTTGCAGGAAAGATGCTGACTTGCACTGGTAGGAAAAGTTTCCTTTGCTAGGCTACAGCAGTTATTTAACCCTTCCAAAAAACTTTTCTCCAGGAAGCCCTTACCCTCCACAAGCATATATGTCGAACATGGTTTTGCATGTTTTTCAACTCTCTGGCTTATAATCTTGAGGGCAGTCCTATTTCCCTTTGGTCTACATCCTTAATCTAGTTAATACAATGCTACAAACATCCCATGAGCACTAAGATATGAAATACAAATAATGAAGGCTCATTTCATGAATCTGCAAAACTGTATAGGTAGACAGAAGAGAGAGCCTCAATTTGCTTTTGACTGTATTCACAAGTGTCTCTGAAGTTTTCCCACAAAATAATTCTATTTAACAACAAAAACAAAATTATAGAGCTCCATTTCTGAAGGTTTCAATTGAACAATTTAAACTCATAATTTTCCACTGATTCTGACATACTCTGGGTTTAAACTAGGAAAGGAAGATGTCATATGAGGATTAAACTAATTTGGAAAGATTATTCAACAGTATCTTTTTTTGATTTTCCAACAGTATTCATGAACATGTCAAAATGGACACACCTCACACCTCTCTATTGTCACAAACTACTAGATATTCAGTCTTTCAAATTACATATATTCAGAAAGTATACAAATATTTGGTAATTGTAAAAGCATTAGCCACTTATACCAAAGCACCTCTAAATAGTCTCTTCCTGATGCTACTATCAATATTTTCATCAGTGAATGGTTTCCAAGCAGCAGTTTGTAAAACTCAAAAATTTCTCCCTTTAAATTATACCATATGGTTTCAGCAATACAAGAATTAATCCTTAAAGGGAAATCCCAGGAATTACTTCTCCTATGATATTTTTATAAAGTTCATTATGGGTGCCACCTCATCTGTCCGGCTCCTGTCTGTGAGGGAGCTGTTGTTTCCCTTGAGTGCGTGCCACTGCAATGATAAGGTGTATGTACTCCTCAAGTGACTTGCATGGATCTGATGAAAAACATACTTAAGATTACTTCCACAGGTACTTGCTCTAGTGGCTTGTAAAGGCACAGACCTACCACAAACACCAGAGGATTAGTTTCATCACATGCAAGGCCATTTCCCATTTATTCTCACACATCTCAGTGTTAGCTTTCTGAAGTACTGCTGCCTCTTAATGATCCTGCAAACTTCACGTGCAATTAGCTTTTGTACCATTTGGGGGATTGTTTTTCTCCCCATGAGAGCAATTTAGAAGACCCTGAAATATGTGTGGTTTTGGGGGAGAAAGAAATATAGACCTACAAATAAAGGTTGGCATTAAATGGGCTAAATAATAATTCCTTTCCAAAACTTTGCCTATGAAATAAAAATTCTGGTTCTTGATTTATAATTCTACTAGGAAGTAAATTCACAATTAACAAAAAATTCATGCCAACAGTTTCAATTTCCCACCAAAATTGCTAATTAAGTAGTAAGATCAAGAATTTACCAGTCTCCTAGAGTAATTAGTGAAATGAACAAAAGAAGCAAGTAATCCTCCAATAATTAAGCATCATAATGAAACCAAATAGCTCTGTATAGTAATTACTCTGCTAAGAGTAATTAATATGCATATTCAGAACTGGGGTATTAAATGACTATGGATATTTAGTCAAAGAAGCACACATTTGATTTATATTTCCTGACAAACTATTGAGAGGATGCTATTATTCCCCTGAAATTGGAGAAATAAAACAAAAATAAATGACTGGAGAGAGATACTTATGTATCAATCCCTCCTAGTCAGTTAAGGAAATAAGTGACAAAGTCTCTTGCACTGAAGTTATGTATTTAACAGTTTTACATGTAATATTTATATATAAAAAACTTTTAAGTGCTTTTCTCCAATTTAAAAATCTAAAGAATTCAAAAATAAGGCATTCAATATTTGAAAAAAGTACAGATTTACAAAATGTGTATATTCTGTCATGAAAACTTCACACCAACATTATACACTTGGAAAAAAAATACAAACAGGATATATTACAAATTTATGTAGCAATAACTTAGTTCATACCATGCAATAAAAAGTACATTAATCAAGATACACAAGCTTTTAAAGGTTCTAAACTGAAGGGCTTTTTTTTCTTTTTTGCAGACACATTAGGTATGCAAATCCTTAAAACCTGTGGCACTTAAAATTTCTGGTAGCCTTTCTACTGAGAGGTAAATTATACACAACAATGATGATGAGGATGAACAGAGCAGTTGTCTATTATGAATCATTCCAGCTTTGTTCAACAATAGCTGAAACTCTTTTCTCATATTCTCGTTTGTTTTCCTGATAAAGCTGCGCTGCCTGGCTATTGGCAGGACTGTTGGGATTAGG
The DNA here is from genome assembly GCA_028627135.1 of Pseudochirops cupreus. Taxonomy (NCBI): domain Eukaryota; kingdom Metazoa; phylum Chordata; class Mammalia; order Diprotodontia; family Pseudocheiridae; genus Pseudochirops; species Pseudochirops cupreus. The sequence continues at coordinate 327,873,011 of CM053581.1, forward strand.
TTCATCCAGCAGAGACTGAAATAGAGAAGAGAGGAAAAGTATACCTTTTTAATACTTGAAGTAGAGTATGTGACAGTGATACAAAAACAACAGAAATCATTCAGGAGGAGTAGTTATTGACATGAGTGCAATCTTCAGCTACACCAAGCTACTTGACTCTAATAATGATAGAGTCCTGACGATGAACTTGACTTCAAAAGCAAGTAACTATGAACTATCTTACGGAATCATATTTCAAAGACAATCAGAAAAGAACAGTACTCTCCAGAAACCAAGAGACAATAAGCTAATCTGGTTGTTAGATATATTGTCATAGTTTAGCAACATTTTAAAGGCTCAGTCCGAATGGTGTTATTTTTCAAACATCTGGTGGTGACTCTTTTCAATTTCTTTCACATAACAAAATGTGCAGAGCTGGTGAGGGGGTAAAGTAGGTAGAGAGAAAACGATGCTGGAGATGTGTGTGTGTGTGTGTTTCAGTAAAATTGGAGGAGGAAAAGGGAGCTTTAGAGAGCCTATTAAAAACCACAGAGCCACCATCATGTGCAAACTACCTCCCCCCCTCAAAAAAAATTAATTTCTGTCATTCTATTTCACTGATTTCCAATTATTTTCTACTATATTGCTTTGGTATCTAAGAGGGGACTATAGTTTATCTATTAGGCAAACTTAATGTTGCTTTGCTCATATACTATTATCCCAAGATTCTTACTCTCTCTTCCCAAGTGGGCCTTAAGTAAATAGAAGCCTATATCCTCCTAGTCAACAAGAATGTACTTTCTGGGATTCTTCACCAAGATTTCCTAACCATAAGAAAACCCGATTTACACCTTTTTAGCAATAAAGACAAAAAATTTACCTGAATTGATGTTAAAATAGAGGACACATCATACGTTGGACTCCAACGATTCTGGAGGATATCTAAACATATGCTACCATCGGCATAGACTGCAAATATAATATTGAAGTCAATAACAGTTTACCGTGTTATACTTCAAGAGTTCCCAGAAATCTTTCCCACACATAATAAAGCTCTGTGAAGCCCTCCTGCAAAGATTTTCCAAAACTTCTTGGCTCCATAGTAGGATAACTCTCAAAAATAATGCCAGCAGGAAGGATTATTCTAATTAGATGACAACAGGAAGAGGTCTGACTAAACAACCTTTAAGGCATCAACCATCTCTAAGTCTCTGGTCTTATGATCATTAAAACTGTGTTTTAAAACTATGGAGATGGAGACAAAAAGACCATGGCAAAAAATAGCTAATAGCACTAAAAGTGCTTCTTCGTGAAATGTGACAATTCAAAGGGCTTATTTCATCCTCTTCAGGATTCACAATATCTAATACACAGAGTCACTCACCATTTGGATGAAACATCTTTGATAAGAACCGAACAGTGGGAGGTTTATTCGGATACTCTTCTGAGAATTCTATTACTAGTTTAAAGGTACCTAAGACAGAAGAAAACAAAGCCAATAAAACAATTAGGACAATTTATGAGCAATCATCTGGCACCTTTTCATTACCACACAAACATAAATAAATACCCTACTGTAGCCATCACACACTAGTACCCTTACTCATGAACACATTATATTCCTGTGAGATGATTCTGAGATAGCAATAAGTTAGGATTTCCAACACAGACTCATTTACCTACATTCAATCAGAATAGGTGTTATAGGCATAAGTAGGCAAAATGTCCCTCTAGTTAAGGTAGGCATCATGACAGAGTGGAAAAAGTGATGGATTTGAAGTCAGGTAGCCTGGTTACTTATTACCTGTGTGACCTTGGGCAAGATTCTTAATTTTTATGGGTCTCGATTTCATCTTTAAAATGAAGAGACAAGACTTAGACTGATGCTCTCTAAGGTTCCTTCTAGTTCTAAGGCTAGGATTCTAACTAATGGCTGTATTTTTTTTAGAAGGCAAAATGATGATAGAGAGGAACTGTTTAGCTGCTCTATCACCTCACTGAAAGTACTAAAATGTTACTATTAAGTATGCAAGTCACACATCAAATTACATAAGTGAAGGAAATATTCTGCATTTATCTCTGGATTTCTTATAGAGGCAGCTTTGGTATAGTGGAAAGAGAGCCTGCCTTTGAGCCAGAAAGATCTAGGTTCAAAAGTCATGCCTCAGAAACATACTGATTGTGTGACCCTGTGGCAAGTATGTTAACCTTTTGGTGTTCTAAAAAATTCTCTAAAACTAAACGTTACAGAGAGGGGTGGTAGTCAGCACTGGTAGAGGAAGTTCCTTTTGTATTTCTAGAAACTAGAACAATGCTTTGTACATAATGAGCAATTTTAAAATGTTTGTTGAAGTAAAACTCAATTTCACAAAATTGAGTCATTTTTGTAGCCAAAGAAAATACTACCCAAATAAGCACACTTAATTGGAACAATATTCTATAAAGTCAAAATCAACAAACTTAGTCCAGCTTTCATTGCTGAGGTCTAATGGACAAGCTTCAAGCTTCTTTCCTTACTTCTACTACTCAAAATACATACACACAGAGAAGACAAATACCTCATACCTATTTCTCAGGTCTATTCAAAAGTCAAATGAAATTTGGTTTTAATCTATCCTGACATTAGAAGCATTAGACATTTAGAAAAGATTTTAGAAAGTCTTTACTGGATTAAAATACCTCAGTATTATACCATATTTAATTATACCATATTTAACAGCATCAGATTTCCTTGTCTGTTTACAATGTGGATTTTTCTAGCATGCTTAAGTCACATGCAAAAATGAATTACTTCAAACTTGTATCTACTACAGCTGGCAATTTAAACAGTATGAAGAAAATAAGTTTTATAAAGACAGGTATTTGAGAGCCACAACTGCTCACTGCAGATAAACTACTACCTGTCTTTTTAAAGGACTATACACTTTTGATTGAGAAATAGCATGATTTGGTTGATAGAGGGTCATCTTTGGAGTCAAGAAGAACTGGGTTCAAATTCTGCTTTTGATCCATATTTGCTGTTTGACCACTGGGCAACAGTTACTTAATCCTTCACCAAAGCCGGGGAACTCCATAAGACTGTATACAAACAGCTACTGATCTGCAACAGCAGAAGGAGTTTCTACAAGTAGAGTTCATGACACTGCTGAAATCACACATCTAGACCAAAACACTGTATTTAAAAATTCTGATAGATGAATGTTGGATATTTGATCATTTTAAATAGTTCGATTTAAGAAAGATGTCATTTTTAGGACAATCCCAAGAATTGGGATTAGGACAATCCCAAGAATTTTAAATTTTAAAATTTAAATTAAAAATTTTAAATAAAAAAACTAATTCAATGAGTTCAATTAAATAGCTATCAGAGTTAGTTCTGCATTTCTCTGCTTCTCTGTGAAAATAATCCAACGTGTGTGCAAAAGGGAATGCAAAATGTTTACCACCACTTAGGAGTGGCAATAGTCTAGTGGTGTTATGAAGCTACTGGCAGCAATCCTTATAAACAGCTCAGGGGGAACACCATGCCAATATAGTCACAGCATCCTAAAAGCATGACCAACCTCCTCATGTTCACCTAATGGACATAGCATGTTACAAAACATCTAAATATAAACTATTCTCAACATGGTTCCTGTCTAAGTTTACTGTCTGATATCTAGCAATAAACTAGAGCACAGAAATTTATTCAAGCTCCAGAAGAGAAAGTCCTTTGTGAGCTGTCAATTCCCAATAGCCAACAATTTTTTGTCTACTTTCAAACTGGCTTTCAAACAGCAGGAAAAGGTTTTATGCAGAAGGTATTAATATGCAAACTTGCTACTTAAAAGCATCCTTTCCATGTAGGAGATAGCAAAGAAAAGATCACCAGGAGCACTTACCATCCTCAAAGGGTGTGCCTTCTGGCCTGAAAGATTAAAAAAAAATTCCAATTAACACACGCTCTTCAATATACTCTTGTAAGATGGGGATCAAAACACTTAAATTTAAGACAATTCAGAATGACCCTATGCCAATTTACCCTGGTTTCCAGAAGATTTAATATCTTCTAGCATTAGTGCAGCTAGGTGAAGTGAGCCTAGAGTCTCATCTTCCAGAGTTTAAATCTGGCCTCAGACACATAATAGCTATGTGACCCTAGGGAAGTCACTTCACCGTTTGCCTCAGTTTCCTCATCTGTAAAATGAACTGGAGAAGGAAATGGCAAACCACTTCAGTATCTTTGCCAAGAAAACCTCAAATGGGGTCATGAAGAGTTGGACACAACTAAGCAACAACAGCAAAGCATCAATCCTGTGAGAAATGAGGCTAAGTTCAATGTGGATGTTATTACAGGTAAGACATTCTACTGACTGCCATTCTTCTCTTGCCCTGAATCTTTTCCCCTCTTCTCATACCAATTTAACCTTTCCCAAGAGGTTTAAATACACAATATGTGCAGAGTACATTAAGGATTTTAATACAAATAATTACTACAGTAGGTTAAATGTAAGTTTATTCTTTCTTCACTCTGAGATTATTCCCACTTATCTAAAACAACCAGACTTTAAAAAAAATTTGCTCTGGAGCAAAGGGAGAACTTTTTTGGGATCCTATTTTTAAAAGTTATTAAGAATCAAATCTTTAAAAAAAAATCAAAAGGATCACTTCACAGTAATTTTAATTTAAAGCTTCTGGTGTCTACAACCACAACAAAACCCTGGGAAGAAAAGAAATGGAATAAAGAAAGAATGAAAATACAACAAAATACAAAAGGCATAATGGAATTTTAAATGTAAAGGCAAAAAATCAAGTTTACAATTTAACAAGTAGTCATTGAGGCCGGGAACCCATTTTCTACTTTTTTAATACAGGCCTGCAGAGTATTTGCATTTATTTTATTGCCACATTAAGTGATGTTTCCCCGATTTCTCCCCCCTCCCCCCAGTAAGGTTGAAATGCGTCCTGGGCTGTACATGTACCCAGACTGGCTTGACACAGAAGACTATCAGTTTTTCCTTTACCATTCTACTGAAGGCATAACTTTAAACTGGTATGCTCTTACAAATAAAAGCATAATTAAATTTGTGTAAAAGACCAAAAGCACACAAGTGAAACAGTTCTTATAATCCTACAATAAAATTCTGGTAGAAATTTCTTAGCTTCTAGTTCTAGAGTTGGAGGATTCATGTTACTACTTTCAACTTCTTTTATGAGAACTTAACTTTCAATACTCCAAGATTCATGATTTCACCCATGTAGCTATTTCCTCAACAGATGCAGATCACAATTTTTCCATACCTTACTGGTCCTTTACGGTTTAAAAGAATCATGTAGTGACCAACATTCTGGTGACTGACTCCTCAGTACTTAGTTAGGTCCTTGTACCACAAACAGAAGCTTTTTTAGTTTGATAGGACCTGTTCTAGCCTGTATTTTACTAGTGTAGCTTTTTAGAGCTGAAGATGAACTCCCTGTATACAATGTGGTTTTACATAGAATACTTGCAAAATATTTTACTTGGTGCTCAAAGGATGATGAGGCCTATCATTTGTTATCATCTGCTACTTACCCAAATATAACTGCATTCCACTGCATGATGTTGTTTTCAGATGGTGCACCACTGACACCTACAGGTGGGTCTTCTTGCAATCTAAGAATTAAAGCAACACAAGCAAAAAAAAATGTACTATCAGACCCAATGAGAAAGCCCACCAAAGCACACAGGATCACTGTTTCATAGTCTTCTAGAATCTCTAATCAATCTATGTTATTTTAAACTATCTCCATGTTTTTGCTGAAAGGACAAGGGCTTCTTTTTGACCCCTGAATGAAAAAAATCTAGAGGTACCTAAATGTTGCTGCCTTTAAAAAATTACATAGCACTCCAGGTTCTCTAGAATTTCACAGGATTTAGGATCAATGATTCTTCCCTAGGTTATATAAGATGGTGTTCTCTTGAGAACTTCCCATATAGCATTAACTGAATAGCCCAATGGCCAAGGTCATTCTGATGGCTGAGTCACAGGATTTAGGGTTAGAAGGGGCTGCCTTTAGAAGTCATCTCTGCAATTTGTGGTGAGGAACCTGAGGCCCAGAGAGTTAAGTAACTTGCCCTGGTAGAAGCACAGCAGACATTCAAGCCCAGGTCCTGCCTCCCAATCCCATCCTCCTCCTATTGCACCACCCTGTGCTCACTGTCCCAGCATCCATCTTTAACATACTCCTGCACAAGCTACATGGTGATACCCATGTCTATCCTGACCCTTGTTACCCTGCAGCTGGGAAGCCAGCGTGTAATTACAATCACAGATAGTTCAGTCACCTCCCAGGGGCAGCTCCGCAGCACAACGGACAGAGCAGAGAGCACCGGGCCTGGCCTCTGGGAGGCCTGCGCTCAGTATTCAGTCTCAGATACCTACTAGCTGTGTGACCCTGGGCAAGTCACTTAATCTCTGGTCCTTTTCCTCAACTGTAAAATGGGGAGAATGATAACACTTCCCAGGGTTGGTGTAAGGGTCAAATATTTGGAAAATGCTTAGCATGATGCCTGGCACAAGTATATAGAAATGTTAGTTGTTATTATTGTTGTTAGTAGTAGTAGTGTACCAATCTACTAGTAAATAAACACCTTGTTTTTATTCAGTTTATTTCAGGAAAAGGAAATGCCAATTTACTTGGGATCATACTAGAAATCAGGGTCATCTAATCTCGAGGTGTCAAATGTGCTGCTCACCACACCCCCTCAGCTGGATCCAGATTAAAATGTAATTGGGAATTTAACAAAATAAATGAAAATAAAACAAACAATAGGAAAATTTAAAACTAAGTCTGTATGCAGCCCAGGCAACTTTCCCCATTTCTGGATTAGTCAAGCCCCTTTCTACTTGAGTCTGACATCACTGAGCCAGTCCAAGCTCCTCATTTCACAGATGAGGAAGCTGAAGCTCAGAAAGGTTGGGTGACTAACTATGATCACACACAGGTTGTAAACAGAAACTTCTTTCCATTACACCCTAAGTGGTGTGTTTAGTTAAACTATAATGAAGATGAGAAAGCATATAGGAATAACTTTCAAAAAGCAGTTAGGTCTCTTTTATTGTCTTTTACCTTTTCTTCAAGTTCCAGATTCAACAATTTTAAAAGTTGTATCTTAAAAGGCACTGACTCTGGAGAGTGAATGTGTCAGGGGCAGACTAACAACCAAACACATAACCTTCCTCAGGGTCAAGTTCACTCAGCATTCAGCTGCTCCCCGATTATAAGCTCTCTCAGTTTACTGGCTGCCAGTCTCCTAACTTTAATTAGGCAGGCACTAACAGGGGTTGCAAGTACAAGAAAGCCTAGATTAGAAGAAAGGCTAACAATGCTTTCTCTGAGTACAGGATCACTAAATGATACATTATTTTTTAAATTTTTATCTCAGTTTTCATAACTGAAAGGTTATTTTGTACATAATGGTGCAGGATAGAGTTGTAAATAGTAGTCACTTAAACTAGTAATGACTTTATGACTACTATGATTCTAAACAAAACAGCTACACAAAAATGGCAACAAATGGAATAGGGCTTTACGGATTGCAAATTAGTTCATAATACACGCATCTCATTTGATCCCTTTAAACTACCGAGCGCTGTGAAGTAATGCAACTACCATTATTCTACAATTAGTAGATGGGAAACTGAGGCTCTGGGAAATGAAGTGCCTCCCCCACGGTCAAGCAGCTAATTAATGAGGTGGTTGAGTCTGGTAAAAGGGTTCTAAACAACCAGTGTTTAAAGGGTGGATTCAGCTGCTCAGCAAGGTGTGGCAAGCCTTTTATAACAGTGAGATTCCAGAAGAGGCAAGTCAAAGTTCAGGACAAAGAAGCTACCCAGGGATATCAATGTCTGAGAACAACAGCGACCAATGGACAACAAGTGCAGTGCGACTACAGGAAGCTGAAGTTTTCATATGCAAGTGGTGCAGATTTATTTCCCCTTCATAACTCACACCCGGCAATTCACTACCTTTTCCCCCACCCCCTCTCCTCATCCCCCAAGGATAAACATGAAGGCCTCTTTAGTTCAGTAGACCGTCAACAGGCAAAACTGCCGGATTGATACATCCTCTAGAATGGCCACAACTGCTTGTTAATTAACTCCAGCATGCTTCTAAAGGTACATTTCTTGGAATTTAGAAATATAGTACATAAAAAGTTTTGTCGCCAGAATTAAGCTGGATCCAAAGCAAAATTTAAAAAAATAAAACGAGCTGTACCTGGAACCCAAACTGGAAACCTATTACTTAGGTAATTCTCAGAAAAACTAACCATACAATGAAATATCTGAGCCATAAAAGTGTTTTAAAAATGTTGTTTAAAAAAAAATCAAAAGCTGAGTACATTATACATGTGACTCTTCTAATTTTTCCGAAAAATGCTTAAAGTGTATTACCTTCCAATAAAAGGAAAAAGACAACTAGTATATGGAGTTAACTACCACCTTCTTTGCCCCTTATTCAGGTAACCCTCTTTTAAAGGCTTCAAGGCAGAGCTGTAAAGCTCTTACTTGCAAAATATCACTGCAAATTACACAATACTTTGCACATAAGTAGTGAAATTTTTTTTTTCTTTTTAGTAAGGGTTCAAGCTCATTGCATTTAAGCAAAATCACACCATTTTCTCCTGGAGAAAAGGCACGTACAACAGCTCATCCTGAATTAAAAGGTACAACTGGTTCATACTTAAGGAAAAAGATCTCTCAAGCACTTCACCAGTTAAAAGGGTGTGGTGAAAGCACCCTAATTTTTAAGGAACTTAAAACTTTAGGACAAACGAAGAAGGTTTCCCCAGAACAAAGAAGTCATCCCAAACACTTCCCTTCAAGCCAAAAAAAAAAAATGCAGAGGAAAAGATAAGGCTCAGTAAGAAATTTCCTCACCACTTATATTCCTATGTATCTTCCAAGTGTTTGTAAAAGTCAATATATGACTTAAAAAAAAATCTACTTTGTCAAAATCCCATCCTTCTCAAGCGATAAAAATCCTAAAATTAAATCTAAATACACCACAGGAGACCCAAGTGCTCGTCGTGTCACTTTCAGTAGTGGCAGGAAAGGCATTTCTTCAAACCTTTAAAGTTACTAGTTTAAAGGTTTATCCAACATTTCTTCTGGTAACTGAAGGAGATACCTAGAGAGAATGAGCTAGCTGATCCCCACCAGACCCCTAACTAGCTTTTAAAAGGACTGGAACCACAGGTTTGGGTTGGCTCAGCACCCAGCAAGGTTGTTTTTGTTTTTGCTTTTTTTCCTGGGGGGAGTGAGGGGAGAGGGGAGGAAGAGGATTAGTCTCCAGCTTCCACCAACTTCTCCACCCTCACAGAGGGGACCGGGGTTACTCAAGGCCTAGCCCCAACCCCGAAGAAGGGGTGTGGGATTCAATTAGAAAAATACAGAATTAAGATTCCAGTTGGGGGAAGGGGAGCTGCTTCCACAGAAAAGGACACCCCGCTAGGGCATACAAAAATAAACGAAACAGAAGATGGAAGTGGGGGTGTCACCCTACATTCGCCTCATCAAAATAACGAATAAGAAGACCCAGGCGGGCAAAGAAGTCAGCTCCAGCTCCTTCTCCTTCTCCCTTCCCCCTCCCTCCGGCTCCAAACATGGGGGTGTCCGATCGCCTTCCTCTATTACAAAAACAAACGAGGCTAAGACAGGCCCTCCGCTCCCCAAAGACGGGGGTGTCGGACGCCCTCTTCTGCAGATGGGGACGCAGAGGTGGGAGAAACAGGAGGTCTGTGCAGTCCCCTACCCCCACCCCCACCCCCGTTTTCACCTAAGAAAGGGAAGAGAAAATTGGAATTCCCTAGGCCCGGAACCGAAGGACGACAGAGTGCAGCGAGCTCCGGTCAGGAGCCACCTCAAAGCCGGGCCCTACCCCCAGCCCCAACCCGGGATCTAAGAGACAGGCCAGGCCGCGTCGCGGAGCTAAAAGGAAGGTGCCCTGAGGCCTGGCCTCGCCGAGATTGGTCTCCAGTCTCCTCTTCTGCCCAAAGGCTTCGGGGAAGACAGGAAGACAGCCGGAAAATAGGACAGGAACATCTGCTGGGGGCAGTTACCGCTTGAAGTCCCGCATGAGCCTCCTCCTGGCCGGGGTCGACATGATCCCCCCGCTCCCCCGCGGTCTGTGTGAGAGAAAAGAGTCCCGAGCTCCCCACCCCCCACCCCCCCTGCCGTAGCACTCAGGAGCACCGCCACCGCCAAAGCTTCACAAACAACCCGCAATGACTTCTTCCTCCGCTGCACAAAAGATCCCTCCGCCCTCCGCCTGTACCACTATGGCGACTTTGTAGGAGGGGGAGGAAAGGGAGGACTCTGAACGAGTTCTACGTCCTTCATCAGAAAAATATAGAGCTTTTGACTGTAGCACTATTCTTCAATGCTATATGCCTTATGTTCGCCTCATTTCCTTTGCATAGTGAGGAAGTGAAGCCGTATCACAACCAATCCTCGGCTAGTTCCCCCTGGATACAATCTTAGACTCGTCCGAGTGGGGAGGAGTAGGAGACGCGGGAGGGAGTGATGCAGCCAGCTCCAGAGATTTCAGGCTAGAGGAAGGACAATTACGTCAGATCACGTGACACTCGGGGATGCTGTCAACAATTCAGATGGAGGTGGGGGGGAGGGAACTAGACCACGTGGCCCTGTGACGCAGGCAGAACTGTTTCCGAGAAGGGACTGGAACCGTGAAGTTGCGAGGAGAGTTTGGCTAGTTCCCTGGTGGTGGAAGTAGCTTGTCTGTAAAGACGGATCTTCCTAGTCACCCACCAGGAGCCATGGCTGTTATCCTTGCTGCCAGTCAGGAGAGAGCAAACATATTGCTTGGTCGGAATGAAGGCTTGCATTTTTTTTTGCCTTTCTTTCTTCAAGACCTCGGGACTTCGTCGTCGCAGGCACATCACAGCCTTTCTTGTTCTTTGACGGTCTTTGCGAGTTCTTGTGACGGAACAAGTCACTGCCCTGTGGCCAACCTGGTGATCGAGACTCCAAATTTAACTAGCTTGGTTAGTTTTCAGAAGATAGACACGTGCCCGCCCTGGGCCAGGGCCTAGTTTAAAATCTTTAAAATTGTGCCTATATTATAATTTAAGGCTTAAATTCCTCCCCCCCCCCAAAAAAAAACCAAACAGGCGAGCACAAAAACACTGTTCTCAAGCTGTTGAAATGTCACTTCGTTGGATCACCCTGTAGGGCCATAGTAGAGGGAGTTTTTATCGATGGACAACAACGAATGGTGACGTCCCCCTACCCCCGCCTCTCCCCAGAGGAATGAAAATGTCCACCTGTGCATAGACGTCTCCTGTTCTTCCCTGCGCCGAAGTTATTCTAGAGCTGGAAACCTCAGGGAGGTGTGTGTGTGGGGAGATGTGTTTGTGTATATGTTCAAAATTGTATTAGAATTTCAAGCATAACGTTTTTTCTTGAATGAACTCTATTTCATTTGAGGATTTGTATCAGAATTCATGGGCATTGTCTATAAGAAATCCTTAATTCTGCTTTGAAAAAAAAATCGGTACACAGCAGGTTGGAATTTGATATAATGTTGGCCTTGTGTTTTGTTGTTGTTGTTCAAGAACTGTTTATTATGTGCAAGGCACATGCTAGGTGTTAGGAGAGATGCAAAGGTAACTAAGATCCCTGTGAGATACAAAGATAATTATGATATAATCTGTGTCCCAGTAGAATTCTCGATCTATCAGGAGCCTATAAATGATAAATGATATCAATACACCCAGAAATGTATTTTGTAGGAAGAAATTTATGGTTTTAGCAGAATGAAGGAAATTACCATCTGGCAACTTCAGTGATGAGCATACTCTCTAGATTCTTTGGGGAATGTATAAAAAGTGAGACTGAGATATCATCTTATTATCTCTACTGAAAGAAAATAAAAACCTTAAAGATCCTGTGGTATACTCTAATAAATCAAGAGCTATGGCAACTTTATGGCAAAGCATTTCCCAAGCCATTGATGCTGTTACTCTTCTTAAAAGTATTTTCAGTTAATTGGTGATTACACTCTCAATACCAGCTGTCACATTCTTAATATATGTTGTTATGTGTTTTGTAATACTATCCTCTATATTTATAATAATAATATATTTATTATAATAATAATATTCTCTATATTTAAATTGTTAACAATTCAGCAAACCTGTATCAAGTGACAATGTGAACACTTATACTAGGCAAGGGCTGGTGAGGATACAAAGTATAGATGAGATACAGAGTCTATCTTATAGTGGATACATGACTTTTTGAAAGACACTTTGTAAGGAAATGTAGGATACGATTTTCACTGGCTTGTTCCCTAAGTCTGGAAAGCTCTCCCTTCTCATCTCCATCTATTAGCTTCCCAGACTTTCTTCAAGTCTCAGCTAAAGTCCTACCTTCTGCAAGAAGCCTTCCTAGTGCTTCTTAGTCTTAATGTCTTCATTCAGATTACCTCCAGTTTATCCTGTTTATATCTTCTTTGTATTTGTATGTTTCCCCCATTAGACTCCCTAAGAGTAGAGGGGATTGTTGGGTTTGGTTTTTTTTGGTTTTGTTTTGGTTTTGTCTTCCTTTATATCCCCAGTGCTTAGCACAGTTCCTAACGCATAGTTAAGTGTTTAATAAGTTCTAAGTGACTGACTACTGAATACAAAATAATTTCAAGATAGAAAGAGTGCTATTAACTGGGAGGATTAGAAAAGGCCTTATGTATGAAATGGCACCTGAGTTATGCTTTGAAGGAAACTCAGTCTTTGAGACAAAGATACAGAGGAAGTGCCTTTTAGAAACTAGAGAGTTGGAGCATTTGATTCAATTGCTAGCAGGTCTGTTTGATTGAATTGAAGATGGTACTAAAAGGAATAAGATGAAAGAAAACTAGAAATGTAAGTGGGAGTCATATTGCATATTGCAAAAGTGAAACTAATGATTTTACATTTTATCCTGGAGACAAAGAATGCATATAAGATTTTCGAGTAAGGGATTGGCAAGTTCAGAGGTAAGTTTTAGGAATGTGAATTTGGTAGCTGTGTTGAGAATGGATTGAAGAAGGGAGAGACTGAAAGTACTGGGATACAATTAGGGAAGCTATTACAAATAATCCAAACAAAAGGCAATGAGGGTTTGAACTAGGGCAGAGGCTATATGAGTCAAGGGAAGAGGATGGATATGAGAGAGTTGGAGAAGTAGGAATGACAAGACTTAACTACTCATTGGATATGGAGATTAAAGGAGAAGAGTCCAGGACAGGCTTCCGGACTGTGAACCTGAGTGACTGGAAGAATAGTAGTGGTATCAGTAGAAACAGGGAAATTGAGACATCATGTTATATAGTTAAATGAGTTCAGGTTTGGAATCAGATGAGGGTGCAAATCCTGGCTTTAGACAAGATACTAACCTCTCTGTGCCTTATTTTCTGCACTTGCAAAAGGAAGAGTTTGACTTAGATGGCCTTTAAATCAAACCATAATCCTTTGAAAGAGGGGAGGGTTTTGAGGGAGAGGGGAACAATGACTTCTGTTTTAGACATGTTAAGTTTGAGATTTATCTAGATGGAGATGTCTAGCAGGCAGTTGGTAATATGGAACCAAAGTGTAAGACAAGAGACATTAGTGATTCAAAAGATGTAGAAATAGGCTTTGATAGTACTACCTGATAATGGATAGAATATGAGGTGAGGAAGAGAGAAGAATTAAAGATAAGCCTAAGGTTATAAAAATAAAATACCCAATAAATGGTGGTACAACAGATAGAAGTAGTGAAATTTTAGGTATATTGATCTTGAAATAATGGTAGAATAATTTCAAAGTAGAGATATCCCAAAGGTGGTTGGAGATGTGAATCTAGTGCTCAAGAGAGGACAGGACTAAAAAATCAGAGATTTTTGAGTCTTTGTGTTCTCTGCAGGAGATTTACTGAAGACAAAGGCAAGTATTGTACAGAATGAGAAGGTATGGAGGAATTGATTCCTCCAAGAGAGAACCTTTACTAATAAGACCACAGATCCTTCAAAGTAGCAGAACTTTTTTCCTATTTTTTGTCACCTTTGCCAATCTGGTTGGTATGAGGTAGAATCTGAGTTGTTTTATCTTCCTCTATTAGTGACTTAAAGCATTTTTTAAAATATGGCTATTGACATCTTGGATTCCTTCCTCTGAAAACTGCTTGTTTGTATCTCTTGACTTTATCAGTTAGAGAATGACTCTTATTCTTATAAATTTCAGTCAGTTCCCTATATATCATAGAAATGGGAACTTTATCACAAAATGTTGCCACAAAGGTTCGCCCCTCCCCATTTACTTCCTTATCTTCCCATTTTAGCTCCATTGGTTTTATTTCTGTAAAACTTTGTGATTTTATATAATCAAAATTGCTGTGATCTTTTTATCTCTTATTTCATCATGGACTCTTATCTCCTATCTGACAGGAAATTTTTTCTGTGCTTATCTATGTTACTTATGACATCACCCTTTATGTCTAAGTCATCTCCATTTGGAGTTTATCTTGGTAGACATAGGATATCATCCTATAACTAGTTTTTGCCAGACTGGTTTCTATTTTTCCTAACACTTTTTGTAAAATTGTAACTTCTTACTCCAATCAATTGTGTTTATTTGCTTTTGTGTATTGTTTACATAATCTATCCCATTGATTAACCTTTCCAATTTTTCGCCAGTACTAAATTGTTTTTGATGATTATTGCTTCGTAGTATAGTTTGAAATATGGTACTGCTTTTTCCTCATTTTTTTGAATCAATTCACTTGAAATTCTTGACCAGGGGTGAGGAACCTGTGGTTAACCATGTGGCCACATGTGGTCTTCTAGGGCCTTGGTGCAGCCTTTTGACTGAGTCCAAGTTTTACAGAACAAATCCTTTTATTAAGGGGATCTGTTCTCTGAAGTTTGGATTCAGTCAAAGGGCTGCTGCACTTGAGGACCTAGAGGGCTACATGTGGCCTCAAGGCTGCAGGTTCTCCACCCCTTTTCATGACCTTTTGTTTCTCCAGATGAACTTCATTATTTTTTCTAGTTTTATAACATAATCCTTTGATAGTTTAATTGCTGTGGTACTAAATTAGTAAATTAATTAAGGTGGTATTGTCATTTTGATTATATTGGTTCAGCCTACCCATGAGCAAATACTATTTCCCAAATTATTTAAATCTGGTTTTATTTGTATAAAGAGTGCTTTATAGTTGTGTTCTTATATTTGATGTATATGTCTTTTCAGGTAGAATATTTCATATCTCCTGTAATTATTTTAAAGGAAATTTCTTTTTATAGATCTTCCTGCTGGATTTTGTTTGTAAGATAAAATAATTCTTATGACTTATGTGGATTTATTTTATATCCTTCAACTTTTCTAAAGTTATTAATTGTTTCAATTAGTTTTTAGTTGAATCTTGAGGGTTCTCTAAGTAAACCATCATATCATCTGCAGAAGATGATCATTTTGTTTTCTCTTTGCGTGTGCTTATTCTCTCCATTTCTTCTTCTTGTCATTGCTACAGCAAACAATACTAGCACTATAATGGTGTAAATCAAGGCAGCCAGGTGTCATAGTGGATAGAAGTCTTGACTTGTAGTCAGGAAGACTTGATATCAAAACCCACCTCAGACTAGTACACACAAGCCTTGTGACTCTAGGAGAGTCACTTAACAACCCTGTTTGCCTCTGTTTCCTTATCTGTGAAATGAGAATAATAATGACACCTGTCTCCTAGGGTTGTGTGAGGATCAAAGGAGATCATATTTGTAGAAGTTTTTCAAACCTTAAGGAATTATATAAATTTTGGATAATAATAATAATGGACACCCTTGCTTTGCCCCGATCTTATTGGAAAAGCCTCTTAGTTATCCCCATTCTAAATAATGTGGCTCTTGGTTTTATTTATCAGATTAATCATATTTATCATATTAAGTAAATATTTATCTATTCTTAGGCTTTTTAAAAAAACAGGAATAGGTATTGAATCTTCTCAGAAGTTATTCTGTATATTGATATAATCCTGTGATTTTTGTTATTCTTTTTATTAATATGATCAAATATGTTTAGTATTTTCCCTAATAGTGAGCTAGTAGTAATTGGTCACATTTCCATTCAACTCAACTCAATGGACATTAAGTGCCTCATATGTACAAGGTAATGTGAACACAACAGTTTTAAAAATGCTTCCTGTCTTCAAAGAACTTGTATTTTACCAGGGAATACAACAAATATCCATATAATTAAGAGGACAATAATTTGAGAGAGTACAAAGAATTGGAGCAATCTCTAAGGCTTCATGGAAGCAACAGCTGAGCTGAGTCTTGAAAGAAGACAAGGATTCTGAGAGGTAGAGATGAAAAGGGAGTACATTTCAGGCGTATGTGGTAGTATGTGCAAATATGCACATGGAGAAGAGTAAGATGAAATGCTGATTTCAAGGGAAGAGATAGTAATTTAGTTCAGCCTGAAAGAGAATGTGTGAAAGGGAAAAATGCAAAATAAATCTAGAAGGTAAACTGAAGCCAGATTGTGGTTAGATTACCAGATTACTAAATTACTAGAAATCCACAATTTAAAAGCTAATTACTAACCAAAACTATCATTTTCTAGTCAAGCACCATGATTCAAGTATCAGACTCTCTCACTGAGATATAAAGGTCAGAGGAGTCTGCGGGGCTTTGCATACTAGACTGAGGAATTCATATTGTATCCTAGAAGCGATTAGAAGGCACTGAAGTTTGTTGTTGTTGTTGGGTTTTGGCTTTTAGGGGGTTTTTTTTGCATCTCACTTTTGTCCCCTTGGGTCACCTACTTGAAATTACTGGCATTGCATTACTTTCAGTTATATAGGCAAAAAAAAAAAAAAGAGCAAAATACAGCCCCATAGACACCTTGAGCAAGATTTCCTATGCTTAAGTTAAGATCATATTAGATTCCTTGAGCTAAATGTAACGAAAAAAATAACTTTGTTCAAAGATCTTCTGATTATTAGTATGCTGAGTCATAAAGTGAGGCGTGAAACATTTGCTATTGTGTATGCCATGGTTATGGACTGTGACTCTCACAGACCCCATATAGAAGAGGGATTAATATATATGGAAATGTTCCTATTTATGGACAACACCGTGCTGATTATATCAAGCCCTATAATACTAATGAGTATCTTTAATGAGATTCACAACTACTCAAAAGAATTCAACCTGTGTTAAGACATCTAAGATGCAGAAGTTAATCAAGGATAAAGCAGGTATGAAAGCAATAGCAGCAGCTGTCCAAGGATGGGACTTTATATTTTTCATAGTTATACCTTATCAATAGATCAGGCCTTACTATATAGAAGTGGAGACAAAAAGAATCTCAGAGCAGAGACACAGATAGCACTCCCTTTGGGAGAAGCTATATTCTCCAAAAGGCAACATGGCTGCCAAATCTGTGGCCATCAAAATCCCATGGCAAGCTGAGGTTCTCAGAACAGAAGTAATGTAAGGTTAGGGCAGCAGATGAGTCTGTTACCCAATGCTTGGACAAGGCTTATGCAGAACTGTGCTCAAGATATAATGAATATGATTACCCTCACATTTTAAATATGTTACAAATGTTCTGTAGTAACCATTAACATCTCCAATAATTCAGCAAACATTTATTAAAGACCTGTATGAGTGCTTGTATTAGACAAGGACTGATGGGAACACAAAGTATAGATGAGGAAGGCAAAGTCAAGATGGTGCAGTAGTGGGAAAAAGTACAGCAAACCTTTCCCCTCCCCCAACTCCTCCAAACATAAAGAAAATATGGAATACTGCTGAGGAAATACAAGGAAAAAAACCATAGTGACTAATTTTTCTGGCCCAGGTTGGCACAGAGAAACAGAGAGATCTGTAGACACTGAGAACAGGGTTTGGCCAGGATCATGTGGTCATCTAGAGCACTTAAATACCCAGAGAGAGGCTTAGCATTAGGGCAAGAAGGGGTCTAGAGCCATAATAGGCCACCAGAAGGGAACTGGTGCCACCTGGCAGCTATGTCATCCAATAATGATTTCTAGGTCACAGACCCAGAGTAGATTAAGATAACTTGTGTCTAGCAGTGTTCCAGGGCAGGTAGCAGCCATTGTCTCTAGATGGTATATTAACAAGTTCAGAAGTAAGCATGAGCTGTCTGGCTCCGATCCCAGGAGCGGAGCAGGGTCTCACTTCTGGTATCTAGTCCATTCCCTGATGAAAGGGAATCCTATAGTTCTGTCACTGAACCAGCAGAACCTTCCAGCTGCCAGATAGGGGGTGAGTCCTGCAGCAGTCTGTTGTTGTTCAGACTCAAATCAGGGACAGTGATTAGACAGACCAGCCTGAGCTATCCCTGAGATCCGGAAATAAAACAATACTTGATGCCTCTAATAAACAGGACCAGCCCTGACCTTCCTTCCAGAAGCACATCGAGGCCAGGCCTAACATCAAGTCTGAAAGCAGGAAGTAAGTGGAAAGACTGAATAAATAAAAAATTAACCTTAATATAAAAACCAGACACTTGAGACACAAACCCAGAAGAAGAGAATGACTTCAAAATCTCTGCAAGCAAATACTCAAAGAAATATATGGCCTGGGCACAAATTCAACTAGAATTCCTAGAAGAAATGAAGCTTTTTTTTTTTGCTTTTTGGAGGGGGGAGGGGCAGGCCAATTGGGGTTAAGTGACTTGCCCAAGGTCACACAGCTAATAAGTGTTAGGTGGCTGAGGCTGGATTTCAACTCAGGTCCTCCTGACTCCAGGGCCAGTGCTGTACTCACTGCACCACCTAGCCACCCCTGAAGCAAGCATTTTTAACACTTTTTTTTTTGGCTTTTTAGAGGGGGGAAGGCAGGGTAATTGGGATTAAGTGACTTGCCCAAGGTCACACGGCTAGTTTTTGTGTCACGTTTCTGAGGTCAAATTTGAACTCAGGACCTCCTGACTCCAGGGCCAGTGCTCTGTTCACTGTGCCACCTAGCGGCCCCCCTGAAGCAAGCATTTTAAAGAGAGTTTAAAACGTGTATTTGTTCATGTACAGAAAGATTTATAGCGACTTTTTTGTGGTGGCAAAGAGTTAGAAATTGAGAGGACACCCATCAGTTGGGGAATGACTGAACAAATTGTGGCACATGTATGTAATGGAATACTAGTGTACCATAAGAAATGATGAGCAGACAGATTTCAGAAAAACCTGGAAAGACTTACATGAACTGATACTGAGTGAAGTAAGGAGAACCAGAAGAACATTGTACACAGTAACAGCAACATTGTGTGAAGAACAACTTTGATAGACTTAGCTGTTCCCAGCAATACAATGACCAAAGACAATTCCAAAAGACTCAAGACAGAATATGCTTTCCACATCCAGAGAAAGAACTATGGAGTCTGAATGCAGATCAAAGCATACTATTTTTCTTCTTTTCTTTCTTTCTTGTTTTTTCCCTTTTGTTCTGATTTTTCTTTTACAGCATGACTAATGTGGAAATATGTTTAATATGATTGTACATGTATAGAATTTATCAGATTGCATGACATCTTTCATGTCTTAGGGAGGGAAGAAATTTTAAAACTCAAAATCTTATAGAAGTGAATGTTGAAAACTAACTAAATTTTAAAAAAATTTAATAAAAATTACAATGAAACAAAAAATAAAATAAAAATGTGTGTATTTAATAAATGAGAAGGTTGGAGGGAAAAAAATGGGAGAGAAATGAGAGGTATTGAAGAAATAATTAGAAAAGGAAATGAAGAGTTTGTTACAAGAAGTACAACACCTTACTCAAGCATCAAACTCTCTGAAATTTAGAATGGACTAAATGGAAGCCAATGAGTCTATGAGATAACAAGAAATATTAAAACAAAGTCTCAAGACCAGAAAGATAGAAGAAAATGTGAGTTTTCTCATGGCAAAAACAACTTGATCTGGAAAACAAAGAGAAAAAAATTTAAGAATTATTGGACTTCCTGAAAGCTGTGTCCAAAAAAGGGCTTATATACCAATAAGGGTTTCAGGAAATCTTGTTTTTTTAAAATTCAGTTTTATTATCAGTTCTGAATTCTGTCCCTCCACCTTCTTTCTACTCCACCCACTGAGAAGGCAAGAAAAATAAAACCCATTACGAATATATAGAGACCTATAAAACAAATTCCTGCTTTAGTCATGTCCCCCCACCAAAAAAAAAAAAGAAGAAAAAAAAAGAAAATATATTTCAATCTACATTCTGAGTCCATCAACTATTTGGGGTTGGATAGTGTGTTTAATTGTGAGTCCTTTGGAACAATTGTTCATTGTGTTGATCAGAATTACTAAGGCTTTCAAAGCTAATTATCTTTTCAATATTACTGTTACTGTATAAATTATTATACTTCCTGTATAAATTATACTTCTAGTTATACTCACTTCATTTCCTGTCAGTGCATACAAGTCTTCCCAGGTTTTTCTAAAACCAACTCCTTCATTTCTTACAACACAATAATGTTTTATGACACTTACATTCCAAAACTTGTTCAGCTATTCCCCAGTTGATGGACATCTCCTCAATTTCCAATTCTTTGCCACCACAAAAAGAGCTGCAATAAATCATATGGGTCCTTTTCCAATCTCTTTGGATAGCTAGTCAAAGGTGGTCAATACACTGTTTAATAGCTTTAGGGGCATAGTTCCAAATTGCTTTCCAGAATAGTTGGACTAGTTCACAGCTCCATCAACAATGCATTAGTGTATCTGTTTTTCCATAGCTGCCTCCCCCACAACATGTCACTTTTCCTTTTTCTATCATCTTGACCAATCTGATGGAAGTAAAATAGTACCTCAAAGTTGTTTTGATTCTTGCCTCTCTAATTATTACTGACTTACTGCATTTTTCATATGGCTATTGATAGCTTTTCTTCCTCTGAAAACTGTCTATTCATATCTTTTGACCATTTGTGAATTATATAATGATTCTTATTCTTATAAATTTCACTTAGTTGCCTATATATCTTAGAAATGAGACTTTTATCAGAGAAACATGCTACAAAGATTTTTCCCAGTTTCCTGCTTTTCTTCTAATTTTAGCTGTATTGATTTTGTTTGTACAAAATCTTCATAATTTTATATAACCAAAAATATCTGTTTTACCTCCTGTGAATCTTTCTCTTGTTTGGTCACAAACTCTTTTCCTTTACATAGATCTCACAGGTAATTTCAGGAAATCTTAAAGGAAATTGACTAGATCTCTTAGAACCAGAGGGTAAAGTAGAGCTAAAAAGAATCCATTGACTACTTCCTGGGGAAAAAACAAAAACAAAAACTCCCAGAAACATTGTGGTCAAAGTTCAGAGCTTCCATATCAAAGAAAAATACAAGATTTCTGGCCACAGTCATAGCAGTAACCACTATAAAGGACCAGAGACCTTACAGTATGATAGTACACGTGGAAAAGGATATGGGTTTAGAACCAAGAATAAATTATCTTGCAAAACTAAATATAATCCTACAGGAAGGGAAATGGATCTTTAACAAAAAAGAATATTTCCAAGCATTCCTGATGAAAGGACAAGAACTGCACAGAAAGTTCAAAATTAAAACACAGGAATTAAGAGAAACAAAAATGCAAACATGAGGGAACTTAAGGGACCAAATAAGGATCTGCTAATTTCCGTAAAAATGTGGGGGGGAAAGATACATGAGTCCTCTCTGAACACTATCATCAGGTGTCATGGAAACTAATTAGACAAGGTCTTGGAGTGATTCTGTTATGGCTTGAGGACCTCTAGAAAAGATTGAAAGTGAGGACAAGAAGATCACACTGGAGAAAAGTTAGGGAAAATTATCTCACATAATCAGGGTGTGTGAGTAGACATCTATACAAACAAGAAAGAAAAGGTGGGTTGGAATACCTGATACTTGAACCTTACTCTTATCTGAACTGGTCAAAGTAGAGAAGAATACCCACATACAGACACACTAGAGTTGAAATACATTTCAAAAATACAAAAGTACAAAAATATATTTAATTCAACAGGGAAATTGAGAAAGGAAAGAAGGATATGGGATAATTAGAGGAAAGGCAGATTAAGGGAGAGATTAGTCCTTAACAAAACAAATTCTATGTACAGAAAAGCATATATTTTTTTGAGGTGGCAAAGGATGGGAATCTGAGGGAGTTCCCATAAGTTGGAGAATGGCCAATCAAGTTATGGCATATAAATGTGATGAAATACTATTGTGCTATAAAAAATGAAAGAGTTGGTTTTAGAGAAACCCGAGAATACTTGTATGAACTGATGGAGAGCAAAGTGAACAGAACCAGAGAACAATGATAGCAATATGGTAATGACAAACAACTTTGAAAGAATTAAATATTCTAATTACTGTAATGAAAAGCCACACTTTCAGAGAACTAGTGATAAGACATGCTACCTACCTCTTGATCATGCAGAATTATCAGTTTGGACATGGCCAATAGAGAAATTTATTTTGCTTGACTATGTTTGTAATGGGTTTTGTTTTTCTTTCATTCTCAACTAGAGGGAGGTGGGTTGAGGTTGGAGGGAGAGAAGGTAGATTTTGCTCATTGGAAAAAATGAAATGTATTTTTTTTTAAAGAAAAAGATTACTATAATATAGATGAGACACGGTCTTTTATGTATGGTATATGAGATATATACCTTTTTTTGAAAAATGCTTCGTAAAAAAAGTTGGACTCCATTAATTTTATTAGAGCCCAATGACAAGGTTCTTAATTGAAGACTTTTTTCTTTTTCTTTTTTTCTGACTAGGGCTTGAAGGTGTGATTCTTAGTAGACTTCACACAAATATTCTCCCCTCTTAATGTTTTATGCCTGGTAATTGCAAAAGACCCAGAGATTAGTCAAGAATGGGGAAGCAGGGAGGGGGTGTGTCTCCTGGGTTTTAAATAGGCTGTAACATTATCATGAATGTTATTTGATGACATTATCAAAGAGACAACTAGATAGAATGATGGTCCTAGAGTCAGGAAGATCTGAGTTCAAATTCAGCCTCAGATACTAGCTGTGTGACCCTTAGCAAGTCACTTAACCTCTGCTTGCTTTTGGAGAAGGAAATGGCAAACCACTCAAGTGTCCTTGCCAAGAAAACTCCATGGACAGTATTGGTGTGCTATGGTCCGTGAAGTTACAATGAGTGAGATACAACTGAACGTCAACATTTATTTGACTTTATGAAAGTATCACAAAGAATAGAATATACATTTATTAAAACTACTTTGATGAGTACTATGAGAGGTACTAAGTGAAATATAAAGTTTAGATCTCATGTAATTCAAGTATTTATCATCTACTTGTAGTATGTAAAACACTGTGCTGGGCACCAGGGATACAAAGATTAAAAAAACAAACAAACTGTACCTGCCCTCCAGTAGCTTACTTTCCACTGACAATATATAACAAACAGTTAATATAAAGTATATATAAAGTAAACAATACAAGTAATTTTGGAAGTGGGGAGGTGGAAGACACTAACAACTGGAGGAGATGAGGAAGGGCCTTGTAGTAGGTGGCACCTCTGCTGAGCCTTGAAAGGCACTAGAGAGTCCAAAAGGAGAAAGTCAGGAGGGGTAGCATTCCAGTAATGGAAAAAAGGTCATGCAAAGGCACAGAGATAGGAGGTGGAATATCAAATACAGGGAACAAATAAGCCAGTTTGACTGGAATGAAATGTTTGTATAGTGACATGAAATACAGAAACCAATTAGGTAAGTATTAGAATAGTCCAGGCCAACAGTGATGAGGACCTGAACTAGAGCAGGCACATGAATAAAGAGAAAGAGACAGATGCCAAAGATGTGAGGTCATTCACTATTGCATTATCTTAAATGTTTCTAAATGCAGTTTTGTGTCAGAAAGTTTGGGATTGTAAGAAGAGGTATGCCACTTTCCCAAAACATCCAGTACACACAACTTTTCGGTTCTGGGTCTAGTTTCTTCTTCTTTTTTAAAAATTTCCCCCCAAAATATATATGTAATCATGGACTAACTCATCCAACTACAACTGCAATTGATATTCTGAACAATAAATATTCTTGATCCAGTTGGTTTTTCTTGTGGGGATTGTTAGTGTTATTTATAGCACTTCTACCATTACGGCCATGGTTGTGAATAACAGAAAGGAAACTCACATTTGTCTAAAAGCTTTCTTACTATAGCTCTGACTAGCAGCTATAGAAAACAAATTTGAAACGTGCAGCATAGCTAAAATAGTTCCTCTAGAAAAAAATAGGATGTTTTACTCACAAAGGCACATCCATATTTCCCCTCATCCCTATGACACACATAGATATCTGTCTTTTATCTTTCTCAAAATGCTGCTTAAACAATGATCCAGAAACTCTTTCTTCTCTTGTTTTGGTTTGGACCTGTGATTTCATTAATATGGGGAGCTCCAGGGTGGAAATTCCCTGCAGTGATGTACAATGGCAATTTTTGGTAACTTTACTTTTAAGAGAGTTGACTGGGCCAGTAAGATTAAATGATTTGCCTATGGTCACAACTGCAGTATTTGGAAGAGACAGGATTTGAGCCCAGATCTTCCTGATTATATACCATCTTCTCTCAACTTCTCCACTCTTTCCGGTTCTCCTATCTAACTACTGCTTCGTCTCCTTTACTGGGTCTTTATTTCGTACCTACTAAGATGGGTGTCTCCCAAGGTTCCAACCTGAGCCCTCTTTTTGCTCAATACACTCTCACTTGATGATCTCATCAGCTCCCCGTGGGTTTAGTTATCTTCTCTATGCAGATGATTTCCAAATCTATATATCTAGCCTTAGGTCTCCTGAACTAGCCACTCATTTCCATTTATTTATTGGACAGTTTAAACAGTAGGTATCTCAAATTTAACATGTTTAAAATTAAACTCATTACTTTCCCCCAAACCCCTTCCAAACTTTTGGTTGAGGATGCCATTATCCAATCACCTAACCTCACAACTTTGGTATCATCCTTGCCTCCTCAATCACCTAAACATTCCATTACCAAATCTTGTCTTTTCAAAACATCTCTCCTATAGATCTCCTTCTTTTGCTCTTGCAGTCACAAGTCTAGTTCAGACCCTCATAATTTTGGATTACTCCTCTAGCCTAATTATTTGAAGCCTTCCCGCTTCAGTGATCTATCTAAACTATCTGTGGCTCTGACACCAAGTTGATTTTCCTAAAATACAGATCTGATCACAATGTTACTTTCCTGCTCAGTGAGCACCAGTGACTCCCTATGACATTTCTCCAGTTTTCTCCCTATAAACTCCTCTTTAACATTTAAAGCTGTTATAATGGGGCTCCTTCCTGCCTTTCTAGTCTTCTCACATTTTTCCTTCTCTCCACTACATTCTAAAGTGGCCTAATTCCTATCCACTCCAGTTCTTCGTGCTCCATTTTATCTGTATTTGCTGTCCTGCATTCCTGGAAATACTCTGCCCTTCAGCTCGGACTCTGGGCTCCCTCAAAATTCAGCTCAAAGCCCACCTTTTGCATCACGATATAGTGCCTTCCCTCTGAGATTACCTTCCATTTACACTGTATACTGTAGGTACACAGACATCTGTATGTTGTTTCCCCGTTCGAATGTGAGCTCTTTGAGCGCAGGGACCAGTGTTTTGTTTGGGGTGTTTGGTCCCCCCCTTTTCGTTGTATTTTCAGTTCAGTACATACATGCTTAATAAATGATCGTCTGCTGCTAAGTGCCTAACCAATGCTTGCTGAACAATGACCGGTCGTGATTCCAGAGGTTCCCACCTCTGACAGAGGCAGCTGCTTTTCCTTCTTTTCCAATGCGGGGTGTGGAGTTGGGAGGAAGGGCGAGAAAATAACATTTTGGCGGCTGAGGAGGCTACGGCAGCAGCCCGGGAGGGCGGAGAGGAGGATGCCGAGAACCTGAACGCGGGGCTGGAGTCGGGATCGTGGCGGCCCCCGCTGCCCCGCCCCGCCGGCGCCTCGCCCCCGCTCTCCCGCCGCCGAGTCCTGGTTTTTCATTGCGGATTCTTAGGTCCGAATCCTCACATTTCGGCCGACATTCTCCCGGTCACTGACCCGTCTGCCCTCCATTCTGGCCCCAACGACCACCCGCGAAAAAGCGGTTGAGAGATGACATTTCTCCAGCCCATTTGCGCTCTCTCCCATTGCCACACCTACTTCCCCTCCCCCCCCGGCAGGGTCAGGGTAAGGTCAGGCCTCGGCCCACCTTCTTTATTCTTCAGTCCCTCTCTGCTTGCCGTACCGAACCAGGTGGGCTCAGGAAGCTTCCGGTCGTGCGCGCGCCGCGTCCCGTGTCCTCCACCCTCCCCATTCCCCACCCCCCGTCGGCGTTGCTATGGTAGTGGGTGGTAGGGCAGGCGGGCAGGGCGAGGCCTCGCGGCCGGGCTGGTGCTAGGGCTGCGACTACTCGGAGCCAGAACCGTGGGGCCGCAGGATGGGCTGAGGCAGCGGCGGCGGCTGCCTTGACCAGGTCAGCGGCAGGGCGGAGCGGAGGGGGATGCTGCAGCCGGGCCTGGGAACCGCGGGTTTGAGGAGGGGGGATGGAGGATTGAGGCAGTGTGGAAGCCTAGGTAGTGGGAGATTATGCCGGCGGGGCACGGGAAGGGAAAGCTTGGGGCTGAGGTCTCTGGGGGACGAGGTCATACCGTGACCCATGAGGGGACTGAGGCTTCTGGGAACTTCCTGAGGAGGGTTCTGACCGGGAGTGGAGACGGTGATGTGGGGGGCGGAGTAAAAGACCCTGGGGTTTGGTGAGGGACTGGGGCTGAGGAGGGGGAGCTGAGAGCTAGATGGGTATGTGGTGGGAGAGATTGCCAGTCCTACCTTGGGACAGTCGAGATTGGGGAAAGTTATAGAGAGTTTAGGTAGGAGGTTCGAGGAATCTCGGGTTTGTTGGGGGATGGTAAATATAGTCCCATGTTTGATGAGGAAGGACTGAGGTACCATAAATCCCCAGTTGTTAAAGTGGATTATGACTGAAGTTGTGTGGGAACCCAAAGCTTGATGGGGGTCGTTGAAGGCATATGAAAAGTACAGTTAGGAATTCCGTGTGTATTGGGGACAGAATCACAAGGTTAGGAGGAGCGAGAAGGTAGTGCCCCAGAAGAAAAGCAGAAACTCGGGGAAGGGAGAAAAGTTGGATTTTGCTTTATTCGTCTTGTATTTGGGACCAGATGTTCACAGATTTCTAAATACTCAAAATCTTTTGTTTTCTATAGGAGTAACTTCAAGTTCAAATGGAATTGTTCTAGAGATAGATTTCCAGCCTGGAGCAAATTCAAGTATAAACATTTGCCTTTTTTTTCTCCCTTTTATTTCCCTGAAGAACTAGAAACCAGTCTTGAAAATGGAGATGTATGAAACCCTTGGAAAAGTGGGAGAGGGAAGTTATGGAACAGTCATGAAGTGTAAACATAAGGATACTGGGCAGATAGTGGCCATTAAGATATTTTATGAAAAACCGGAAAAATCTGTCCACAAAATTGCAATGAGAGAAATAAAGTTTCTAAAGGTTTGCTTATTTTGCCTTACTTGCTATGTAAGTCAAGAGAAATGACTAGGAAATAAAAGTTGTTTCCTTATTAGGATATTTCAATAAATTATATGCTATTTGTGTGTGTGTGTGTGTGTGTGTGTGTGTATACATACATACATACATGTACCAGTAGAAAAAGGAGGTATCATAAATTTTATTGTTTATGATTTATGGGAAAAGTGATAGAGTTTTAGAAAGTAGGTATTTTGGAATTATAGCACAAATAACATGCATTCACAAAAATTCAAGTTTTTAAAGCCTATTTTATGAAAAAAATCATTCAGATTAAGCAATTGAAAATGCACACCTCTTTGTCCACAAAAAACAGGCCCTGTTCAGTCCCTGTTCTCCAGGAACTCCCAGTTAAAGGAGACATTTAGATAGATAAAAAAAACAATTTAGGTTAATAAAGTGTAAAGGTCAAATGAATTGTACAAACACTGTGTGCTATAGGAACAGGTTCTTAGGAATCCTGTGGTTTGGGAAAGGTTCATTTAGAATTTGAGTTGGATCTTACAGGTTGGGTAGCATATAGATAAAAGTACAGAAGGGTAGGTATTTCTGGCCTGGGTAACCAGGAGAGAGAAGGTAGGGAGGTAGGAATGTATAGAAGGTAGATCATTTTCTGTAGGTAAATAAGAGAAGATAGAGTTGGAGAGGTAGTGTGAGGCCAGATTATGAAGGACCTTGAAATTTCATGCTAAGGTTTTTTGAGTATGGATAAAACATGAAATAATGGTCTCAGAAGAATTTAACCAGACTTGATGACTGCCAAAGATAATTGTTCGCAGTTCTTAAAGTTTTTAAAAAGTGCCTTACATTCTTTAGGTAGTGCATGTGTCACTAACCCTATTTTAGAGAAGAGGAAACAAGCTTAAGAGGCTTTCACCAAGGTCATACCAGGAGGCAAAGACAGAGTCAGGAATCTAATCCAAATCTTTTGATCCCCTTCCCCCCAAGTCTAGCCTAAGTGACTGGGGGAATTGGGGCATCACTACTCTCTAGGAACAACTAGTTTGAAGGGGAAAATGAGTTCAGTTTTAGACTCCTTGTATTTTGAAGTTTCCTTATCCAGTTTTGAGATGGGAAGAAATGCAGATCTGCATAGAAATGTTCTTTGAAATCATAAAATGCAAACGTGGAAGAAAAAATTAGATGAGAGAAGAGCCTTATTGTAGCATACGAACCTTGACCGCATGTAATGCTTAAAATAATTATGCATATATTTCATTTACTAGGATATGAAGTGGAAGGGTAAAGCAAAACTTCCTGAGTTTTGTTTAGATTTTAGAAGGTAGTGCTTTTCTTTTTAAAACATTTAAGAATAGAGTTGTCTAGTTTAGATATTTATTTTAATTTGAGGTATATATAGAACCTAGATAGTGATCACCTGTTAGGGAGGCAGTTTTTTCTTTAATGCAAAAATAATATTTTTGCCTCTTGTGGATCTACATTGTTTTTTAGTCATGTCCAATTCTTTGTGACCTCATTTAGGGTTGTCTTGGCAAAGATACTGGAGTGCTTTGCCATTTTTTTTCCTTAAGTATGTGAATCTATGTTAGATATTACCAATTTTGTAAGAAGAAAAGTATAGGTATTTTCTGCCCTTAATTCAATAGAATGAAAAAGGGAATAGTTGGTATCATTTTGTAGAGAATACAAAAGGCAACATAAAGTGCTGGACTTGCAGTCAAAGTCAGAAAGATCTAGGTTCAGATTCTACCACCAAAACTTTGTGATCCAAAGATTTCTTTAATAAGTCATCCAACACTAGGTTCTTACAGTGAAGAAATCACAAGTTCTTCATATTTTTTTTTGCTTTTTTTTGGCGGCGGGGGGGGGAGGAGGGGGGAAGGCAGGGCAATTGGAGTTAAGTGACTTGCCCAAGGTCACATGGTTAAGTAAAAAGTGTCTGAGGCTGGATTTGAATTCAGGTCCTTCTGACTCCACTTTGTAATTGTAATATGTGCTAAATTAAAACTGTGTGCTCTTAATGAAAATAGTCCTTATTGCTATCATACTTAGATAGAAATAGAACTCTTCCCAAAGAAAATGCTTTTGAGTCTCTTGTTTCTTTGGGGTATTGTAGCTGGTTATTTTTTCTGTTTAGTCATTTGGAAAAAAATGACCAATTTGTCACAAGACTGAAGTCATTTGTGAAAATGTGTATTAATGTCATGACTATTAAATAAAAATATTATTTTGAGATACCTCAGATGTGTTATCTTTGATTTGCTTATTTCTGGCATGACTTTAGCTCGATGTCATTGAGTTTTAGAGTGCTTTATAGTTTGAGGTAGATAGAATTCTTATTTAAAATCTTAACTCACTCTGACAATTTGAACTAAATCTAATTTCTGTGAAGAGATGTAGTAACTTCTATAAAAGCTCTTTGAAACATCAGTGGATTAGTTTCTATGGAACGAAACTGGCATCTACAGAAAAAGAAAGTAATAGAACTAGGATAAAAAAAGAAAGTTGGGCATGTTTTTTATTTCATTGTAACGTTTAGAGAAAATTTGACCCCTTGTTCTGGATAATCTACTGTTGTATATCTACTCTTTAAAACATACTTGTTTTCATTACCTTTTTCTTTTACATAGAGTGGCCCAAAAGGCTTGAGTGTGGTTTTAAACTCACAGCATAAAATTGCACTCAGACTTTGAGGCCATCTGGTACAATAAAAACCGACCTGGAAACTATATTATTCTTTTGGTTTAGTGTAGTGGTTCTCAACCTGTGGGTCGCACCCTCTTTTCGGGTTGAACAACCCTTCCACAGGGGTCACCTAAGACCATCAGAAAACATATTTCCAATGGTCTTGGGAACCCAGACACCGCTCCTCTATCTGTCTCCAGGCGGGTCCACCCACATGCAGATACGCCCACATGCAGAGTATTAAAGGGTGGTGGCATTAGGAAGGTTGAGAACCGCTGGTTTAGTGGTTTATGTTGTGGTGATCAGAAGTAATAATTCTTTTTACCATTATCCTTATGATGCCACATCTTGCCAACTTGGGAATTGGGATAAGAAATTTTTAAAAAAACCAAAACTTTAAAGAGATTTTTGGAATGTTTATCTTTTAGTCACATTAGATGTACTGAAAGAGTGAAATTAGATAAGACCCCAATTTATAGTTTTTTAAAAATCCACATGGCCCTCGGAATAAATGTTTTACCATGAAATGTTTTGTAATCTAATAAATGTAACATTAAAATGTATCTCTTTCAACTAGATTAAGAGTTTTGGTAAAATTGGGACAATATTACCACATAAATTTTTTTCCTCATAAGAATTTGTAATTCAACTTATTACTGTAATTTAGAGTTTATATTCAAAGATAGTATATATTGTAGGTCAAAAGCCAGTCAAAAGAAAATAAAGACTTACTGTATTTTAATGCTGGAAACAATAAAATGTTTGCTGTAATGTGTGTTTTTTCTGTTAGGGAAATTACTGATTAGCTCAGTAACTTTTACCTCAGTAAGAGTAAGTCCTTGAGTATATGAGTTGAGTTGAAATATATTGTTATCTCAGATAACTGAGCATTGAACAAATTATCCTTATTTTTGCTTTCTAAATGGAGATTTGAGATAATATTTTTGACACCCTAAACAAATTTAACAGTGAAAGATGATTTTGAGGAATCTTGGTAAAAAATCAAAATGGTTCTTATCAGAGAAAACTTTTGCATATTTAGTTTGGTAGTGTTGATGTATGGCAGTGTACCACCATAGATAGCTTCACAAATTCCCATTAAGTTCCTACAGTTATGTTTAAGTTATGTGTACTCATCTAAAGTAAAAATTCCTTCTGGGAAGGTTTTAGGCATTTTAAAGTAATTCTCTTGCATATTGGTCATTTTTTTGGCTGACTACCTAATACTTCTTCCATTGTTTTTTAGTATTTCAGGACCTAGTGTCTAAGTGAAGTTACAATAACTGGTGGTTCTATGCCATATAGGCACCACGTAGTACAGTTACTTGTTTCTGTAACCTCTACTATGTCATTGAAATCAGTTTAAAGTTGTAAGCTCTAAAAAAAATATTCAAAGTTCTACTGATATAAAAGTTTTTATTTATCACCACTTAGTAAAGATGTTGGATTGACTTAAAAATAGAACTTAAAAGTTGACTCTTTGATACTTTATCAAATATCAACATCAGCTTACTTCTGACTGGTTTATCTTGGAAAAAGCAGTTGTGAAAAACTAAAAAACCGAAAAATTGACAAGCCTTCAATTAAAGAAGATCCTTCAGTGTACCAAAATTCACTTAATTTATGACTCTGAAGTTGAAATACTAGAGGAAAAGTGATAATATTTTAATTTTGATTCAATATTGTGTAGGGCTTCTATACAAGTTACGGTGCTTGGAATAATTTCTGAAAATCTGTTTTTCTTTTGTTAATAGCAATTTCGTCATGAAAACCTGGTCAATCTGATTGAAGTATTTAGACAGAAAAAGAAAATTCATTTGGTATTTGAATTTATTGATCACACAGTTTTAGATGAGTTACAGCATTATTGTCATGGACTTGAGAGTAAACGACTGAGAAAATACCTCTTCCAGATTCTTCGAGCAATTGAGTATCTTCACAACAATAATGTAAGTGCTTCACAGTGAACTGATATAATTTTAGGCTCACTATAAAAAGCCTCATGCTATTTAAAAGCTTCTTTATCGTTAAATTTAATTTGCTATTTACTTCCATAATGATTATAATAAGATTAAATGATCGTGGAAGTGCTGTTGGGAACTGATAAAAATAAGTAGCAGACTACAATCAAGGGCCTTATATTTGGGTATCTAGAATACATACCTAAGACAAAAGACCAAAGCAATTAACTGTAAAAAGTAAGAAAAGAAAGTGAAAACTGTCAGCCTTTATGGACTCAAGAAGAATAGGTCAAGACAAAATAATGTTTTCTTTTTTTGACAGATATATTAGACTGGTGGGTCAGGGGAATGCCTGTATTTTAGCAAGGCATTTGAAAAGCTATCCTTGTGGACAAAGTGGAAAGATGTGAGATAGATATAGTCAAATTAGACGGAATTGTAACTGATCAAATGATGAAGCTGAAAGAGTAGTGAGTAATGAAATGTCATTATGGAGGGAAGTGTCTAGTGGAGTCTGCTGGGGATGAATAGATGCTCAGACCTACGCTGGTCAACCTTTTTTATCAATGACTTGGGTGAAGGCATAAATAGGCTACTTATAGAATTTCCAGACACAACAAACTGGGAATGAACATCTCATGATGGAATTGGAATTCCAAAAGATCTAAATAGTGTCTCTGATAATATAAAAATATCTGATAATATTTCAGCCTCCATTCAGTAATTTTAGGTCTTTATACAAGTTACTGTGCTTCAAACAGTTTCTGAAAACCTTTTTTCTCTAAAAAAAAAAGTTTTCAAAAATGAAATCAAACTAAAGAGAGTTAAAAAGTGAGCTAAATCTGACAAATTCAAAATCCTATACTTGTGGAATTGATTTTTTGAATCAAAATACAGAATGGAGGAAGTGTGGGTGTCAATCAGAAAGCATTTACAAAGCCTTTATAAATTTATAAATCCTTTTTAAAAGCCATGCACAGTAATAAGCTTTAGGGGTACAAAATTTGATATGAAGAAGATGTGGGTCAGTATAAATCAACAAGTGTAATGTCAGTATAGGTCAGTATAAATCAACAAGTGTAATGTCAGCCCAAACTAACACTTGTCACAGACTACATTTATGTAATTATAGTGTCCAGAATATGGGAGATGATAATCCCACCATATTCTGCCCATATTCAGATCACATATGCAATATTTTTTGGTTCTAAGTGCTGTAGTTTAGGAAGCACGTTACCAAACTTCAGATGCATCCAGAGGAGAGTGGGCAACCATGATGGGTGATGAGATGACTAAAGACCATGATATTTGACATGACATCAATGAAAAGAATTGTGAATATTTAGTCTAGAGAAGAGAAGACTTAAGAGAGAGAGCATGATAATTACCTTCAAATATTTGGAAACCTGTCATGTGAAAAAAGGATGATACTTTTCAGCTTGGTCCTAGAGGGCAGAATTGGGAGCAGTGGGTACAAGGTCAAGAAGTAGAGAAATTATTTGCATACAAAGAAAATCTTGCTTATAATTAGAGCTGTCCAAAAGTGGAATGGGTTGCCTCTGTAATTATTGAGTTCTCCATCACTGTAGGTCTTCATATGGAGACTGGATAACCACTTTGGAGAATGTTATAGAGGGGATTCCTATTCAGGTACAGATTGGACCTCAGAGTTCTCTTCTAATTGTGATTCTGAGTACATGTTAATATTTTGCTAATTGAAGACATGGGGGACTAAGGTGTTCCTAATATAAGAATATACAATGAGGGCAATCCTAGAAGATTTTTCTGGAGGAATGTTGAGCTAGGTTTTCAAGACCAGAAATGTGGGTCAGAGAGGGGAGGGCTTGATGGGGATGTGGACTTTGGAGATGGTATCCTGCTTACCTTGACTTTCTGGAGTCCTCTTTTGAAAGAAATGAGAAAGAAATTTTTGCTGAAGCATGGAGGGCCTTGCAACCTTACTTAGGGGAAATGCATTATAAAGAAATGTAATGTTGCCTTGTACCCTCTGTAGGACATTTTAGTTCACCAAACATTCAATGACTTGTGTGTGTTGAATTACAAAGTGTAGATGAGGATGAAAGTTAGCCCTATTAGAGCTCATGGTCTAGTAGGGAGTGACACATATAAACAGATAACTAATAAAATAGCACACAAAAAGGACCTTAGAGAGGTACAAATGACCTGGATTGTGAGATCCCATTGAAAGGAAGGTCATTACTTAATTACTCACTGGAGTGATCAGAGAAGGCTTTGTAGAAGAGCTAATTAATATTAGCTTTAAAGGATAGGCAAGATTTTAACAGGCAGGTGAAGGAGGGCAGCTTAGTCCAGATATAGAGCTGAGTGAGCAAAAGCAAAGAAACAGGAAAATGCATGGCATGGTTATTTTAGTAGGGACAGCAGTTTGGTTGACTGTAACATAGACTAAGTAGGAGAAAATAGTGCATTACTAAGACTGGAAAGACCACCAGGTTATGGACTGGTTGAATGCCAGGTAAGAGCTTGAAATTGGTAGGTAGTAAGAAACCATTGGAAATTTTTGAGCAAGGGAGTGATATAATCAAATTTGTGCATAATGAAGATTGCAATAGAATGAATAATAGATTGGAGGAGAAAGGCTAGAGGCAAAAGAGCTGTGAGAAGGCTCTTGTAATAATACAGTCAGGAGGCAGTAAGGATTTCTACTAATGCAGTAGCAGTGGGAATAAAGAGGAGGGAACTAGAGGTAGAATCAATAAGACTTGATCACTGGTTGTAGTGAGGAAAAAATTAATGACAACATTGAGGTGTCAAACATTGGAGGGTGAGTAAATGGTGTTATCACTGACAGTGAATTCTATGCTTTTAATGTTGGGAGAGATGGGAGAGAAAGATAATATCAGTTTTGAACTTGTTGAAATTTTTAGTTGGTGATGAAATTCTGGATGGAACTTGAGAGAAAAGTTAGAACTGTAGATATAGATCTGGGAGACATCTGCAGAGAGATAGTAGTTGAGACCTAAAGAGTAAATAGGTTACCAAGGAAGAGAAGTGGGCCAAGAATAAAATATCTGCAACATCCATTTTAAGGTATTGGGAAGAGAATAAACAGGAGAATTAGAAAAGTGTATAATTTCTAAATCCAAAGCAGTGTTTATCCAGGAGGTAAGTGTAAGATACTATGAAAGACTCAAGAAGCATAAGGACTGAAAAAGAAATTGCCGTATTAGCTTATTGTTGGTCTTTGAAAAGTGTTAGCAGGGAGGGGAAGAGTAAAATTGCCAAGGACTGGCAAAGAAAGAGTGGGTGCGGAGGAAACAGAGATGTTGGGTGTAAATAACCTGCTAAATGGGTTGTTGGGTGGATTGGAGTGAGTGGGAGTGCCTGGGCAAGGAAATGATGCAGTGGTGGGAGTGAAGAGGAAGGGTGGAAGGGATGACTTGAGTAGATTTGTGGGCAGTTGAGAAAGAGCTGGTGGAGAGATGAAGACCAAAGATGCATGAGATGGAGGCTGTGCTTGGTTTTGAAAGTTGTTGAGAAGGGCAGGAGGACTACACATGGGGGAGATTAGCTCTAACAAAAGATAACTTCATCTGAGATGAGTGAAGAAGAATGCTGAGAAGGTGAGATTTGGAGGAAAAAAGTTGAGAGAGTTTCATATGTTCTTAGTTTCAGCGAATTATATCACAGTGACACTGTCTCATCTGCTCTAAATGAGGGAAAGTCAATAAAATGCACTTACCATGAATTGATAGTGAGTAAAGTTACATTTTTATTTGCCCTCATCTAAACTTTATTTCTATTCAAAGCCTTC
Organism: Pseudochirops cupreus; assembly: GCA_028627135.1. Classification (NCBI taxonomy): domain Eukaryota; kingdom Metazoa; phylum Chordata; class Mammalia; order Diprotodontia; family Pseudocheiridae; genus Pseudochirops; species Pseudochirops cupreus. Next base: position 327,908,946 of record CM053581.1, read on the forward strand.
CACAGTGTTCTGCACTTGGTATGTGCTTAATATTTGCTAATTTGATTTTGATTTATATGATCTCTTTAAGAAATTTTTGAGTAACTGATGTGTTACTGTGCTCTGAAGGAGTTTATGATTGAATTGGAAAGAAGACAGTGAGGATTATTGATTAACAGTAAGAGACAATATACAATTAAGGGATAAAGACAGTAAGAGTTGTAGGAGTTGAGAAAAGAGGAAACCATCTTGAGTTAGATATAACCCAATTAGTTGGAGAAGGCTTCAAAAATGAGCTAAGAACTAGACTTGAACCTGGAAACATGGGTAAGATTTTAATCAGTGGAAAAGAGGGGAGAAGACTTAGGAGCCCCTGCATCAACCCTAACTTCTGGTCTCTGTCTTTGACTGAGGGTCTTCCTAGGGAGCTGTGCTTCAAGCCCTGATCTAGGCCTCCTGCCTCTGGCCTCTTGGCTGTGGAAACTTTGCCAAGAGCCCTGAGTCAGCTCCTGACCCAGGCCACCCAAACAGTGACTTTCTTGCCTCAGAGACTTTTCTCTGAAGGCTCTAGAGGCCCTTCTTGAACTTTATCCAGTTTGAGCTACAGTTCCTGCTTCCTTGCTGGAGTCTTTCAGGTGATACCTTTGCTTATTTCTCCTTGCAACAGGCATCCTGGGCCTCAAAGGATACAACATACTATGAGTTTGGATCTTGAGGAAGGGTCTTGAAGTCTTTTTACATGTCTCCTTTGACAGACCTCTCCAGCTCTGCCAGAATTCATTCTTTAATGATTAGCATCTTCTCTCCCCTCATCCTCATCTTGGTGATTCTGAACCCTGGCTGCTAAAATACAAGCCTCATTTCCTATCTCCAATTACCTGTTCCCTCCCATCCTACTCAGTTACTCTCCTCTTCCCCTGCCCACCATGTCTATCTTCAGATCTACCCACCAGTTACACTGTGCAGTCTGGAATGCCGGCTCCATAGTTAAGAAACATGCTTTCATCTTAAACACTTTCCTTTCTCTTTCCATCTTTCAGTACTCACTGAGACGTGGCTTCCTCCTGATGGCATTATCCCTGTCTACACTTTCCAGTATTAATTTCACTCATATCCCCTAACTCACTGGTGGGAGATTCAGAATACTCCTTGCTTTCCATTAACACTTCCAGACTTCCTCTATCACTATCACTCAGCAACATTTCCTCCCCTGAGGTTCACACTATTCAAATTTATTGGCCAATCCAAATAGTTCCTCAATCTAGTAAATGCCCATGAACTATCATTTCATTCCACTTCAGCTACAAACAGAGGTAGTTATACTTTTGAACTTACTATTACCACAAGTGTTCATCCACCATGTTCATGAACCCCAGAGTGCTTTTGTCTCTTTATAATCACCATTCCATCTTTCGCTTTTTCTTATGACCCCAACCCTCATATGTGTCTTCACCCAGACCTCTAATCCCTATTGCTCAGTTATTTCCAGGACATCAACCCTGCACTGGCAACATGGTCCTCCCTTCCCTATCTTGACTCTTGGTGATTGTGGCACAGAATGCTGGACCTGAAATCAGAAAGATTCGTCTTCCTGAGTTCAAATCTGGTCTCAGACACTTACTAGCTCTATGACCCTGGGTAAGTCACTTAACCCTGTTTGCCTCAGTTCATCTGTAAATGAGCTGGAGAAGGAAATGGCAAGCCACTCCAGCGTCTTTACCAAATAGAGTCACGAAGAGTTGGGCATGCCTGAAAAATCACTCAGCAACAGCAACAAATATTACCCTTCATATGAATTCCTTGGTCCCCATCAGTCACCAGTTGTACCTTGCCAAACTACAACCTTACATCTATTTCACTAACCACTGCTCTTTTCCTTATTCACATGCTGCTGAACAGTCAGAGAAATTTCACAGAAACCCTGCTGGACTGCATTTACTATAGATCTATATTACATAACCTCAACTGGACCCTCACTACAGCAAATGCCTTTTGTTGTTCAGTCATTTTCAATCGTTTCCAACTCTTCGTGGAAACTCTTTATTTTCTTGGCAAAGATAATGGAGTAGTTTTCCATTTCCTCTTCCAGCTCATTTTAGAGATGAGGAAACTAAGGCAAATAGGATTAAGTGAGTTGCCCAGGGTCATACAGCTAGTAAGTGTCTGAGGGCTGGATTTGAACTCATGTCTTCCTGACTCCAGGCCCTACCCTCTATCCACTATGCCACCTCGCTGTCCTAAAAAAGGAAAAAAACAGGCTGAGACTTGTCTAGGATCATAGGGCTAATAAGTGTCTGTTTAGTCATTTTCAGTTGTGTCAGACTCTTGGTGACCCCATTTGAGGTTATCTTGGCAGAAATGCTGGAGTGATTTGCCATTCTTCTCCAGCTCATTTTACATATGAGGAAACAAGGTTAAGTAACTTGCTCGAGGTTCATATATCTAGTATCTGAGGCCCATTTGAGGTCAAAGAGTTGAGTCTTCCTGACTCCAGGCTCCACAGTATCCCCTGTACCACCTAGCTGCTCCATATTCCTTTTACACTTCTTTTTTTTTTA
>CM053581.1:327921046-327963018 GCA_028627135.1 Pseudochirops cupreus
TGTAAACATAGTATGTATATATACATATACATATATATCTATAAACATATACACATATACACATATACATTCATACACAAAAATATAAGACTGTACTATGCTTAGTTCTACCCGTCATATTTCTCTGAAGGTGGATAGCATCTTCCTTCATAGGTCCAAGTCTTTCCATGTTTTTCTAAATCAACCAGCTCATCATTTCCTATACCACAACAAGTATTTCAATCACATCCTTATTTGAAAGTTTGTCTTTGAAAGTTTTTTCCCTATCTTCTGCATTCCTTTTGTTCTTGACAACATAGATTTTATTTATATAAGAAAATTTTCATTTAAAATAATAGAAATTATCCTCTTTATACTTCAGCAATGCTCTCCCTTACCATATAGTTTAAGGTCTGATTCTGCTGAATCTACTTCCTTTACATCTTTTTTCCTGGTTTCTTTGAAGTTCCTGACCTTTTGCTCTTCCAAATGAACTTTGTTCTTATTTATTCTAACTCAATAAAATATTTTTTAGTAATTTAATTAGGATGACATCAAATAAATAGGTTAGGTAAAATTGTCACTTAAAAATTATATTGGCTTTACCTACCCATGAACAATAAATATTGCTTCAATTATTTAGACATGAGTTTATTTATATAGAAAGCATTTTATATTTATAAGTTCTTGTGTCTGTTTTGGGAGGTATATGCCTAGGTATTATATACTGTCTGGGTATTTTAAATTATCTAAAACAGGGGTGGAGAACCTTTTCATGCTGGAAGGCTACATTAATATTTAGCGGTAATCAAATAAAGCTGCATTCAAGGAACTTCAGTTAGATATACTTAAAAATGTACATGCATAATAATTTCAAAATATAAAAACTATTCATTAATTTTAATGTTAACTAATCTTTTAACTACTTTGTTTTGTCTGGTTTTTGTTGGAAAGCATGTGAATATTTGGTTGCAACATGGAGGTCTGAAGTTTCGGTTGATCTTCTAGATGGGTATCAGTCATTTGTGACCTTAGGGGCATCTTGATTTGGGTTAAGTAGGAGAATGTAGATTCACAGCAATAGGTGGTTGAAAAGCAAGAAAGCATTTTTGGGGCATGTTGCCAAAAACATGAGTATTCTACCATATTTTTCATATTCCAGTTGGATCTTTCTTAGCATCAAACAATGACTTTAAAACATCATCTACTGAGAACTCAATCAATTTAATCTGTAGTTCTTCAGCTGCTTTGGTGACATCAACTAGGTGAGACTGAAATGCACATTTGAGTGTGATGTCATGATTCTGAAAGTCAGTGAACCTTTCATTGTATTCTCCAATTAATAGGTCTATAACAGCTATGCATTCTTCAAATGATTTGCATATATCATTCTGCTCATCCATGACCTTTGCTAACTAGGGAAAATGTTCATCTGAAATTTCCTTTCGAAGGAGAGTTTTTAAAAAAGATAGCTTTTTAAAAAAAAACTTGGATTTCTTTTGCCACATATCTTAATTTTACCTTGTAAAGAAATATTCAAGTCATTTTGATTTGACATGCTATCACACAGAAATGCAGCATTTTTATAGAAATCTTCTTTCAAAAATTCATGTTGCTGATTCTGTTCTTCATAAAATTTAACATAAAATTTTGGCTAACTCCTGTCCCTGTGATAGCCAGTGCACTTTAGAATAATATGGCAATTCCACACTGAATACCTCATCGTTCATCTTGAGCATGTTACAAAACTGGTGATGCTGTGTTGCATTTTCATGAATATAGTTAACAATACTTATAACATGTTGCAAAGTGTCACTTAAAATAGTAAGTTTAGCACAGATTTTGCTGATGCAAAATACAATGAAAAGAAATAAGAGCATTTGGATCTGTTAATACTTTTTGAAAATCTGTGCAGTATACCCTTCATGTTTTCCTCTCATGGAAGGTGCGTCATCCATACATACACTTACTAAATTTACCAAATTCAGTCCAACTTCACAACATTTATCTTGAAAGTTGTTGAAAATATCTATTCCCCATGTTCTATTAGCAAGAATGCCCAATGCAAATAACTATTCTTTATAGGAAAGAAAATCTTTTGCTACGACCTGAATGGAGCATAAAACCTGCTCAAAGTCAATAGTATCAGTTCATTCATCCAAAGCAATTGAATAATATATATTTTCCTTTTGTAGTATTGCATGAAGTTGTTCTGTTAAGTTGAAGACTAATTCATGCTGCTGATCAGTTATGGTTATCCTTGAAAGAGGTAGTTATTTGTACTTTGAAACGTTATTGGGGTCTAAGCATCCTACAACTTTGGCAATCCATTCTTTTGCAATTTCTACATCACTGAATGGCTTCCCTTTTTCTCCTGAATATATAAGCTACATTATAAGCTGCTTCAGAGGCATAAGTTCCAGGTCTTATTGCTGCTTAGAATACTTGACTTTTGCTTTTCATCTTTTAATTTCTGCAATACAACCTTTCCCCTCTAATTTAAAATATTTGTGGTCCTTATGAGTATTATAATGCTGATGAGCATTGAATTTCTTTAATGTTGCTATTGCAGTATCACAATGCAAGCAAATCATCTTATTTTTAGCAGAAACAAGGTAATATTGCAATTCCCAATCCTCATTTTAAAAAAATCTGTTTTCTTCCTTCAGCATTCTCTTGGGGTTTTTTTTTGACATGACTGGCTGTTAAGCAGACAGAACTTAAAAATTCTGTTGAGCTGTGCAACTATTCACAAATTCTACTTCAAACAGAAAAACAATGCACCATTGTCAAAAGCTGATAACAGACTGGCATACTTGACCCCTATAAACTCTTGCCAACCAGCCTCATGCAGCAGTGGTGCCAGTCAGGCAGGGGAATTTAACTAAATAATAATGAGCATAGCAGATATCAGTTTAGCTTTTATGGCTTACTAATGTCCTAATTGTGCTGGTCAATCTGGGAAGATTATTTCATTGAATTTATTTTATTCTTTGGTATTTTCAATATGTTCATTTTAAAAATAAAATTTAAAAGAGAAATAAAAATGTACTAATAAAAATAAAGGGATTTGTTCAGTAAAATTTGGAGTCAGTCAAAAGGTCCCACTTAAGGACCTAGAAGACCTCATGTGGCCTTAAGGCCACAGGTTCCTTACCCCTACTCTAAAACAATATTGAATAATGTTACTAACACGTAGTGTAGTTTCTATGTTTTTCACTTTTGATTAAATCTATTTTAACTTTAACTTTATCTGAGATCATGTTTACTATCCTTGCTTTTTTTTACATAATAAATTCTTCTACTGTACTTTATTTTACTTTTATGTGTATCTCTCATTTTTATTTTTATTTTTTTGCTTTTTTTTGGAGGAGGAAGGTAGGGAAATTGGGGTTAAGTGACTTGCCCGAGGTCACACAGCTAGTTTTGTGTTAAATGTCTGAGGCCACATTTGAACTCAGGTCCTCTTGACTCCAGGGCCAGTGCTCTATTCACTGTGCCACCTAGCCACCCCTCTCATTTTTATAATGTTTCCTGAAAGCAACATGTTGGTGAATTCCAATTTTTAACCTGCTGTCCATTTGCATTTTATGGGTCAATTTGTCCCATTCACATTCTAAGCTACAATTATTTTTTGTGTATTTTCCTCCTTCCTATTTTTCCTCACTGTCCTTCTCACCCTTTTTACCCTATCTCACCTCACTCTTCTGCTTTACTTCTACCCACTACTTTATACTCCTATTCCTTAACCTACCCACCTCTCTAAAAGTCACTTCCTTATCCACTGCCCACACCCTATTCCCATGATCTCTTATTTTTTTCTGAATTTAGGAGACATATCTCTATCTATATTTATACACTCACTCACACACACACACTTATTTATTTATTTCCCTCTTTAATCCATTCCAAATGAGAATAAGGTCCCAGTACTACCCACCTCACCCCCTACTAGCTTTTGATATATATCAATTTTTCCTTTTTTTGCATCATTTGTATGAGATAATTACTCCTTTTTATCTCTCCCTACATACTTTTATTTTTTTCTCACTCCATCATACTCAACTCAGCTTAAGCCTTTCTTTCAAACTACCCAAATAATCATCAGAATACTGCTAATGTTTTTACATATACAAAGTAAACAATTTGACATCATCGAGTCCCTTATAATTAGTCTTTAATGTTTACCTTATATTTCTCCTGGATGTTGTATGTTGAATTTTCTCTTAAGTTTCTGGGGATTTTGTCACAAAAGCCTGAAAGTCTTTCAGTTCTTCAAATGTCCTTTTTTTTTTTCCATTCAGGATTATAGTAAACTTTGCTGGGTAAGTTACCATTGGTCATAGAGCTCTTTTGCTCTATGGAATATAGTATTCCAAGAACTATGGTTATTTAACATAGTAGATACTAGGTCTTATATAACAGCACCATAATATCTAAATTTTTTTTCTTGTTGCTTCCAACATTTTCTCCTTAACTTGGGAGCTTTGAAATTTGGCTATAATATTTCTATAAGTTTTCCTCCTGGGATTTCTTTCAGGTGATGATGGATGGATTTTTTCTATTTCTTCTTTGCTTTCTTTTTCTAGAACTTCAGGGCAATTTTCCTTTATAATTTCTTGTAATATTGTATCAAGATTCTTTTTTTATCATAATTTTCAGGTAGTCTGACTATTCTTATATTATTTCTCCTTGATCTGTTCTTTAGATTAGTTGTTTTTCTGATGAGATGTTTCACTTTCTCTTCTATTTTTTCATTCTTTTGATTTTATGATATTGGTATCCCCGAGGTATGGGGAATGATGCCCAAGAACTTTGGAACTGATTGTGACATGGAAGACACTAGCACGAGACTGCTCAGCATGGTGTACTCACAGCAGAGAAGGTGCTGTGCCCTATGAGCAAAGCAGAATTAAAACAGCTCAAAGGAAACACAGGATGCACAAATTTGGAGAATCCATCCCAAATGTTCACCCAGACTATTTGTGCCCGACCTGTGGTAGAGCATTCCGAGCTCGTATTGATCTGATCAGCCGCAGTTGGACACATTGAAACTTGATGTTAGGATAATGATGTCATTTTGGTCCTCTTCAAGAACAAAGGATAGCAACCAACCAATACACCCTTTCAAAAAACATTGTATATAACATAAGTTCATGGGTTAATATCCTTCATAGAACCTTTTAAAAGGTAGTAAAAGTTTTTTTGTGTCTCCTTCTGAACTCCTTTTTATTTTCTTCGATGGAAATTTAGTGTTTTATTGATGTGCTTTTCTTTCTTTTAATCTCTGTCACTACCTACTTATCCCCTTACACCTCAGACAGAACCACACATGCCACTTAATAAATTAGTATAATTAAGTTAAATCAACTCATTGGCAACGTATGAAAATGTATATTTCATTTTGCTCTTCTAGTCCATCTCCCTGCCAAGAGGGAGAAGGCATATTTCACTATCAGTCTTCTAAAATCATATTTGCCACTGCTCAAAGTTCTGAAATTTTTCAGAGTTCTTTTTTATATTATTGTGATCCTTATGTAAATTACCTTTATGTTATTTTTCATTTCTTTCTGCATCAGTTCATATAAGTCTTTCTAAGTTTCTCTGAATCCATTCCTTTCATAATTTCTTATGGTAAAATATTATTTCTTTTTAAAAATCAAATATTTTAAATTGTTTTTTAATTAAAATTTTTAAAATGAATATCTACCTTCTCTCCCTCTTGCCTTCTCCTTCCCAATAGAGAAGGCAAGAAAAACAAAGTTCCCTTGTTATCAACATGGGTAGGCAAAACAAATTCCATATTGGCCATATTTTTTAAAAAGTCTCAATCCAAACTCATCATATCTTTATTAGGAGATAATTAGACTATTTCATCTTGAGTCCTATAGAATCATGGTTTGTCATTGTGTGGAGCAGAGTTCCTAAGAATTTTAGAGTTTATTGTCTTTTCTATATTGTCATTATGGTATAAATTGTTCTTCTAATTCTGTTCACTTTGCTCTGTAACATGCAAATCTTCCTAGGTTTTTCTGAAAGCATCCCCTTCATCATTTCTTTACAGTACAATAGTATTCCATCACATTCTATACATATGAATGTATATAACTTGTTGCAATAATATTTAATTACATTTATATACTACAGTTTGTTTGACCATTCCCCAATTGAGTTTACGTTTTGTTTCCGGTTCTTTTCCAAAATAAAAAAAGTGTTGCTATAAATATTTTTTGTACATATAGATCCATTCCTTTTGTCTTTGATCTTGTTTTGATATAATTACATGTCACTGGGTCAAACGGTATGTACAATTTAGCATCCTTTTGGGTATAGTTCCAAATTGTTTTGGTTAGACAAATACACAGCTCCTCCTACTACTTATCAGTGTGCCTATCTTCCCACAGTCCCTCCAACAATAGCATTTTTCATCTTTGTCCACTGAAGAGTGAGGTAAAACATTAGAGCTATTTTAATTCACATTTCTCTTATTATAAGGTATTTGGACCATTTTTTTCATATAGTTGTTCTTAACTTGCCTTCTTCTATTGAGAACTGCCTATTCATATCCTTTGACCATCTATCTGTTGGTGAATGGCTTTTGTTCTCATATGTTTGTATTACTTCTCTGTCAAATCTCAGATTTGAATGTATTGTCAGAGAAATTTGCTGCAAGAATTTTTTCCCCTTGTTCATTATTTTCATTCAAATTCTAACTATGTTGATTTTGTTTGTGTAAAAACTTTAAAATTTTATGAAACAAAGTTATCCATTTTATCTCCTGTCACCCTCTCTCTATCTGTTGTTTGGTCAATAATTCTTTTCCTACTGTGAATGGTATATTCTTCCCTGCTCCTCTAACTTATGTAGCTAATATTGTAAGTGGTATAAGATATTAGTCTTAAACTAATTTTTGCCAGAAAATTGTTTTCTAGTTTTTGTAGCATTTTTTGTTGGTGTCCTTAAGTTGGTAATTAAGTAGTTGGTGTCCTTGGAGTTATGCAGCAGTATGCTACCATGTGCAATTGCTTATGAGTCCTGTTCTTCTGATCACCTTTTTAAATTTTTGACCAGTAAGAAATAATTGTGAAGATTACAGGCTTTTAGTAAAGTTTGAGATTCGGTACTTCTAGGTCATCTTTAGTCCTAATTTTTTATCCATTATTGTCTTTGACCTTTTGTTCTTCCAGATGGATTTTACTACTATTTTATCTAGTTCTCTGAAGTATTATTAGTTTGGCATAACACTAAATCTATAAATTGATTTAGGTAGTATTCTCACTTTATTACGTTGACAATATCTGATTATGGAAATCAGTATTTATCCAATTATCTTTGAATTACTGTATTTCTTTAAAGACTAAAACATTTTTGTGTTTATATTCATGTAAGTCCAGAGTATGTCTTTGTAGGTTAATTACCACATAATTTATAGTTACTGAAATTATTTTTCTTCTCTATATCCTCCTAATGGATTTTGTTAATAGTATAAAGGCTTATGATTTGGGGGGAGTTTATGTCCTGTTACTTTCCTAATGTTGTTTCAGTTATTTTTTAGTTGAATCTCTAGGGTTCTTTAAGTAAATCATCATATTATTGTCATCTTCCTTGTCCTTTTACAGCACTTAGAGTCAGCCATACAATAGCACCTTATATATTGTCTCTCTCTTTTGTATCAGGTAACCTTGTCTCTCCTTCTCCAGCTCCCGAAGATTTTTCAACAGAGGAGAGACATGACTAGACCTATGTAGAAGGAATATTCCCCCAGCACTGGCAGAAAGGCTAGATTAGGGAGTGAAGAGGATGGAGGCAGGAAGATATTTCAATACTGCAGGTGATAATGAGGGCCTGTTCTAGGATAGTAGCAGTGGAAACAGAGGGAAGTTGAAGGGATGTGAGAGATACTGCTGAGGAGGAATCAATACTTGGTAACTGATTGTACATGAAAGGTGAGGGAGAATGAAACGTAAAAATAGACCCAAAGTTTCAAACATGGAAGATAAGGTGAATGGTGATGCCATTCCCCAAAAAGTAAAGTCTGAAGAAGAAGTAGGTTTTGGAGGCACAATTATAAGCTTGTTTCATCTTATAGACAGTGAAAGATATGGATCTGGAGCTCAGAAACTGGAATAGGCCATGAAATATGGATTTGAGCATTAACTCTTATGGAACTGATAATGAAATCTGTAGGAATAAATAGATTGCCAGGGAAGAGAATGCGGAGAGAAAAGAGGGCAAAATCCCTAACATGGGGTAATAGCTACTCCAAAGGGACAGCAAAGGGACAAGAAATCAATGAAGGAGACAATGAAATAGGAAGGAAATCAGCCTCATTATCAGCCTAATTATCACATTAATTATGTGCTTAATAAATACTGTGCAGGGGATGCAAAAGAAAGGCAAATGGACAATCTCTGCCCTCAAGAAGATCACAGTCTAACAGAGGAGACAACATGCAAATAATCATGTACAAATAAGATATATACAAGATAAATTGGAGGTAGTAATACAGAGAGAAGACACTAAGATTGAGGAGGACTGGAAAAGTCTTCTTATAAAAGGTGGGCCTTTAGTTGAGACTTGAAGAAAACCAGGGAAGCTAAAAAGCAAAAATAAGGAGGGAGAGTGTTCCAGGCATGGGGGGCAGCCAGGGAAAATGCTTGAAGCTGGGAGATGGTGATGTTATGTGCAAGAAGAAGCAATGAGGCCAATATCACTGGATTGCAGAGAATATGGAGAAAAAATAAGGTGTAAGAAGATAAGAATGGTAGAAAGAGACCAGGTTATGAAGGGCTTTAAAATCCAGAGAGTTTTCTATTCAATCCTGAATGTAATGAGGAAGCACTAGAATTTATTGAGGAGGAGATGATATGATTAGATATGAGAGGTAAGGGAGAATTTTATAAGGATCAATATGATAGCTCAATGGGGAGAAACTTGAGGCAGGAAGGCCAGTAGCAGGCTATTTCAGTAGTCTGGGCATGAAATGATAAGTGTCTGCACCAGGACAGTGGCAGTATTAAAAGAGAGAAGAGGGACATATATAAGAGATGTTATGAAGGGAGAAAAGACAGGACTTGACAATTGATTGGATACAGGGAGTGAGAGAGAGTGAGAAGTTCAGAGTGACACCTAGGTTTCAAGCCTGAGTAGATGCTGGTAATAGGAAACTTGGAAAGAGGAGAGGGTTTAGGGGGGAAATAGCGAATTTAGTTTTGGACATGTTGAGTTTAATATATCTATGGCATATCCATTTCAAGATGTTTAATAAGCCATTGAAAATATAAGACCTAGGGGTCAGGACAAAGGTTAGGGCTGAACAAAGTAGGTGTGAGAGTCATCTACATAGAGATGATGATTGAATCCATAGGAGATAATGAGATCACCAAATGAAATCATATAGAGGGGAAAAGAAGAGGGCCCAAGACAGAGCACTGAGGGACATCCAGGATTAGTGGGCACAATATGGATGAAGATCCAGCAAAGGAGAGGTCAGACAAGTAGGAGGAGAACCAGGAGAAAGCATTGTCATGTAAACTAGAGAGAAGTGAGTGTCAATGAGGAGAGGGTGATTGACATTGTCAAAGGTACAAAAAAGTCAAGAAGAACAAGGATTGAAAAAAGGCCAATAGATTTAGTCCTTAAGAGATAATTAAAATGTGATATCTTTGACTCTAAAGGAGAAGGGTTTGAAGAGAGGGTGGTTGATGGATGAGGTAGAATGATTGGATCTAAACAATTCTTTTGAGAAATATGGCCACAGAAGGGAAAAGAAAAATAGGAAAGGCAACTTTCTGGCGAATAATAGTCAACTAAAGGAAATTGGGAGGACATGAGCATATTTGGAGGCAATGGAAAAGAATCAGTGAAGAGTAAGAAATTGAAAGTTCTTCAGAGAGAGGGAATGACTATTAGGGCAATATTGTGGAGGAACTGAGGAAACAGAAGCAAAGGCATAGGGAGAATAATTAGGCCTTAATGAAAAATAGAGCTATCTCTTGTGCTATGACTAGAGGAAAAGAGAGAGTACTCAGAACTTTTGTGTAATAGAGAAAAGAACCTGAGGCAGCTTAGATTGGATAGCTTCAGTCTTCTCAGTGAAGTAGTAGTCTGAGTAATCAACTATACTTGTGGAGGTTTGAGCTATGGTTGGAAAGCAAGAGGGTTTTAAAAAGGTTTGGAACAGTCAGTGGTGAATGAAATGGAGTTCATTGAGCAGCAAGACAAGATCAACTGAAATTTGTAATAGATAAAACCACCTTAGTTTTATTACTTTTTCCAGTGATGCTCAGTTCTGAAGTAGGGGTGGAGAAACTTGATGGTGGGGATTTTCCAGAGATGAAGATTTGTAGGCCCAAAATGATGGAAGTTTAGAAGGGCAAGAAATTCTAGTAGCTAGTAGTAACATTACAATGGTAGACCATGAGGTCAGAGCTGAGTGTCAAGGCAAGTAAGATAGGTGTGGGGGCAGGGGGCCTTGGGTGGTGAGGTTGATCATGATGAAGCTGAAAAATAAATGTATTGTGAATAGCAGGGTAAGAAAGGTAGAACAGAAAATTTCGTTTAGATAGTAGAATCTTGGAAGTTCTGGAAATTGTGATATGATAAGATCTAAAATGTTGGTATCTTGTCATCAGTAACATCCATCATGGGAAACAATGAAATAAATTGAGGACCTGGGAAGTTAGAGGTCATTATGAGGCTTCAGTGAAGCAGAAATAGAGATAAATGGAATTGAGGTATTTGAGGAATTGTGGGGCCAGTTGACAAGATGAACATTAAAGCCCCTGAGGAACATGGCTGGACTTGAAATAGCAAAGAAGATTGTAAGCAAGGTATTAAAGTTATTGAGAAAATTGAGAGAGTTTCCTGGAGGTTAGTACTGAAAAGAAAATTAGGAGTAATCTGAAGGTTGGATATATGAAACAACAGGGATAGGGAAGCATTAGTATGAATGGCAGTCATGGACTTCAAAAGAAGACTGGTTATTGAGGAATAGTGGCAAAGGAATAGTTTAGAGGTAGTAGCAGTAAGAAGTAAAGACTATGCCAATGTCTTCTCCTGACCCTGTGTAATAAAAGAGTAGTGGCTTCCAGTGAAGAGGGTTATAAAGTATATAAAGTAAGTATATAAGTATACATATATATATGTGTGTGTGTGTGTGTGTGTGTGTGTATATACATATACATACATACATACATACATACACACACACACACACATATAAGTATATAAAGTATATGGTGCCTTCAAAAGAGAATCAGATTTCTGTTAAAGTAAGGAGGGGCAGGATGTTGACTGAAAAGTTCAAAGATGATATTTAAGATAGTTCCAAAGGACACATTGGAATGAGGCAGGAGATGCCTGTTGGGGTCCACTCCTCCTACTCCCCTAAGTCAAAGGGATAGAAGGAGCAGTTGATGTACTTCTTGTTGACTATAGTTGCTTTCAGACCATGTTGGACTAGGTCCATTCATGTTGTGTTGGACTAGGTCCATTCATGTTTTAATGGACCTTGGGAAGGGTAGGGCTGATTAGAATAAGTATTAAGGTTTTGGTGTAGGTAGATTGTAAACTTCTTCATGGCAGGGACCATAATTTATATAGCTTTTAAAAACTCCCCACAGTATTGAGTACAAAAGTGCTCTCAAATACTTGATTGGTAAAATAGACTTTTTAAAAAAGTAGCCTGTGATTGCCATTTGTGCTTCAAAAAGTAATGGGGAAAAGTTACCCATGAATGAATAGCTTATTCTGGTACTGTTTGAGATGCTACATGACCTAGTAGCTGGAGCAGTAGACTTGGAAAAGTAGATCTTGGTTCAAATCCTACCTCTGATGCTTCTTATGTGTGACCATCCTAAAATCATCTTTGAGCCTCAACTCCCTCATTTATGAAATGGGGCTAATAATGCCTTTAATACCTATTTCACAGGATTGCTGTAAGGATCAGATGTATATGAAACATTTTGTAAACTTTAAAGTACAATATAAATAAATGCCAGCTATGATTACAGCATTTAGTCATTTATTTTCAGACTCCAGGGAGTTCATTTTTAAATTTAATCAAGTCAGAGAAGAAAATGTGGGAAAAGAATATGGATAAGTTTTAGAGAGTTAGAGATAAGGCTCTGTCTTGGACTCCCTTCTCTTTTCTTTCCGTACTCTTACTTGATGTCCTCTAGATTTATAGTTTTTGTTGTTGAGTTGTTTCATTTTTATTTGACGCCTTGTGAGCCCATTTGAGGTTTTCTTGGCAAGAATATTGGTTCCATCTCCAGCCCATTTTATAGATGAGGGCCTCAGACAAACAAGGTTAATTAACTTGCCCAGGGTCACACACCTAGTAAGTGTTTGAGGCTGGATTTGAACTCATAAAGATGAGACTTCCTGATTCTAAGCCCAGTGCTCTATCCCCTGCACCACCTAGCTGCCCCAGATCTATATTAATATCTCTTTTTTTCCCCTGAACTCTAGTCCTACATTGCAAATAGCTAAATATAATTCTTCAAAACCAAAATATTTACTTTTAGTTTTGTTAAAGTTTATACTTTGTTTTTAATTTTTATTGATGCATTTTATTTTAACACATCAACAACCATTTTCCATTTAATAACTGTCACTTCCCCCTTTGTACCTTCCCATAAAAAACTAAATTAAGCAAAATAGAGATTGTGACTTATGATACATGTTTTTTTTTATAGTTTATGATTTGGCAACAGAAAGGAAAGATCTCCTAGTATCCCATCATAAGATTATAAACAATGAATCTTAGAGGTTATGTAGTCTAACTCCCCTTCATTTTATAGAAATGAGAAAATAAAGACTCAGGTTGAAAGTAACTTGCACAAAGAAGTACAGCTAATAAGTGTCAGAAGTAGAATTTGAACCCAGATCTTCCTGGCTTCAGGTTCATCACTTTATCCATTGTGTTATGCTGTCTGTCAAGATAGCAGGCTTTAATGATTTGAAATCAACATATTACATTTTCTGACTTGTGTTGCTCATTGGAAGTATTTGTTTATTTTTAATTTGTAAAGCCATCCAAGTATATAGAATTCCTTCTTTTAAAGATAATTTGGAAGACTTGCCTTTATTAATAAGCAGTATAGATGAGTTAGATAGAAATCGTTTTTGCCTTTCTTTGTATCTCCATTGCTTAGTAGGTGGCTGGCACAGAGTAAGCGCTCAGTAAATGGTTGTTGACTTGATTCAGCATGGAGCATGTATACATGTTTTGTTACATAGTTCATAAGTAAATTAGAGCAAATAGAATAGAAAGATGCAGCATTTTGTGCAATATAGTTTTATGTTTGAATTTTTTTTATCAGATTTATACCAGAACTGAGGGCTAAGTTACTACAAGAAGCAAAAGTTAATTCATTCTTAAAACCCAAAGAGAATTCTAAAGAAACTGAACTCACTAAAGAAGACAGAAAAATAACACATGGGAATACATTGCCAAGTAGTTCAACTGTAGGAAAGGTGAGGATTTGGATGTTTATTTTCCTGAAAAATACCACTTTGTTTATGGAAAACTGTCATATAGAAAACCTTTCTTAGGACTCTATTGACTAAGTTATTTTCTATATTCAGAATTTGGATATATCTATTCTAGGATGGAGAAAAGGACAAAAAGGCCAAGGAGATAAAAGTTAGAGTTTATAAAATAAAAGGAGGGAAAGGAGACATTTCTGAAAGTAAAAAGATGGACCACGAAGGTGGACATTGCCAATGGGATACTTTGGAAATTTTTCACACTCTTTCTCAGGATAACAAACCTGCAACAACAGAATCACCTATCCCTGCAAATCTCAACACTGATTCTAACAGCGTGAAAGAAGATACCCATGCTAGTGGGTGTATGACCATGCCACCCATCAATCCAAATAGCAGTAATTTGACTGCTGCAAATCCTAACTCACATTTTACCCACACAAATATAAGGTGAGTAGTAACTGGAAATCATAAGGGTATTAATAGATGGTAAAAGTGATTTAGCCTTTTGTTTAACAGACATATTATAAAGAATAACTACTTATTCAATACCTCAAGAATCTTTAAATGTTGGGGTGTGTATTCCCTTTAATAATGCAGATTTCCCTTTATAACAGATGGTTTTCAAAGGTTACTGCAGCTGAAAAATTAATTATCTTGTCACCATACCAATAGAGAACCTCTCAAATTTAGCTAGATTGATCTTCTGGCAGTTAGTTCATCATCAGTTCTTGAAATCTCTCTGGTTTGATAGGACTTGCTAGAATTTGCACTCTGCTGGTATAGACTTTGAGAATTTGATGCATGATAAAACATCAAAGGAGAATTTTAGTGGAGAAAAGAATGAATAGTGTCTACAAAATGCTTGATTGTAAAAGATATGTGTAAATTCTAGCAATACTAGGTCCTGGTAAAACAAAGTATTCTCTATTTATAATCATGGATGTCCCTGCTGGTCAAAGGAAAACTGGAAATACTCTTGCATAATCAAATAGTTTAGGAAAAGAATTATATATTGGGTCAATTTTGTGTTTATCATTTGTTTTGCTGGTTCTTGCATAGCTATAGAATCAGGTAAACCTGAAGAAGCCTAAGGAGGTCAGTGGATTCAGGATCAGACTAGCCAGATCAGTTAGATTAAGAACAGGTGCACAAGAGGAGAAGCTGAGTCAAAGGTAACTATGAGTATAAAGGATCAGGTTAAACAGTAGAGATTTAATTGAACAGGCTAGGTCTAAGTATCCAGGAGATGAACACAAGAAGGGAGAAGTCATGAAGACACAAGTTTACAGGCTGGGTCTGAGTCAGGGGAATATCAAGAACACAGGTTAGGAACCTGGGGACAGAAGGGCAGTCTTCAGCCACAGAAAAACTTAGTGACATGGAATAGAAGCCAGGATTGAATAGGCTAAGTGGGACACCAGGAACCCAGGCACAAAGGTACATAGTAAGTAGGATCCATGGACTCCCATAGACAATAGGAGATGAGTAGTTTCAATATGAACAACTCTAGCAGCCTAGTGGTGACCAGAAGCTGTTGGTCGTCTGCCTTGGCTCTATGCTCTGCCTACTGTGAGTGAACAAGGATTGGCATTAGTGCTGGTGTTGAGAGAGGGCTCTACATGTGCTGGTTATCCTGGATTGCAGCAGAAGCAGAGGTTATGGCCTCCCAAGGGGGTTTTAACAACTTTTCATATTCATTTCTCAGTAATAAGTCATCTGAAAAAGCTAAAAAGAGAAGGACTTCCTCACAGTCTCTTATACAATCTGTGTCTAACAACAAGCAAGAGGATGCAGGCCCTGTTCAAGTAAGTTCAAGGAGCTGATCATTTAAATCTGAACTTTTTCTACATTTATTCCTCATTTCCATTGTTTGTTGCATTTGAGGCCCTACTCCAATTTATTATTTTGATTTTAAATTAAATTTTCTCCCTGAGATTTAAGTCCTCAACAGAGTCAATGTTTCTTGCGTGACTTAACTATTTAATGTTTGACTTCAGGAAAGTCTTTACATCTCTAAAGGTCATTAAATCTGATTCTTCTCCTTTTTTTTTATGTGTGTGTGAAACAAGTGACTTGTCAATATATAGCACTTTCAGGTCAGCTCTTTTTATTTTCTCTCACTAAAATTATCACTAACTAGATTTCATATAATAGTTACTTACCAAAAAAAATTTAATTAGAAAAAATTAACAAAATGCACAATCTCATTTTATAACACATGGGAAAATCTGGTTATTCAAAACTGAAGTGATTTGTACAATGATGAAATATAAACAATAGAAGTTAAAAATAGAAGTTTCTGACTTCTGAATAGTTACGCATATGTAATTTTTCATGCCTCTTATGGTTCTTTCATATTAAAAAGTATTGAAACTGGGGCAGCTAGGTGGCACAGAGTGTAGACACTGACCCTGGAGTGAGGAGGACCTGAGTACAAACCCGAGTACTTGACATAAAAAACTAGCTGTGTGGCTTTGGGCAAGTCACTTAATCCCAATTGCCCTGCCTTTCTCCCTCCAAAAAAAAAAGCAAAAAAAAAATATTGAAACCTTAGTTTCTAAAATATTTATCGGAGTTAGAATGGCTATACATTTCCCAATATCCTTTTTTATTTATTTTTTTACTTTTTGAAGGGGGTAGGCAGGGCACAGCTAGTAAGTGTTAAGTGTCTGAGGTCAGATTTGAACTCAGGTCCTCCTGACTCCAGGGCTGGTGCTCTATTCACTGAGCCACCTAGCCACTCCTCCCTCTATCCTTTTTAACGTTTTCCCTTTTCCTTTTTCCCTTTATCCATTCCTGACTGTATCTTCTTCACACATAGTCATAAAATATGATAATAAGTAATAAAAGGTCCTCTTTGGACTGATTTAAGAACAAAGAACCAGCAGTTTTAGATGATTTTCATGCAGTCTCCCATGGAGACAGAAGACTAACTTGAGGTCTCTTCTCATCCTATCATTCTGTGAAGAGTTAAACTCGCATATTTTTGTTGTTGTTGTTTAGAATCAAACAGAGAAGAGCATACTTCATGAGCGAACAGCTCAAAACGACCAAATAGCAAATGGGAACAAAAGGAAACTGAATCTTTTAAGGAATGACAAGAAAGAGATACATTTCCCAGAGCTGCCTTTCACAATACAGTCAAAGGAGATGAAAGGAATGGAAGGTATAAATTTGTTGCTTAGGTTTGTACAGATTCAAATGGCATTTTTATAAGACTTTTTTTTAAAGTAAAACCTTAATTTTGATGTGTTGTTTATAGAAAAAAAAATTATAAATTGCCAAGAGATTCAAACTTAAATGAGTTTTTAATTGGTGGGATTTTGTCATGGTTAAATGTGAGTAAGGATAGTCTCTTGTTGATCACATGTTTAAAAGGGAGTTAGGAAAAGCTTTAAAAATGGAATTCTTATTAGGTCATTGCTTTTATTGCTTAATATAGCAAAATCTGTCACTGAGTTGTTAGAACATTGATCTAGGTGTAGGTTCTCACCTAGGTTTTTATTTATTATATGACTTGGAACAAACGACCTTACTCAGTTTTCTTCACATAGTAGAGGGAATACAATATTCAAACCTTCAAGAAGCACTCTGAGAATTAATGACTTAAGGTTTCTAACAAGCATTGAACTTCTAAATGAAATGTGCTACCTTACATATAGTATTTATTTTATTTAGTTAAAGAACAGTGACATCTGGTGAAAAGTTACTGTAACAGCAGTAATATTATGCTTGGATAGTACACAATGAAACACATTCCTAACTGCTTATTTAAGAATTTGGCTCAGAATTTAAAAAGACAAATCCTATATCTTTTATTTGGTAGCATATAGGTTTTCTTGAAAAATAATTTGTTTTTGGCCTATTTACCATCAGGACTTACAATTAGGTTTTAATATCTTGATAGTAAACCAAGAAACTGAAAGTAAAGGGCATTTACATGCATTAGAATTTGCTACTAAAACCCATGAGAAGGAAAAAAAAAATCAGGCTAGGAATTTTAAATTGTATTGATTCTGTCTCTTTATAAAAGTTAAACAGATAAAGGGGCTGAAGAGGGAACCAAAGAAAACTGACACATCTAAAATACCAACTTTACTTAATGTGGATCAAAATCAAGAAAAACCAGAGGTAAAGCTGTTCTGTACATAGTTATTAGTAAGAAATTCTTGTTGAGCATCTTAATCCAGTGTATACATTTGGTCAGCCGAGCTAGAATACTCAATTGAATATTTGAGTATTTTCAGTCTTGACTCAATTGTATAAATTCGATCAGCCCAGCTAGAAAGTTTGATAAAAATGGCAAATCCTAAATTCTTTTAAAGCTGGAAACTGATCATCACTGTCTTGGCTTAATAATTTCTCCACTAAAACTTTACTCTAATACACCATTGTGATGTGGTAACCCTGGGTTCTCAAAGGTTCTGCCAATGAAGCACAAACTCTGGTAAGAATGCAAGGAAGACTGGATATGGGTTTGTGACAGATTATATGTCATTGCCTGAAGACCCACCCAGCTAAGTGTCAGAGTGGCTCTTTACCAGAGTGTTAGCCCCCAGGTGATAAATTTTAGGGAACTACAATAGTTCACAGAGACCATTTGGTAAGGCATGGGAGGAATTGGTGGAGAAAGGACTCACACCGATAAAATCATATATCCTTTAAGTACTGAAGGATAAGTTATTGATACAGTTCCTACTATATTCCTACAGTTGCTTGGTGATTTCCAGCCACAATTAAAACCAAAATGATTAAATTTACATGGATTTTGTGGTGTCTAGGGAAAATAACATATTAAAAATTACAGATGCACACAGTCAGATAAGTGACATTAGG
The DNA here is from genome assembly GCA_028627135.1 of Pseudochirops cupreus. Taxonomy (NCBI): domain Eukaryota; kingdom Metazoa; phylum Chordata; class Mammalia; order Diprotodontia; family Pseudocheiridae; genus Pseudochirops; species Pseudochirops cupreus. The sequence continues at coordinate 327,939,359 of CM053581.1, forward strand.
GGACAGTGTGAGTTATCATCAGCTTCTACCTAAGCATGTTTGTTAAAGAGACAAAGTTTGTCTTTGTAACTCTCTCACTTCTTCCTCCTATTTATACTCAAACCCTAGCCTCTTCCCCACCTTAACGCTTAGCAAGTATTCTATTCTCACAGAATTTTTTCTTAGTTCAGTATTTCCCCATGAAATGTTATCCTGCAAAAGGGTATTTGAGTTTTATTTGATGATACATGAAGACTGAAAAGCCTTCTAAACCTTAAGGAATGAATTTCTCAAGGCGGAAAATAATAGGAGAGATATTTTGAGGGCAGAGGGCTCTACCTGGTAGCTCGCAAATCACATCAACTTCCTTGTATAATGTCTCCATTTCTAATGTATCTACTTAAACAAGCAAAACTTGGATTCTTCTTGTAGAATCTTTTCTCTCTTCACAGTTCCACGGGCATATTCTTGTATCGTTTGTGAATTTTTGATGAAAAATGAACACATTTAACACAGTCATCCTACTTTTCCAGAGGCTAGATGTTCCACTTAGTTTCCAACCTAACCTCCTAATGTAATACTATTTCTCCAAACCTTACTGACTTTCTAGAATTAGATTGAACATTCTTTGTGTTATTTATCAAATATGAGAATTTATAGTTATTTCTTTTGTTAATTTAGGATTTTACAGAAAAATTCCTTAGGCTAATCATTTTGTGGAACATTAAGTATAGTAGGAAGAGTATTTCAGCAAATTATTCAGATAAACTACATATGGTTTCTTTGTCTTTCCTGTGGAAAACAGTCACTCATGCTTTGTTGAATGTCAGATCAGTATCCTAACACCTCAATACCACAGAGAAGTCCAATCCAGGTTAAATTTATGCATTCTAGTCTATTTTGGGGAAACCCAATCGGTTTATTACAGCTTACAGTTGCTATGTGGACTCATCATCCTATGGGATGTCTTAAATTGTCCAGGATTTTTTATGATAGGAGCATATTTCCCATGATTGTTCCAGATCAGCCTAAGATATCTTCCACACAATTGTTTTATTGTCAAGCTCAGATCTTGGGCATTTTCTCTCTAAATTGTGCATCTAATTTGTGTATAAGCTGGAGGTTGATCAGAGAAAACCTCGATCATTTGAGTGTTCTCCATCTACTTGATGAGGTTATTGGTTGTGAACATTTAGCAGAAAGAGGTACCTTCGGTGGAGACGGACGTGCATTACAGCCCCTTGCTGAGGAATGTGTGCTTTGCTGAGATGACCGAGAAATTTCCTGTTTGGTCCTTATGACTATATGGGTTGTATCAAAGATAATCAACACCTTCAAGTCAGGAGGATCTGCCCACTCTGTGGTCTATAAGGAGAGCAAAGGGAAATGATTCCACCCACCTCTTTGGGGCTCTTCTTTTTGGGAACTTTTCCAGCACCCTCTCTCTTTTAAACTTTAAATTTCTCTTTCCTCACCAAATGACACTGGTGGCTTTCTTGAGAAGCATATGCCAATGGCAATTGTCTTATACTTGTTTAGGGTGGCCTGAGACAGGACATGGGGTCCTTATTGCCCTCTTCAGTCTATTTCCTTCCCTGAGCATAGGAGCAGATATTTCTAGGCTTTTTTGGTAATACTGTGGAGAAAGGATTCCAGAATTCCAATTTCAGGCTTCAGTCAGAGTGAGAATGGCTTCTCAAAGGAACCAAAAAGGATCACAAAGGTCATTCTGTAGTTTAAGGACTAAAGAAGGCTATGCTCTGGCTGGCCAGGAGAATGGGATTTTGTGAATTACTCAGATATTGTAGGGAGGTGAATGTAAAATATTTGTCCAGCCGTCCCACAAAGGGTCTTTACCTTTGAGTGGTAGTAAAATGAGTGTAATAGACCCAGAAGAATTGGGGAAAACCTGTTTGCCTCACTCTTCTTATAGATCACAAAATGGGTAACTGCTCTGTCTTTTATTAGCCAATCATCTTTGGCACAACTTCTTAAGGCATAGTCAAGAATCACAGTGTCATCCCAGTAAATCATATGTCCCTCAGCAAGAGACCAGAGCATATGTCCAGCTCCATCAGAGGGTTTCCTTTCTGACATATTCATACCCTGTAATCTCATCAAGTGGACTAGGGGGACTCAATTCAATCCCTTTCTATACTCTTCCCCGGATAAACTGTCCTAGTAAACTAAGGTGCTCTCAGCCTAATTTTTCATATTCCCAATTCTAAATAACACTCTGGGGAGCCTGGAAGGCTCAGACATTGTTTTTTCAATGCCTTCTACTAAAGAGGCCCAATAGATCTCATAAAGCATGGTTGTTAAATGCTCCTAAGTGCCATGCACAAATTCCTAGCAATGTCTGTTCAGCATAATTCTTAGTTACCAAATTAAGGCTTTTGTGAAAGACCAGACCAACTGTAGCTGGCAAGCCTGGAGATTATATTCATTCCCAAATATACAGTTCTACAAACCACATTTTTAAAAGCTCTCATAGGTGCCTGTCTTACTGCTTAAAGTGCCTATTCCAACCCAGAACAATTGGGAATGAATAAAATTAAAATAAACAGTTAACCACAGCAAAAACAAAAAACAAACAGGTAAAATATAAACAAGTTGCTACCTCAGTGGGGAAAAAAATCTAGTTTTAGATCAGTTCCCAGAGCATGTGCAGTTCTTCCAGTAGGGATTAGGAGCTTAGGGTTAACTGCAAGTCACCCTTATCCTAAGGTGATAAACCAAACTGTTTCAGGTAAAAATTCCTCCCATGGGGCTCTGTAGCATAAAGAGTAACTAACAAATGTCTGCATTGGATCCCTACAATAACCAGGACAATCCAGGTAAAGGTCCTGATGAAAGTTTCTCCAGTGACATTTTACAAATGCATAGGACGCCCAAAAATCTCTCCCCAGGATCCCAAGTAAAAGCATAGGCATTCCAAATGGAGGTACCAACTTACTCCATCCTACTAAAAGAGCCAACCCAAAAAGAAATCAAACTCAGAAAAGTCCCGAAGATGTATGTAACCCTACAAAGGTATTACGCACTTGGGAGTTAATTGGAACTAAGCCTCCACATCCTGGACAAGTTTTTGAGGTGTGCCCTGAGGTTCAAGAGGCCTCCCTAGGGGAAGAGGCTCTAGGCTCATCTGGACCCAGATTCATAATGGGAGAGCCTGACCCCAAAGGGTCAGGATCTGCCCCCACTCTAGGATAAAACTCTACAAACTTAGGAATGCCTTATGTCTAAGGTTCCCCAAAGTAAATTATACTCCCCCCAAAAGAAAAAACCCTTTGTTAACTGGCTGGACAGATATTTCCCATTCACCTCAGACCTGAACTGTGGGAACAATTCAGAAGGTTCAGACTTCTTGGCCAGCCAGAGCACTGACTTGTTTAGTCCTTTGGCCACAGGATGATCTAAGTAGTGGCTTTCTTTTCTTCTGGGAAGCTATTCTCTCTCCAGTCAGCTGATGCCTGAATCTGGAACTCTGGAGCTCTCAACCCATGAGGTGACCACTAAAGACTAGAAGCATCTTTTTCTCAGGATTGCTGGTTGCTGAACTGTGCTCAGGGAAGGAAACAGACAGAGCATTGATGGACCCCAGGTCCTGTCTCAGACCACCATGGCAAGCATAAGCTGATCACTGTTATCATACGCTTTTCTTTTCTTTTTTAATTCAGTTTTATTTTCAGCACTGAATCTCTCCTTCCCACTTTCTCTTTCCTCTCCCCCCCTTCCCTTGAGAAAATAAGAAAAATAATTCCCTTCTTTAACTGGTTGGAAGCCCAAGATAGAAAAAGTGCTCAAAGAGATCCAAAAAAGAAGGGCCCCAAAGAGGTGAGTGGAGCCATTTTCCTTTGCTCTTCTTAGAGACCACAGAGAGGGTATCCCCTCCTGATTCACAGATTTCAGTCATATTTGATGCACCGCCCCCCCCAACAGGGACCAATCAGGAATGTCTGTGTTATCTCAGCAAAGTGCACATCCTTCAGCAAGAGACCAGAGAGCAGGTCCAACTTTACTGGAAGGGCTCAATTGATCAGAATTTCTCCTGTTCAGTCCCCTGCTACATGTGGAAAAAGAGACATTTTCGGTGGAAATCTTTTTTAGTTTTCTCCAAAAAATTTCAAACTGGTTTTAAACATTGAAACAGGTGTGTTTATTACATGATATTTTGTGTGTGATAAGTTCAATTTTGCACATTTTTTCGAATGGTGGATAAATTAAGGGACATGAAGTTGTATGGAATTAAGGTGCAACAAATTAGTGATGAGATGCATGTGTTTATAATGCCTTGGATCATTAATGTTCCATAGAATTAAACTTCTACACCTTTCAAAAGAGGAGAAGGGGGCAGCTAGGTGGCACAGTGGATAGAGCACCAGCCCTGGAGTCAGGAAGACCTGAGCTCACATCTGGCCTCAGACACTAGCTGTATGACCCTGGGCAAGTCACTTAACCCTGATTGCCTCAAAAAAAAAAAAAGAGGAGACAGTCTTCAAAAGTGTCTGTTTTTTCTAAAATGAGTCTAAACAGGAGTGAGATGGAAGGAGAATCCTTTTTACCTTCCATGATTTGGAAACTCTAAAAGAATATTTATCTTTTTTTTTTAAGTGACCTTGAAACAAGTTGTAGTTTTACTTCAAAGAGTCAGCGGTCACTGATGTAAGTTGTAGTTTATTTGCCCTGCACTTCGAAAGGCAGTTCCAAGCAACTGACTGCATTTGTACCAGCAGCGAGGCTATATCCATTGGCTATTTCCAAAAGCTTTTAATAAATTAATGTTAAAATTAAGAAAATATAAGAAATTTGGAAACTTTTAGATCTGTAGTTTGTCATTTTAAAGTGAGAAGGAGGTATGACATGCTTTTTGGACCTTCCCTCCTTCTTCTCCTTCTCCTAAGAAAGAATGATAATTAGTTCTATTCCTAGCTCTCATGTTGTTCCCCATCTATAAAATGCAAACTACATCCTAATATCTGGCCTTAGAGATATGGACGTATATGGAGATGCATTAACTCTCTCAGGCTACTAAATGTGTGTTGAAGTGCCATGGGCCCTAGGACCTGAAAATCTTCATGTGCTTCCTCAGGCACCTCACTGTGGAGTGACAGGGGAGAGGAAGTATAGAACCCACAGTAATCTCAAATTACATTTGATAATGGTAAAGACGACATTTTGTTCATCGCTTTTAATTGTCTTGTTCAGTTTAATTCATTGTGTGCACCTGCTAAGCACACAGCACTGTATTAAGAGACTGGGAGATAAAGATAAAAAAAATTATATAGTTTCTGCCCTCAAAGAGCATACAGTCACTATGCAGTAACTCACAAGTGCAAAGTAATTTTTAAAATTTCTCTTTGGCTGTCTTCAACTGGCCAAAGAATCAATATTCTCTCAATTAAGGGCCTGTTTATATTTACTTTTTAGAATACAGGAATTGCACAAACTAAAAGGAAGAAGAACCTGCCAGATGTAGAGTAGAAAATGCAGCAGCTGAGATCTCAGGGAATTCCAGTGTGGTTAAAAAAAAATCCTTTCTATAAACATTTACACACACACACAGATGCTGACTAGAGAATTCTACAGATATATCATAGTCCTTGTATCGTTATGTGTATATTCACCTAAATTTGTTTGAAAATTTACTGATCAATAAATTATTCATATTTTCCTAATTTGAACATTAATTTATTAAAAACTGCTTGACAGGTGCATCTTAATAAAAAAAAAACTGCAGCTTACATTAAGTTACAGAATTTGATTTGATCATCCATCTTCTCAACTTTGTCTTATTGGTGGTCAAGTATGACTGCCAATAGCTTTGGTTCAGGCCTTTAGTAATGAGGAAGAAAAAGTTCCTGAATTCCTGATAAGGTAAGATCATCATTTCTGGAAGCATCAAATACTGCTGAGTGAAGCAATAAAACTGACAAGTATGGAACACATGAAGATACTAGAACAGCACTTAAACACACTATAGATTTTATGTGATAGAAATATGGGAAAACACAAATGAACACAGATCTGGGGTCTCCTGGCCCTACCAGCATGCTAATCATTTAGTAGATTATAAATAATTTAACAATAATGGATCCAGGGTTTCAACAGCAGATAATTTCCATTCTTACCCCTGTCCTTATTAGCGTGGTTTTTAATTTTAGGGAGGAGAAGCCCATTGTGAGGGGGAAGAATTTGAAGAGGAACAGATGTTTCTCATGGTAGTGCTTTTGTATCCATAAATAACCCTAAAAAGGAGGAATTTGCTGATCTTAATACCAAAATCTATTCCCTTTTAATTTTATGTACAATAGAAATGTAATGTGAGCTGTGAAAACAGCCAGCCATCTGAATAATACCAGCCAACTTTTTCTGTTTTCTTAGCAAAATAGTCACTGTTTTCTACTTTCTTCTTCAGAAGAGCTCTCTCGATGTGATGTTTTGAAATGGAATTATGGTGTCACCTTCTGTTTTCCTGCTTTTTTACTTACGGTGATTACTCAGTAGGACACAATTCCTGTTATCCAATACACATAGTATTAATGATGATTTCTGCCCTTTGATAATCACATAACCTTAAGAGTCAAATTCTATTTTAGGTTGATCAGATTTACATGTAAGTACTTAGTGAATATCTAACCCATTCTAAAGAAAAAAATATCCAAAACAACAACAAACATGCATTACCATTACCATGGACTAAAATATATTCTGGTGTTTAATAATAAATGTGAATAAAAATCTGAAATGATATGGTACAAAATCTTAATGAAATTCTATTATTATGTTAAACACCTCCTAGTACCATTCAAAGTTATGTATGATTTTCCCTTTGACTATAATTTTCATATTGTACAGAATTCCATCACTACTCCACATGGTAACTCATATAAATATTATTAAAATTTAGAGGATCACCAGAAAAGCAAGACTGTATTATTTCCTAAAGCATAATAAAATCATCTCTGATATTTTTTCAGAGCTGTATCAGATTCTTTAGGCAGATAATTGAGATTCAGGATGATTCTCTCAGTATATAAAAATTTAAAGGTGGGGAGATCTAGTAAGAATCAGTGCTGATTGCAGTAGGTCATTGAGACACTTTGAAAGCAATGGAATGTATGAACATACTTGTTTATATTTCTCCTAACCCTGTTTTGTCATTAACTGATAGTCAAGGGGGAAGAGTACCATACGTTTAATGAGTGGAAAGTAATTTGCCTTTTCAGAAACTCAGAAGGCCTAGTTTTAAACCCACTTGTTATTGTATACCTTTCTATGAATGACACTGAGTATCTTCTCTATTTTGTGGTGTAGATCAACCTACATAAAACTGATGCATAACAAACAGTAATTAGTCTCTTGAATTTATTCATTAAGCAGTTCATAAGCAATGTGCATGCTTTAAAAAATGAATTGTCATATATTTCCTCGCCTTCTTGAAAATGTAAATTAAAGAATTTTGCATTCACAAAATAATCTAAAAAATCACAGAGGAAAATAATTCAATGCTTTTTTATGATCTCTTTAACTAAAAGTTTTTGTTAGGATTAATAATAACTTAAATCATGTAAATGGTATTCCTTTCCAAATAGGCATATTCTTAGCATTAAGCTGCCAGATAGACATTCCATCCTTGGAAAATTAAGGTTGTTCAAAGGAAATACATGGTAGTATGAGTCTGCCAGTCTGCCCACACCTTTACCATATGCAAAAACCATAGGATCAGGTATCTTTACTGGTTGCAGTAACTTCACTTCTCAATTATGTATGTGATAATTAAAGATATGAGAATTCTTTTTCACTTAAAAAATGTTATGTTGAGTTTTTAAATCCTAGGTACAAAGATCCTTGGCAATCTTTAAAGATGACTGGTTAGAGTGACTGCCAAGGAATTAAGACTTGCATAAGTTATTGCCTGATACAACCTTTTGCTGATTTTCTTCCCTGTTAGTTCAAGATCTCCTAAGTCTAAGAAAAGCTTGAGAACCCTGTATGGACATGATTTCATTCCCTTATTGTATAAATAGGATCTTGTCCTGAAATTGCTGTTGATCTAAAAACCATAATGTAAATGATATGTCATCATACAGACTCTGCCAATGAATGATAAAATGTGACTTTATGCTAAAGTACTTGATAGGATTGAATGTAATTTGATTGAAAGGGACTTTTAAAAAGATAATGGTAAGGTGAACTTAGCTGAGTTGACTCTTAATATATCAATTTGCAATTGTAAACATAATAATCGTATTAAAACTAATAGTTTTCCAAAGAAACTATTGTAGGTTTAGCCCTGGATACTTCATTTTGATTGAACCAAGTGGTTAAGTTAATTAACTGCTTGTATCCACAATGAGAAAATGTCCACTTCAGAACAAATTTAAAATGTTTCATGAGTGTAATGTGACACTTATGTAGATTAAATCATCTTGGGTTGCTAAAAGGAGATATAGTCATGGACACTATTAATTTATGTCTGCTCCATTTTCTTAGGCCTTGCCCCAACAATGTACCAAGGATTGGAACTTCAGGAAGTGCAAAATAATACATCAGGTTCCATAGCTTTAAAAAAAGAAAGTTATAGCATTAGAAAACCCACTGTAAACATTTCCTACATGTCCCATATGTTTCCCAATGACACTTTTTTAAAAGGAGCTGATTAGATGAAATGTCTAGTTCTGACAGTTTATGATTGCATGGATTTATAGAAACATACCAGACTGAGTTAATTTGGTTTTATAATATAGAGATAGTGGAGAGAAGTAATACATGATAGTATGTAAGGACTTCAAATAATCTTGAATTATTACCATCTACTCTAGGCCTGGAGCAGTGAGGTGACATAATGGCTAGAGTGCCAGGCCTGGAGTCAGGAAGACCTGAGTTCAAATCCTGTCTCAGACACTAGCTGTGTGACCCTGGGCAGGTCACTTAACCCTGTTTGCCTCACTTTCCTCATCTGTCAAATGAGCTGGAGAAGGAAATGGCAAACCATTCCAGTATCTTTGCCAAGAAAACCCCAAATGGGGTCATGAAGAGCTGGACATGACTTGAACAACTGACCAACAATATGGGCCTCGCTCTATACTCAGTGTTATGATGTATAAAAGGAGTACAAAGACAGTACTACCTCATAAGAATGTTTCCTTCCTACATGGTATCAATGAACTAAGATGATGTGGTCTCTGCTATTTTTAAATGTTTATTCAAATGACTCATAGGATGGGTATTAGTTATCTATTAAGGGAACCAAGCAGTAGAACAGGTTTAGTAGTCACTTGTATACATGAATGACTGTATTATAAAATAATATATGATAAATAGGGGAGATGCAAACAAAATACTACGTGAAATCCAAGGAGAGAAAGGTCATTACTTATAGGTTATTGGAGGAGGGGAAAGGATAGGAATCAGGAATGGATTCCTATGACTGGTAAGATTTGAACTTAAAAGAATAGTATAGGGAAGGGAGAAAGCATTCCTAGGCAGAAGGAGTAAAAACGGAGACTGAATGGTAGGGTGGCACCAGACTGTGGAGGATCTTTAATGCCAAACAGAGGAGTTAAACCTCAGAAGGCAATTGATACTTGAAATCCCCTGAAGAACTGATAGCAGAGCACTGACAACAGTACACAAAACAAACAATGAATAGAAGTGAGAAGACCTGTTTTATTAGTCCTAGGAATAAGAGCCTATATTACTAGGGGTAGTAACAGAGGAGTGAATAGATTCAAGAGGCAATCTAGAGATACTAACACAGTCCACAGGACTTGGTGGTTGATTACATATGAACACTTAGGCATAAAGAAGAACCAAGGTCTCAAACATGAGAGACTGTGTGAATGCTAGTGCCATAAACAGAAATGATAAAGTCTGAAGTACAGGGTTAGAGGGAAAGATGGTAAACTTGGTTTGGGACACGTTTGTTTGAGGTATAGGTGGGACATACCTATGATCAGGTAGAAATGTGAATCTGGAGCTCCCGAGACAAGTCAAGTTTGGAGACAGAGATTCAAAAGTTATTCATGTTGAGGACATGGGAGTGAATGAGATTATCAAGGGACAAAGAGAAAAGAACCACTTATAGGACGTTGGTGAATATGTGCCTTAACTAGTTTTCTAAAGAGGAAGAGACAGGGAAAGAAATGAGAGAGGTAGTAAGACTAGGAGAGCATGATGCCTCTGAAACCAAGGGAGGAAAGAGTATCTAGAAGGAAGAAATCAACACTATCAAATGCAACAAAAGCATCAAGGAAAGTTGAGGCCTATAAAAAGACCATTGATTTTAATAAAAGGTCGTGGAAGAAACATCAATTTACTCATCAAGTGTGATTGAGAAGCAACAAAACTTCTGGTTGGATGCAAGTCATTGTTATTAAGTTTAAAGAACTCAGTAAGAACTGACATTTGCATAGAGCTCTGAGGCTTTAAAAGTCCCTTTACCTTATCTAGAAAAAAGAAGCACTGATTACTAAGAGCCACCATAGCTACATCAAGAATAGATCATGCCAAACTAATGTCATTTTCTTTTTTGTTGGTTAACGAGTGTTTGTCTGTTAAGCACCTATGCAGTACTAGGCACTGTGCTAAATCGCTAAAACAAAGAAAGGCAAAAGACAATTCTTACTCTAAAGGAACTCTCAGTCTACTGGGAGAGACAATGTTTAAACAATTAGAAATGTACTAGAGAGAGAGAGAGAGATAGATATATACAGTATAAATGGGGGAGGGCAATCTCAGAGGGAAGGTACTAGCAGTGGGTGGGAGGGGAAGGGGTACCAGGAAAGGCTTCTGAGAAAGTAGGATGTAAGATGAATTTTGAAGAAGAGTCAGGGAAGCCAGAAGGCAGAGGTGAGGAGGGAGAGCATTCCAGGCACGAGTGGTAGTCAAAGCAAAGGCAAGGAGGAAAGAAATGGAGTGTCATATATAAATAACAGCACGAGGGCCAGTGTTGCTTCTTTGTAGTAGCCAGAGTTGTTTGAGTATTTGAGGGGATTATCGGTTGTGTCAAAAAGTGGGAATAGGGGCATCTAGGTAGTGCAGTGAGTAGAGCACTGGCCCTGGAGTCAGGAGGACCTGAGTTCAATCCAGCCTCAGACACTTAACACTTACTAACCATGTGACCTTAGGCAAGTCACTTAACCCTAATTACCCTGCCTTCCCCTCTGCAAAAAAAAAAAAAGTGGGAATATTTTTTTTTTAGGTTGGTCAAAGTTCAACTGTAAAAAATAGATATTATTGATGACTTTTGAGGGAGCAGTAAATCATGCTTTAAAGCCAGATTGCGAACAAGGAGTGGGTAGTGAGGAAGTGGAAGCATGGATATAAGTAGTGATTTTGAATGACATTGTAAAGTTAGAGTATCATGTAAACTCTTTAAGGGCAAGGGCTGCTTTCCTTTTGTCTTTGTTCTCTCAAAGCCTAGCACAGTAGTTTGCACATAGTAAGTTGAATTGATAGCTAATGGGTATCATTGTTTATTAAGCTAAGTTTATTAACTCATTAAGTTTACAGATAAAACTATAAGCAGATGGAAATAAATTTAATTCCACATCAAATAAGTTTTCTAAATGGTTTCTCAAAAGTGGGAAAAGAAAAATCAATGAGGGCCTAAGGAATGGTTCCTTAGTAAATGGTTCAAAGGAGATTAAAAAGGGATATACTGTAAAAATGAAAAAAATTTCAGGTTACTGGTAATAGCTTCTCATATTTTGGATCTCTCTCTTTACTTACTAGACTATTTTGTACCATGAAGTAGGTAATAATATAAAACACTGAATTAGTATAAATGAGCAAGTATGTCTATACATGAATGAATACAGATAAATATGTATTTAGAGAAAAGTATGTAACTGTCATGATGCCCTCTTACCAGTTTTTAATATTCCAAACACACCATTAAGTTAGATGGAATTAGGTGACTTTGCTTCCAGAAGCGGTAGATTTCCCTCTCCTTGGAGTTTTTTAAGCAGAGGTTGGATAGCTGGTAGTTGGATATATTGTGCAGGATACGCAAATTTAGAGAATCCACCACACATGGTTCCCTATTTGTGGTAAAACATTCCAAGCTTATATTGGTCTGATCAGCCACAGTTGGACACACTGAAACTTGACTTTAGCATAGTGACGTCATTCTAGTCCTCTTTGAGAGCAACTGGATGCATTATAGTTGGGATTCCACGTATGGGTTGGACTAAATAGCTTCCAAAGTCCCCTCTAACTCTCAAATCCATGATTCTGTGAATAAAACAACTTCATGGCTTTGGATTATCTCCATTTATGATTTTGAGATGTATAATCCTATAGAATTTAATGAAGTTTCTTTTAAGAGAATCACAAAATCTTAGAGTTGAAGGAAATCTCAGAGATCATTCAATCCTACCAGATGAAGAATCAGGTTGGGGCTGGTAAAACATGCCAGCAAGTAGTCATCCAGCTCAAGGACCTCCAATGAAGGGAACTCCCAAAATAATCATTAAAGAACACGAATTTATCAGCTGTTTTGATTTTGGTGAAGAGAGAACCCAAGAAGATATCCAGATATATAGTACACTATAAATCTGCCATTTCCCGATATGCTCACCTAATTCCTCCTCCTCTCCAAATGATCTGTAGTATAGCATCAAGACAATATTACTTTTGTTTCTCCTGATGATCTTCATATATTTTCTACCATGTTCCCTTAGCTTTCTATATTTCCTTATGTGTATACATCTTAATTTGAATAGCATGAACCTTTCCATAGCCTTATATCAGCCTTAGTTTCTATCTCATCAAGTCTCACCAATATGAGATCAAATTTGCCTTTTTGCCTTTTTGTGTTAGTTCACACCATTATCCATATTATGTACATATGTATGTACATAGCCATCTGAACACTATTATTGACCAGAGTGAGCAGGGGAAAGATTTCTGAAGGAAGAAGTATTTGAGTTGGGCTTTAAAGGAAGGGTCAGAATTCCACTGGCAAAAAGAGGGATAAAGAATATTACAGGCTCAGGAAACAATTTAAGAAAAGGCAAAGGGGTGGGAAAGTACAACGTTTGTTTGAGTAGCTGAGTATCGTAAATACCACTAGGTAAAGCTTGAAAAGTTAGGAGGGGTAACAGATTGAAGAAGGCCTTGAGTGGCAGATAAAGGAGTTTAAATTTTATTTGGGGGGTGACTAGGTGGTGCAGTGAATGGAGCATCAGCCCTGGAGTTAGGAGGATCTGAGTTCAAATCTGGCCTCAGACACTTAACACTTACTAACTGTGTGACCTTGGGCAAGTCTCTTAACCCCAATTGCCCTGCCTTCTCCCCTGCAAAATATAGATACATATTTTAAATTTGGCAGGCAGTATAAAGCCACTGAAGTTTTGTGAGTAAGGAGTGATGTGACCAGATGTGTGCATGAGAGAAATTATCTTGGTAGCTATATGGAGCACAGATTGGAGGGTGGAGCCAGTGGAAGCAAGAAGAGTTGTTATAAACCTCTAGTAGTCCAGTACATTAGTAATGAAGACTTCTACTAGGGTAGGAGAAATGGAAATAGGGAAGTATGTAAGAGATTGTGGTGATAGAACTAATAAAACCTAATCAATAGATATAAAATGAGGGAAAATGAAGAGTCAAAGATAACACCATTCTTTCAAGCTTAAACAACTAGATAAATACTCTGATAGAAACAATGAGTCTTAAAAGAAGGGAGTTACTTTGATGGATAGACATGACAGGTTCATGAGATCATCGATCTGAACCTGGTAGGGACCTCAGAAACCATCTATTCTAACTCATTTTATAGATTGGAGAGGAAAGTACATTCTTTACATGGGCAATGGTATGAGTAAAGGCATGGAAATGGGACAAAACAAGATGAGATTAGGGGACAGAAGACATTTGGATAACCACTATAATAGTCAAGGTAAAAAATTATGAAGGCCTAAACCAGTATGGTAACAATGAATGTGGAGGAAAGGAGAGGATTCAAAGATTTCTGAAGGAAAAATTATCAGAACTTGAATGAATGAATGAGGCGTTTATTAAGTGCTTACTATACACCCTGTAGGTACAAATAGAAAAAATAGTCCACGTTCTCAAAGAACTCACATTCTAATTGGGGAGACAAAACACATGAAAGATTTCAACTGCAAATCAGATGGAAACACACCATGGTTCTTAGGGTTCAGTGGCAAAGCAGGTGTTTATTATTGCCTCTTTAAAGTCAATTCCACAAAAACCCTATCAGTTTCTGACGTTGGGCCATGTAGCTATTGTTTGTTCATTTTCTAAGAGGACCATGACATCACAGGTGCATGATTTGTTTTTAATGAGGCCTCACTCTCTTCCTGAGTCATCAAAGTCCAATGGCAGGACAAGAGTCAAGCTTGCCATTTTATCTAGTAATGACCCAGAGTGCAGTGGGTAACCTTGGTGTCTTTGATGCCCAACCAATCTCTAAGTGCTCCACAGTGCCTACTTCAGCTGCCTTCATGGTCAATGGAACAAATTGTTCTCATCCACCTGAAGGAATAGTTACCAGCATGCATCTCCACAACAGCTGCTTTGGGGGATGATGGCTATGAATATGGAACTGGAAGCATTGCTATTCCGAGGTCTCTTGAGTTCACAGTCCTGGGACATCTCTGTCAGGGTTTAAGAGGAGATGATGGTCTAGGTGGTGGTGCTGGTGGTGGTTTGATTTGCCTGCCACATCCTGCTATCCCTTTCTCCTTGAGGGTACCCTACTGGTTCAGCAAAGCTGGTTTGTCTTCCTTGTGGGTGGCAATTGCATGGAAGATGGTGGGACTAGCTAACCCATTCACTGGAGCTATATCCCACAGTAATTGCTAAGTTGGAAGCAGAACTGGTGTTCTGAAGCATGTTGTCACTCCCAGACAATATTACTTTTGTAATATTTTGCCTATGTGCCTGTTGATGGCAGTTGGTCAGCAGTTGGAGGATGATAATGAAGAAGGTATGCCCCTTCTTCACAATGATCCTTCCCTTCCATGGTGGCTACATGGGCTAGGCAGTAAGCAAGTATGATAATTTAGGGGACACTACTATTTCCAAGGCTCTCAGATTTAGGGTTCTGGATTATCTCCATCAGGGTCCAAGTACAAGGTGGTAGTTTAACTTGCCTAGCTCTTGCTGTTGCTTGTCTTTCCCTCATGATCCCTTGCTGCTTCTGGTTGACTTGGCAACTTGATAGAAGTTAAGGATGAAGAAGGAGGAGATTAAAAAGGTGATTCTGAGGTTTAGAGCTTTTGTATTTGGATGGGTGATATGCCATCAATAGAAATAGAATAGAAACGAGGGAAGAATTTAATGGGAAAGAAAATGGTCTTGGTTTTTGGCCATATTGAGTTTTGAAGGGCTGTGGAACATTGTGATGGGGATATTTGACAGACATTCAAAAATCTTGTACTAGAGTCCAGGGGAGAAGGTAAAAGTGTGTGTGTGTGTGTGTGTGTGTGTGTGTGTGCGCGTGTGTATTTGAGAGCAATATGCAGAGTGGGGCTAATTGAAGCCATGGGAGTGAATAAGATAATTAAATGAGGAAGGGTTGATAGAAGAGAAAAGAAGGCAAAGAACAGGAATTTGCAACACTTTTTTAATGGTGCAAGGAAGATAAACCAACAAAGGTAACAAGCAGAAGTTGCTGTCGGAATGACCTTCCCTCTTATACTTCACATAGGGCTTGGTTTTACAATCCTGATTCACTTATATATTATTTGTTCTGGTTTCTTATTAACAGATGATACATTCAGTAAGAGATTGTGTCATACTTGAATTTTTTTATCTCTTCCAACACCTACCTAGTTCAGTGCTCTCTCCACAGAAAGGATTTAATGTTTTTTTAATGAAAGAACCATATCATATCATAGAAGCCAAAGGAGAAGAGAATATCAAGACAGTGAGGTGGTCAACAGTATCAAATACTGTAGAGTTCTATCAAGACAGAAAAAAAGGCTTGTCTAAAGCTGACTCCCAAAGGGATAATCTTTGGGATTGTGTGTCCTATCCCTTCACCTTGCTAATCTTCTCTGTGGCATTTCCCTGTTACTAATGTGTCCTTTCCTCAAGTACAAATATGATTCACAAAGAATTTTAATTGCTACTCAAGCAAAGAAATGTAGCTTCAGCCTCCTCCAGAGGAAGATCCTCAAATTTCCCATTTAAGGCCTAATCTAAATACTTTCTTGATGTTTAGTCTCCATTCTGATGTGAGGTCACCAGTCATTCCTTTCTATTGGTTTTTTCATCCTAATGAGAATTATGAAGTCATGAACCTAGAAAGCTGTATAATGTAATTAGTCTCTTTCCATCTACACTCCAAATCAGAAATCCCTCCTATTAATACAAAGATTCATCTGACATCTGAACATCTCCAATTCAGGAAACTCTGGACTTCCTTTTGGCAACCCTTTTTACTGCTGGGAAGTTTTAATAAGATGGCCTTAACCTTTCAATATCTTTCTGTTCCTTTCTATCAATATGGCTTTTACCATTATGATGTCCTGAAAACCTGGGCCATTCCAAAATGTAGGTGAATAAAAAAGCAGCATACAGATGCCTTATTTGTCCTTCACTGGCTAAGGTTTCTTTGAGATGTGAAACAATGAGAGCCATGGTGTAATTTAGCTAAGAGATGATTTTTTATTAGATACTGTCTGTTGTCCAGTTTTATCCTGTATCACATAAACCATCATTGAAATCCCATTGTAAATACCAACTTACCAATGATTCATTCCTGATAAGTAATACAGAATGATAAATTCACTCATTTTATTTGTGTAATCTCCTTGAAACTAAAAGCTGGGGGCAGGGTAGATAAAGCCTAGATCAGTATAAAAGGGCTTCAAGGGAAAAATAAGCTATGTAATGATGTAGCATATCTCCTCCTCTCTTCCACATCCATCTTCTGTTTTAGCTACAATGTGACCCAGCCCAGAGAACTGAACTGCTCACAAATTCCTGATACAACTGGGAGAGGTATCTCCTCAGGTAGGTCTTTCCTGTCATCAGAAATTCTGGGCTTGTCTTCAGGTCTGAAATTTACTAACTCTGTGACTTTGGGAAAATCACTTCAACCCTCTGGGCCTCAGTCTTGTCTGTAAAATAAAGATAATCTCTTTCTTCCCTTCTTCCCAGGGTTATCATGAAGATTAAATGAAACAGTGTAAATGCTTTACAAACTGAAATAAAAATATATCATCAATAATAATGAATAAGTTCTAGAAACTAGACTCTTTGCTTTATTCCCCTGGAAGTTCTGCCCGTCTTCTATTTCTGGAGTAAGTTAACAATTGCTTAGAGAAATGACTGCTCTTTGTGAGGAGACCTGGCTGGTTCACACCTATCTCCTTGTGTCTAGTACTTTGGATGCAAAGAAACTTGGAGTGCCTGCCTGTGTATATGTATGTAGTGGAGGAAGGAGGAAACAGAATGTTGCTGTGAGAATGGATGCCTACCCCCATATTCATGATGATGACTTGTCCCTCCTCCTCAGTAACCATAAAGCCACCCTTCTCCAATTGGTTGTCTTGACTACATATGCCTAGGGCATTTTGTCAAAATATGTTGTCAGGCAGCATTTTTTCCTTGAGAGGTGTAGGCGTTTCCTGCTGGTTGGGTGAGGTTTGAACTTGCTTAGTCTCGTGTTTGAAATCTCATTATAAGCATTGAGAAAAGTTAACACTGAATCAGAGCCTCACTCAGTATGAGGCAGAGGATTTCTCTCATACTTACTATCTCTGCAGAGTAAATGTTTCCCAAGAAAGATGTCTCCCTATTCTACTTTGCCCAGTTGAAGTCCTTTTATACTGAATTATCTGGGGACAACATCAACATTCTAGGTAGTATTAATGTTTGTCTCCCTTTAAATGAATTCTTTATCATCAGTTTTACTCTTTAGTTACATATATACAAAGAACCACAATAGTATCATAATGTTGACTAGAAGTAAGTTATAGACTAAGCCATGTTTTTTCTTCAGTACCATTTGTTTCTGTTTCAGGAAGATTTCAAAGCAGAGGAAGCCACTGTTTGGTAGTATCAATTCTACACAATAACAAAATATTTTCCTATGTTCAAATGCTTCATTTCCCTTCCCATATCCAACCCCTTTTTGCTCTGAATTTTAACATTAGCAGTGATTGTAATTCAATAGTGGGTAAATTTGTCTTTGAGTTAACAATCTAGTTTCCACTTTTACATTCTCTAGGAGGAGACGTGGGAAGCACAATTGAAAAAAGAGAAGAGGTACAGCTAGGTGGCACAGATAGGAGGAACTGAGTTCAAATGTGAACTCAGCCACTTAACACTTACTAGCCATGAGACCTTGGGCAAGTCACTTAACCCCAATTGCCCTGTGCTCCCCCCTCCAAAAAGCATAAAATAAAAAAAAATGATAATTTTTTTTTAAAAAAAAGAGAAGGAGGAGGAGGAGAAAAAGAAGAAGAATGTGCAATTCCAATTCACAGGGCCAATGACCACTGTAAATATCACATTGGGCCTACATTTGGTGCAGAGGATGGGATTGCAAAATATTGGATCTCTATTTGGAGGCAGAAGGGATTTAGAAGAAGAAATGATTATCCTAGGATGGGAGGATTTACCTTATTCCTCCCTGGCAAGAGAGTGGGCTAAAAATACAGGGCTCTGTGAAAACTGGGAACTGAGGTTACAGAAGAGAGAATCTAGAGATTTAGAAACATGTTTGCAAAGAATACCAATAAAACTAGGGAGAAAACTGGAGGCAGTGTGTAGAAGGGGCTGAGTGCAACTAACAGGTTTCCATATTATATGTAAGAGCAAAGACAAACTGTTACAAGAAAAAATTAGATGTTTTGAATGAGAAGTTGGCTGTATTACAGCATTTGAACTCTCCTTTAGAAGAGCACACTGGAGGGTCTCAGGTGGTAGAAGAGAAGGCTGTTATGAATTTGGCTCAAAAAAAGAAGAAAAAAACTAACAAGGAATGTGTGTGCCTCTCTAATACAGATTGAAACTAGTTGCCCTGATGACTGCCAAGAGAGTGCATGGGTAGAAAGTGATACAATGTTACATGACCAGGCTTTAACAAGGGTGGAAGTTTACCCCATACTGAGAAGGAAGCAGGAGAATCAGAGAGGCCAAACAAAGTTCAGGGAGATAATTGAGGATTTCACTCAGCAGGAGGTTACTGATATATTAAGCAGATTCACCTGAAGCAGTGGTTCTCAACCTTCCTAGTGCTGTGACCCTTTAATACAGTTCCTCATGTTGTGGTGACCCCCAACCGTAAAATTATTTTTGTTGCTACTTCATAACTGCAATTTTGCTACTGTTATGAATCGTAATGTAAATATCTGATATGCAGGATGTATTTTCATTGTTACAAATTGAACATAACGCACAGATTGAGAACCACTGACCTAAAGGATGAGAGAATAGTTGGTGTCTTGGATGGTGAGAATCAGTGATGAAGAGGTCAGAGGAGTGTGGGTAGATAGTGTGGACTACTTGAAATTTATAAGTATTTGTCAGAATCCTTTTGTCCAGCAAGCTTTTAGAGTTTTTCATATGGCAGGAGGCAACAATACAACCAGTCTATTAGCTTTAGCTGCTGATGGATGCAATAGAATGTATCCCATTGATTCCATGTGGTCCAGTGGAGACAGATCCTGGTACTCGCTTAGAGATTACGTGAGAAAGTTGAAAGAAATAATGAAAACTGCTATCATGGTTGGACTTACAGATGCATATCATGCTATCCCTTTAGCAGTTTCTCATAGAAATATCATAATGAAGATGGCTCCTCCTGCTTATAAGCACCTACTTCTGATTTTACTAATTGGTGAAATAGGGCACCCTCATTCAGAGGTTCTGGATAAGATTTCACAGCTAAGTGACTTGGGAGAATGGGGAAAAGGTAAATTTCCTTGAGAAAGAAGAGTAAATGGCCAGCAGATTCAAAGTCAAATAGATTGACAAGAAAAGAATTGTTTACTTCTTGACTGAGAGCAGGGGTTGATTTTGGAAGAATTGATGGTATTCCAACTAATGAATTATATAAAATGTACCTAGAAAAGGGGCTTAACATTAGATGGACTAGAGAAGTGAGGACTGCCCCTACAGATCCTCCTGAACGATTGTATCCAAATTCATCACACCTTCAGGGAGAATAGGAAATTGTCCAAGCCTCAGCTCAGATTAAAGAAACACACAGATGAGATTACAGACCCCATATCAATCTGATTATATATTGGAAAAAATTGGATCAAATACTGTAACCAGGGTATTGATAGATACTGGGGTGGAGGCCTCTCTTATTTATGGGAACCCTGATAAGTTCAAGCATGGAACTCCTATTACCATCACAGGACTGGGGTGGGGGGCTGAAATATCAGCCAGTAAAGTCAAAATAATGATGAAAATTGTACAATTACCTAAGAAAGACTATACTGTGGTTATTGTACTCATTTCTGAATGCTTCATTGGAATAGATATATTGGGAGGTATGACCCTGAATTTGCCTGAAAGCAAATTCTTACCTTACCTTACAGTAAGGAAGATAGAAATTAATACAGTTTTAATGGGAAAAATAAAAATGGACCCAATCACTTTACCTGAACAATCTGAAGTAATTAGTTTAAAGCAGTATCATGTGCCAGATAGGTAAGATGAAATTACCAATACTATAAAACTAATGTTGAAGCAGGAGTGTTAGTCCCTACAACCACACTATGGAATAATCCTGGCTGGCCAGTACAAAAATCAGATGGGATATGGAGAACAACAGTAGATTATGGACAATTGAATGAGGTGACTCTCTCCTTGTATGCTGCTGTTCCAGATACTGTCACCTTAATAGAAAGGATCCAGAAATATGATGGAACTTGGTACACAGTTATTGATTTAGCCAATGCTTTCTTTACCATCCCAATAGACTCTAAACAATGGGACCAGTTTGCTTTCACTTGGCAGGGCAGATAATATACTTTCACCCACTTGCCACAAGGATATCCGCATAGCCCCACCATTTGTCATAGGAATGTGGCTGAACATTTGGATGAATTAAAGCTACCTGGTGTACAGCTTACCCACTACATTGATGACATTATGATACAGGGGAAAAAATGTAAAAGCAGTGGAGAAGAGTTTGATACTTTTAACTGAGCATATGAAAAGCAAAGGGTGGGAAATTAACCCTGCAAAGATTCAAAGGACAGCTCAAACCATAAAATTTTTGGGTATACAATGGAATAAGGGGCTATAAGAGATTCTCCACAAGCCTGACAAAAAAATTCAGGATTTTCCTATCCCTACCAATTAAAAAGAGGTCTAAAAGTTTATAGGATTATTTGGATATTGGTGACATCACATACTACATCTGAGACAGATTTTGAAACCCTTATATAAAGTTACCAGGCAGAAATATGAATTTGATTGGGGACTTGAGCAGAACAAAGCTTTTAAAGAAGCCAAGGCAGCTATACAATTGGCCCTAGATTTATGGCCTATGTAAAATGGTTTGGTGGAATTACAAGTGACTGTACAGGGTGAGTGTGTAAACTGGAGTTTATGGCAAAGCTGAAATGTACCCTTAGGATTTTTGTCTAGGAAACTTTCTTCATCTGGAATTCAATATGCGCCATTTGAAAAGCTGTTATTTGCTGTATATTGGGCTTTGGTAGAGACTGAACAACTGACTCTTGGCCATGAAGTGATATTAAGGCCTAGAATCCCAATTATGACTTGGGGAATGAATATCCCAGGTTCTCACAGCATTGGACATGCACAAGAAGCCAGTATAATTAAATGGGAATGGTATATTCAAAATAGATCTAAAACAGGCAAAAGTGGAGTTTCTGCTCTACATGAATCTATAGCAAACAAAGATACTGAGGGAAATGATACATCCCCTGAACCAAAGCAACAGTTGGTACAATCCTTGGTAAAATGGAATGATGGATTAACTGAAGAAGAGAAGAAACATGCATAGTTTACTGATGGTACAGCAAAATTTGGGGGCCATAAAAGAAATTGGAAATCAATAGCCTATAACCTATGTACTTGGCAGACTTTGGAAGGTACTGGGATAGGTAGAAATAGTCAATATGCTGAACTTATGGCAGTACATCAAGCCATCAAAACAGAAGAAGCAGGACAGTGTCATATATTTATTGTTTCATGGGCAGTGGCTAATGGGTTAGCTACATGGATGCCCATGTGGAAAAATCAAAATTGAGAAATTCATGGTAAACAAGTCTGGGGCAAAGAATTGTGGAAAGATATACAGGACATGTCTTTGGTTACTAATTTTTCAGTTTTTCATGTAGATGCTCACATAGCCCTCACCATGCCAGATTGTGAGTACAATGCACATGCTGATTGCCTAGCAAAGATTGTTACTCAACACATTGTCCTTACTCTGACACCAACTGATGATCCAGTACTAGCAAAATGGGTCCATCTAAGGGCCAGCCATTTAAGGTCCAGGCCACACACTGATGGGCAAAAGATCAAGGTATTTGTATCTCTCATTCATTGTTAAACCAGATAACAGAGAAATGTCATATATATCAATTGGAAAAAGAATGAACTATTCCTCAGGTAGTAACTGGGGAGATGGCAAGGGGAAAAGTTCAAGCCCAAAGTTGGCAAATAGATTATATTGGTCCTCTACCACAAAATAAAGGATACAAATTAATATATATACTTGTGTTGACACCTATTCAGGTGTACTAGTGACTTGTCCTTATAAAAATGTGACCCAGAAAAACCCCTTTAAAACTCTACAACTCATAAGTCTATATTATAGAACCCCAATGCAGATTAAAAGTGACAATGGGTCACATTTCAAAGGTAATGAAATGAAGAGATATTATATACTAAACAATATAAAATGGATATATCATATTCCATATTATCCACAATCATCTGGGTTAATTGAAAGAATGAACAGATTATTGAAAGAACAGTTAAGGAAGTTAAGTTCTAATAATTTGTATCAACATTGGAAAAATAATTTGTTCACTACTTTATGTAATTTGAATAATATACCATTGGAAGGAAGTACACCTCTAGCCAGAATGATGACCCCCAATCTGCAAATTAGAAAACAGCAGGCACGTAAGATCCCAAACATTGTGTATTGGACTATGAGACAAGATATCCCAGCACTGCATCCAGGAACACCTGGTTTGGGCAGAATATGATTCACATTATTTAGAAGACTTTTGGTTGGATAGAAAAGAGATAAGAAGCACCTCTACTGGGATATGTATGAGAATCTTTAAAAATCATTTTGGACAGATATTACCTAAATCAGACTTAGCAGCTTGAAGGAAACATGTATTAGCTGGAGTAATAGATTCTAATTATCAAGGAGAAATTATTGTGACATTCCAAAATTTGGGTAAAGAACCCATACAGTTTTGTAAAAATGATAGAATAGTTCAAGTGATCATTATTCCTTGTGAAACAATGCCCCTTATGAAAACTGGCCCTCCTTCTGAAATAACTATCAAAGGAACTGAAGGGTTTGGTTCTACTGGTAGAATAAAATTGGGAGCTCAGGTATGGATAAAGTGACAGCCAGATAATGTTCCAAAGGCTATGGGGATTATAGCACATGGGAACGATAATACCATAACTGTTGTTTATTCAGGAGAAGATGTATCAACAATGCAGTATTCACAATGCCTACA
>CM053581.1:327963518-327982210 GCA_028627135.1 Pseudochirops cupreus
GCCCGCCCCCCCCCCCCCCCAGCAGTTCCTGTCCCCGGCAGTCCTCAGCAGGAATGCTTAGCAGAGATTCTGGCACGCGCAAAGAAAAAGGAGTTCGCTTTGCAACCACAGCCACTGCTGCTGCCCCTGCTTCCAGTAACCACAGCACAGACTCTAGCTTGGTTCCAGCTTTCTCTTGCTCCACCCCTTCCTGCTACGTCAGCAAGTTCAAGCGCATGGAAGATCTTCAAATGCCAGTATCATTACAGAAGATGATTACCAAATTGTAAACTTCACTCATATTCTACTGTGGATGAGGCTATAATAGCGAGTTCATGGACTCCAGAAGCATGGCTGACCATATATTTGTTTCTTTTTGACTTGTCATCTGTTAAACTTGTTTGCAAGATTTGTTTCCAATAGGCTTAGTACCCTCCACCTGCAGATGCCTGGTCACTTAAAGTGGATGTCACCCCTTGTCCATGAGTGTGGTGTGTCACTCCTTGACCTGGTGTCGACCAAGCTCCAGATGCCAGCTAAAGAACTGACTTCTCAAATGGGACTTCTTGGGGCAGCAGTGACAGCTCTATGTCCAATTTCAGCTGGATGTAGCTATGGAGAAGAGTTCTTTGCCTCTTACCCCAAGATTTTGAGCCCTATTCATTCGAGAGGGGGGAAAGATGGAGTACTTGTGCCCAAGTCCCTACCCTAAGATATTGTTTTATGTGCTTATTTTCTGTTATACCTGTTAGATTGTTGCAAAGTTCTACTGACACCAGTTACCCCACCAGTTACCCCTAAACTCTAATTAACCTAGGTAATGTAATGTGTTGTTAATGTCCTTTTAATAATGTGTTCTTGAATTTTTGCTATGTAAGGGACATGAAAGATCTTGGGTCTAAATGTAATTGTAACGGTTATTTGAAGATCTTTCCTGCCCCTTATTAAGCCTAAGGGAATTTGAAGACCTTCCCAGCTTTGAAGATATACCTTGCCATATAGGCTGAATGTAATCACATGAAGCCTGTGGTGGCAAGAGTTTGCTGAAGTGTGGAGCAGAGTCTGGAAGCTGGGAGTCAGAGCAGTTAGAGACTGGAGGGAGTAGAGGACACATCTAAGGGAGACAGTCTTGTGAGTAAATGTTGGTTTGTGGGAAGGCTGAAGGATGCTGTGGCTCTCTGTGCTGTTATGGCTTATTAACTTCTTTGCTACTATGATGGAATTGGCTTACTGGTTTGAGGATTAAGTTTTCTGGTGTCTGAAAAATGTTTTGCTTCTGTCTTCTATATGGACAATCTTATATTTTATGATTAAGCACCATGTCAGCATATTTACAGTGGCTGTTGGTGCTGTGAATATTGCATTGGCTCTACATCTTCCATTTTTGTTATTGTTATTCTTTACAACAAAGTTTGCACCATAAAGATTTGGAGACAATGTGGTTCAGGGGAGAAAAAGCATTGGCTTTGGAACTGAAGGACCTGGGCTTAAGTCTTGTCTCTAATTCTTACTACTTGTGTGATCTTGGGCAAGCCACTTGACCTCCCCGAGTCTTAGTTTCCTCATCTGTAAAAGAGGGGCTTGTACTAGATGGCCTCTAAAGTTGCTTCTAGTTCTACATCTATGATTCTATGATCTCAGGACAAATAAAAAATATTTAAACATTTGCAGCACCAAGGTAAAAACCTTTCTATGGGTTCATGGTCCAAGAACGCTTCCTAAACACCTAACCCCTGTGGAGAATCACAGAATCAGAAGAAATCATTTAGTCCAAACTATAACTAACCAGGACTTTCTCTATGGGTATCCTTAAAAGATCTAAAAACTCTTTCTACAGAAAGGAAATGAACTTTATCTGGCATGTCCTATCTTTGATGACATGCTGGTTCTTTTTCAAAAGTTCATAAACAGCCCTTTTAATAACGTGTTCTTGAATTTTGCCAAGAATCAGTCAGATCCACTGATCTGTAGCTTGAAGTCTCCAACCTATTTCCTGTCTCTCTCTCTCTCTTTCTCTCTCTCTCTCAATCAGGCCATTTGCTTGTATTTAGGTTTATAGCACCATACCCTCCCCAATTTTCTGAAGGTCACTAACAGTGGTTAAACAATGTTTTCAGAATCTTGGCATATAATTCTTGTGGGTCTGATGATTGAACTCATTGAGATGTCATCATTCACTTATGGATAAATGTTTGCAGAGCTGAGTTTCCATATCAGCTTGGCTACAAGGTGACCAATCAGTTCCAAAAGCTCTGCACTGCAATCCTCTTAAGCCAGGCCACCTTAAATTCAGCAAGACTGTGAGAACACCATCCTCACCTCTATGCTTATTCCTCACTTCTCACATGCACACACTCCACCCAGTAACAGACAAAGGAAAATCCCAAAGCAGATTTCTGAAAGGTAACTTTTTTTAAAAAATTGGTCTATTTACATAACCTTCACTTTCTAGTATATCTTCCCTATTCCTTCACCAAAAGTACCTTTCTTAGAAAAATGATTTTAAATATAAAAAAAGAAAAATGATTTTTTAAAAACTCAGCATAATTAACCAGAACATCTAGCAAGTCTAACATAATATACAGTGTTCTATATACATAGTTTCCTATAAAAACTGCCTTTTAAAGAAATGGTCCTTCTTTTAAGGTGATAGTTACTGTATAAAATACTATATATTCTCTGGATGGGTCTGGTAACATTTGAACTGCATTTTATTTTAGACCTGTTAGGGGCAATCTCATTCTAATCATGGGATACAGGGATAGTCAACAGACACCTGAAACCTAAAATATTAGTATGAGAATAAGCAGCTAGTGCTCTAAGGTAGCAAACTTTCTTTCTTTTACAATATCCTGTCAAGTGCTTTTGGAAACTAGCAGTTTTAAAATTGCTTTCTGCAAAATACTGATCCATGATAAGTGGCCAAGGCAGCGGGTGGGAGGCAAGGGGGGAGAAGTAACTTCTGGGTTCTTTTAAAAGAAGTTTTTAAATTGCAATCAACTTAATTTTTGAAATTATTTGTGATAGTCTGTGGAAGTGATAGAAGAGTCACATTTTCACAATATTTCTCTAATGAAGAAATTTGCTTCAGCATCTCAGACTGAGAAGACTTGATGAGGTGCTGGTTATGAGCACAAAATCTTCAAACTGGTTTTAGAGGTGACTGAATCCAATCCTTATGTGGAACAGGACCCCTATGTAACATATTTGACAAATTCAGCCTCTTGTTGAAGACCTCCATTAATGGTGAACCCAATACATTCTAAGCTAATGCATACCATTTTTGTACAGTTCTCATTGTTAGGAAGTTTTTATTTTTACATTGAGGCTCAATGTGCCTTTCAGCATCTTCCACCCATTTTTTCCTAATTCTGCACTCTAGAGCCACGTGTAGGATCATAAGATCATAGGGCTGGAAGGGGCCTTGGAAGCTGTCTTATCCAATCTTCTTCATTTTACAAATGTGGAAACTGAGATCCAGAAGGTAAATGACTTGCCCCAAATTATATGCTAGTAAGCAGTAGAGCCGGTATTTGAACTTGGGCCTTTTGGCTCCCCAAACCAGCATTCTTCCACTGTACCATGCTGCCTTCAAGCAAATTGAGTCTAATTCTTCATCTGCCTAATAGCCTTTCAAATACATGAAGAGCTATCTTGTCCTCCCCTCAACCCAATCTTCTTTTCACTGGGCATATCCCATGGTATTCTATTTCTTTACCATCATTCCAACGTATTCAAAATGGTTAATATACTTCCTCAAATGTGTAATGCAGAACCAAATGCCACAAAATAGTCTAGATTGGTCTGACCAGATCACACAGTCTGTCATTAGAAGCACCCTGTTCCATTCTTGAACATGAAAACTTCTTTGTGAAAAGAATGTTGAATTTGTAGTTATCCACCAGAAAAGTGGATTCTGTCCTTGGAATTTCCTGGGCTTTGAGGGGTCAACTTTGACCTTACCTCATTCAGTCATAGTCCTCCACTGCACTCTCCAGATATCTCCAGCTATGCATTTTCCACTTGGATCCTCACTTTTAACCCCTCCTCACTAGAAAACTTGACTCAGTCAAGAATATCTCTCAAGGGAAGACATGAAACAGTCTATAACTATCTGTGTGCCTCAATGAGCCTCTTTCCAACCACAATTACTCTGCCAGAACTCATTCCTTGATGGTTAGCATATTCACATTCTCATCCTCTTCCCCATTCCAATGATTCAGAACCCCATGATGAAGATGTATAAACCCCATCCCCAACTGCCTACTCCCTTACTCCTATCTCCCTTAATGCTACCCCACAATGTTCCCCTGTCAATTTACTTTCTCTTTCTATCATGCTCTCTGAAATGCCTGCTCCATAATAAGAAATAGGTTTTCATTTTAAACACGTTCTTATTCCTTCCATCTTCTGACACTCAGGGAAATCTAAGTCTTTCCTTATGACACTGTATCCCTAGCCATCTTTTATAGTATTGAATGTACTTTCATTCATGTGCCCCAACTCAGTGATCATGGGAGGGTGTGGAATGGGAGCTGGAATACTCTATGCTCCCCAATGCCATTTCTAGACTCTCTACCACCATCATTCAGCAACTTCTCCTCCTTTGAGGTCCACACTATCACCCGATCTAGATGCTAGTGGTCATTATCTGTCATTCCCCAGGATATCCTCTTTCCTTCATAAATGAGTTCAGTGCAAAACAGTATTTATCTCCATAACTCTTGCCCTTATACTATAGAACTTCTGTCTCCTATATCTGTTCAATCCAGTCAAACTGAATTTCTCTCTGTCCTTACTTTGTGAAACTCTATCTCCTGTCTCCACACAATGCCTGGAATGTACTTCTTCCTTACCTCCACTTTATAGAATCCCTCTCTTCCTGTCAGACACCATCATCCACATAAAGCCCTTCCTGATCAACACCAAGTACAAGTGCCCTCCCTCTGAAAATACCTTGTATTTAACTACTTGGCATATATGTGTGTGTAAACATTGTATTTATGTTTTATATATTTTTATATGTACTAATATCTTCCATTAGAGTTTAAGTTCATTTGTTAAGTAGACTGTTTTGTTCTTTTTTTTACATGTGTCCCCAGTGCCTAGCACAATGCATGACATATAGCAGGAAATTAATAAGTGTTTGCTGATTGATTGACTTCAACATACATTTTTATGTCCTTTTAGATAAGCTAATTTGGATACTCTTAGTTCTTCAATCTACTCAATTCTCGTGACCTTCTCCTCTACTCTACCTGAGATATGTACAGAGATGGTCATACCTTTGATATTGCCATCACCCGCAATTGTTTCTATTTCCATATTCATAAACTCCAAAATGTCTTTATCTGATCATACTCTTTTATTATTCCATCTTTTCCTGTAAGTTATGATTTTACTAATCTTGTTCTCCATCCCCACTATGGTCTCAATACTTCCACCCCTCAATTCTTTTCCAGGCCATCACAGCTACACTCTCCTCCTTTCTCTAGAGCAGTGGTTCTCAACCTGTGGGTTATGTTCAGTTTGTAACAATGAAAATATATCCTGCATATCAGATATTTACAGTATGATTCATAACAGTAGCAAAATTACAGTTATGAAGTAGCAACAAAAATAATTTTATGGTTGGGGGTCACCACAACATGAGGAACTGTATTAAAGGGTCACAGCATTAGGAAGGTTGAGAACCACCACTCGAAAGAGCAACCTGTTGAGGGATCAGTTAAACCTTATATTACTCTTCACACTTGAATCCTTTCTTCCTTTTCCTGTTATCCTGCTAACCTCCAATTATCTCCCTTTTTTGCTTCTATTTTTGAACTATGAATAAAAGTAGAGAAAAATTAAATTGTACTGAATTTATTACAGATTTATGTTAGATAATCTCAACTGGGTCCTCAGTGTCATAAGGCAATCATTTCACACCTCCCTAATCAATTTCCTATCTTATGTACCACAGTTACTGTCTTAAACATTCTTTTTTAAAGTACATTTTTATTTTTATTTATTTTGAGGGGGGAAGGCAAGGCAATTGGTGTTGAGTTACTTGCCCAGGGTCACAGTGTTAAGTAAGTAAGTGTTAAGTGTCTGAGACTGGATTTGAACTCAGGTTCTTCTGACTCCAGAGCCTGTGCTCTATTCACTGCACCACCTGACTGCCCCTTAAAGTACATTTTTAGTGACAGCTTTTGTTTGGTTATTCTTTCCATTTACATTTCTGTAATTATTGTGTGTATTGTTTTCGTGCCTCTGCTTACTTCATTCTATCTTCACTTGCTTCTACTTACTCTATATCAGATCATATAATTCTTTCTATACTTGTCTGTATTTATCATAGATGATGTTTCTTATAGCACAGTAATGTTCCATCATATGCTTGTGACACAATTTTTGAAAGCTATTCCTCAATCAGTAATAGTCTACTTTGCTTCCAATTCTTTGCTTCCACAAAAAGTTTTGTTATAAATATTTTAGTGCGTACTGGAGCTATAAGCCTAGGAACAGAATCTCTAGGTAAAAGGGCACACAAAGTTTAGTCACTTTGGTTACATAATTGTTTTCCAAAATAGTCAAACTGATTCATACCTCCACCAAAAATGCATGATTGGATCCATCTTCCCAAAATGCCCTAAACATTGAATATTACCATTTTTGGTCTTCTTTGTAAATTTGCTGAGTATGAGGTGGAATCTGGTTGTTTTGATTTGCATTTCATTCATTCATAGTGATTTGGAGCATTCTTTTATATGCTTGTTAGTAGTTTATAATTTTTATTGGAACTCTTTGTTTATATCCTTTGACTATTTACATATTAAGGAATAGCTTTTGATTATACACACACACATACACACACACATACACACACACACATACACACACACACATGCACACTTAAGGTGGTTTGGAATTTCTCTTTTGGTTTTTAATATGATTAATTATGTTGATTGTTTTCATAATTTTTAAACATCCTTATATCCTTTGTATAAATTCGCATTGGTCTTAATGAATGATTTCTTGGATGAATTGCTATAGTTTATTTGACAGGATTTTTTTTTAAAGTTTTGAATCAATATTCATTAATGATATTGTTATATATTTCTCCTGTGCTTTATCCTTCCCTAGTTTAGGTATTAGGCCTATGATTATCTCATAAAATGAGTCTAATAGGGTACATTATTTCTTTATTTTTAGGAATAATTTGTGTAGGCAGACAGAGCCAAGATGGCAGAGTAAAGGCAAGGACTTGCCTGAGCTATCCCCCAAATCTCTCCAAATACCTTTTAAAAATGACTCTGAACAATTTCTAGAACATCAGAACCCACAAAAAGACAGAGTAAAACAAATTTCCAACATGAGACAACCTGAAATGTTGACAGGAAATGTCCATTACACCACAGTGAGAGAGGAATGCAGTTCAGCACAGGCCGCACCAGTGCAGACCGGGCCCAACAAATCAGAGCAGGCCTTGGAGCAACTGAATCACTGGCAGCATGGTGGTTTCTAGACTTCTCAGTCCACAGATGCCAAAGACAACTTAGAAGGTCCGCTGGAATCATCTGTTGGATCTAGGTGAGAGAGGGGCACAGTCCAATGTAGGCCTTGTCAGCACAGCCCTGGTCCTAACAAACCAGGAGCAGGCCTTGGGAGTGACTGAATCAGAAGTGGCAATGACAGCAGCAGTGGCTGCTTCTAGAGCTCTCAGCCCACACATGGTAAGGGGATCAAACAACTGGTCAGAAGGGGATTTTAAGGGGTCTCTTGGCTAGCAATGAGGCAAGATTCTGTTGCTTTTTTTTTTGGAGGAGGAAAGGCAGGGCAATTGGGGTTAAGTGACTTAGCCAAGGTCACATAGCTAGTAAGTGCTAAGTGTCCGAGGCCGTTTTTGAACTCAGGTCCTCCTGACTCCAGGGCCAGTACTCTATTCACTGTGCCACCTAGCCACCCGTGGACTCTGTGGCCTTGCTCATGCTTGGATCTGGGTTGTAATCCTGGCTGGTAGTCCTGGAGCAAGGAGGAGCATGAGCAGAGCAGAGCAGAGCTTGCAGGTCCCAGTGGAGCAGGGACCTTCATCACAGTTCTAGGACAGAAAAGAGTGCTTGTGGTCACTCACAGACCAGAGCACAGGCCAGAAGGGTAATAAATACCTTTCCTTAGATCATACTGCCTTGGAAGAACTGAAAACTTACAGGTCCCTAGAAGTATCTCTGAAAACAGCCACACAAAATCCTTGAAGATTGGGACAGTTTGTCCTCCACCCTGGAAAGAGAGCCTTACCTTAACAAAGAGTTAAAAAGTCAAGTAATAGACTGGGAAAATGAGCAAACAGAAAAAAAAAACCGGCTCTGACTATAGAAACTTACTTTGTTGACAAGGAAGATCAAAACATACACTCAGAAGAAGACAACATAGTCAAAGCTCCTATATCCAAAACCTCCAAGAAAAATATGAATTGGTCTCAGGCCATGAAAGAGCTTGAAAAGGATTTTGAAAATCAGCTAAGAGAAATAGAGGAAAAATTGGAAAGAGAAATGAGAATGATGCAAGAAAATCATGAAAAATGAGTCAACAGCTTGGTAAAGGAGAAACAAGAAAATGCTGAAGAAAATAACATCCTAAAAACCAGACTAGGCCAAATGGTAAAAGAGGTCCCATAAGAAGAATGTAGTCTACATATAAAGGCAGGAGTTAGGGAGTAGAAAAAGACTGTGAATTAGACACTAAACTTATTGAGGAAGGAAAGAGAGTGTCTGAACGTCTATAAACAACTGCTATGAGAATCTTTATTGAATGATAAACATGTATTAAATGAACCTCAAAGGAAGAGGTTATTGAATGATGGTGGTAGAGGGAAGAGCCTTGAAGTCCACTGGGGTGCAAGGAGTACTTGACTCTCCTAATCAGGATCAGTGAGTCAGGGGTTAAATGAAAGTGCAACCAGTGCTGGAAATAGCCAGGGAAAACGTGGCATCAGAAAAAAGCCAGATCTCAGTGAGTGCAAAAAGATTGAAGGAAGTAGAATAGAAAAGATTTGAGATGAAATCTGGTTTCTTATCTAGAGAGTATAGTGGAAGGGTTGGGTAGTTTTAGAGGGGGAGATTGGGGGTGAGGGGGTCAAGAAGAATGGGAGTAAAGGAGCAGTCAGTAAAAGATGGAAAGAAGTTTGAATAGTATCAATCAGGTTCAGAATAATGAAGTGGGTATGATAGGGTAGAAATAAGTAAATCATTGAGAAATGAGTTAGGTAAGTTATTGTTGTCCACAGGGGTTCATTCTTCAGGTGAGTTGTCCCAGGGCATCAGACTGTTGTGCATGGCAGAAAAGGGAATGAAGGCACATTGTGTCAGAATGCCCAGGCGCAGCCAAGGCAGGCCTTTTGGAGCTGTAGGTAATATCTACCTGGGGTGACCTATATGACCATATTTGGACAAGTCACCTAACTTGTCCTGGCCTTGGTTTCCTCATTTGTAAAATGGGCATATTGGATTAGACAGCTGAGGTCCTTTTTACCTCCAAATATGTGGCTATGATTTTCATAACCCATTCCATCTTTTTAGTCCCTTTGTGTATTAAGAATTCTTCATATTCAGCTAAATTCTTGCTTTAATTTAAGCTCATTTCCTCTTGTTTAATCATCTAGAGACACAATAACTGCCTAATGATTGGTAGTTAAGTTACTGCACCTTTAAAATTTGCTCTGCGCTGTCATCCTCTCAGAATGAAGGTGACATTTTAATATAATGAGGTTTCAGGGATGGGAATTAAGCTTTGCAGAATGGAACCTTTCAGGAAAGAGATGAAACTAGGAAATGAAATGCATTGTAGATGTCACTCGATTTAAGCCAAGCCCATTATTGGGGCTACAGGTACACTGACTGAGTCTGTCCTGACCCTGACATCACTTTGCTTCCTGGCCATCTGGGAAGGGGGAAGAGCATGCTTGGTTGAGAGATGCACAGAAATCTGTTGGTTGTTTCACCCTCTGGTATCAGCAGCAGTCTTTGTGATTTTGTTTTAGAGTGTATTTTGAATGCCATATTCTAATTCTGCTTTCTATGATAAAGGCTCCACTGGCTGTAAATATTTTTCTAGACTCAGGTGTTTATTTAACGAACACAGGCTGTTGGGTACTTTTGTGCCTCTCTGCATGGTTGCACTGTCTTTCAAAGCCAAGCCTCTTGCATTCTATAAATAGATACAGAGGATAATTATTATGGTGCTCAGAGTTGTTTGGATTCTTGCATAATAGTCTGTTCTTAAGCCTTAATATAAGGCCATAAGAGCAATAGTTGTTTCATAAAGGTGACTTAATGACATCCTGCTCTTTGGGAGCATCTTTTGCCCTAAATCCCAAAGCAGCTGAAAACTAATCGTTAATTGAGCTTTATATCTTTTGGGGGAGGTGATCATTATAATTATTCTCATTTTATAAATACAAAAAATGGTAGCATGAAGAAGATAAATAATTTACCTAGGTTCAGTCAGTCAATATCATCAAGTGAGCATCTACTGTTTGAAACTCCATGATGGTGTTTTAGAGAAGAGAATGTTTAAAAGAAAATGAAGGAAGGAAGGAAGGAAGGAAGAAAGGAAAAAGTCCTGCTTTATAGAAACCTATAGGCTAAAGCAGATCATAGAAACAAGTGTGTGCCAGATGTTAGGGTGGAAAGAAAAGGAGGAAAGTTCACATTTTTATGATGCTTTAAGGTTAGCAAAGTGATTTATATCCATGATTTCATTTGTTCCTTACAACAGTCTATTTTGAGCTAGGTGCTATTATTATCCCCATTTACCAGATGAAGGAATTGAAACTCAGTGAGGTCAAAGTACACCCAAAGTCACACAGCTAGTCACTATCTCAAACTGAATTTGAACTCAAGTTTGACATATTGCAAATCTAGCACTCTATCCATTACACAGTGCTAGAACAAATGGCCAGAGATGTCTGGGATTACTATTAACTTTATGGTTGTGGTTTCTAAGGCAGTTTGAAAGGAGTAGTTAATCTCCAATGAGACTGTAGAAAAAACTAGACACTAAGCTTAAGTTATTTGATTTTTTTCCCATTCACCTTAACTCTTGAGTGGCATTCACTTTAGGATTATAGACATTAGAGCTCAAAGGTGCCTTTAGCAATTATCTAAATCTGCATACATATGTAGATGTGTGTGCATGTATTGAAATCCCCTAGTATAAAGGCAGGAGTTAGGGAGTAGAAAAAACTGTAAATCATACACTAAACTTATTGAGGAAGGAAAGAGAGTGTCTTAAATGCAGCCTCAAGGCCACATGTGGCTATCTAGGTCCTTGGGTGTGACCTTTTGATTGAGTCCAAGTTTTACGGAACAAATCTTTTTATCAAGGGGATTTGTTCTGTGAAGTTTGGATCCAGTCAAAGAGCTGCACTTGAGAACCTAGAGGGCAACAAACCTAGAGGGCAACATGCGTACCGTGGGCGGCAGGTTCCTCACCCTAGCTGGAATCTGTAAATTATTGACTTTAGTTACTAGAAAGTTAATGACTCATTAAAGGGATAATGAACATCTAAAAAAGAAAGTGACCTAAAACTGCATAGTTTCATCAAGGACAGATTATAGGAGCTTACCATATTTTATTTTTTGACAGGTTTTCTAAACTGGTAAATCAGGTATATGTTGTAGATATGGTTTACTGAAGCGGGCCTCTCACTCCCTCGGGCCCCCTGCCCTCTACTTACCCATCTACCGGGTCTTTGGTCGTCACCAGCCCCGAATCGGGGAATAACCAGACAGAACGCCCGAGGTTGATCAGGGGTTGTTTATTCGTCCACTGCTACATCTCGACAACTCACCCTCACTTCCGTGTGAGCAGCAATTTAAAACAATCAGCAAGCAATCACAACTACATATAACACATATCACCTTATATGGATTAGCCACTCACTATTACAATCTCAAACCATCACCTTATATGGATTATTTAGCACATTACAAGCAGGCTCTGAGCAACACCCATCCCCCCGCCTCCTACAGTTTACCTGGATTTTAGCAAAGCACTTTATAAAGTTATTTCTTACTACTTCATGAAGACTAGATGACAGTGTCATTAGATCACTTGTTCTCAACCTTCCTAAAGCCGCGACCCTTTAATGCATAAATAATCATATCATAAACAAATTAAAACAAGGAAGAGATTACCTTTCAGATCTATGGATAAGAGTTCATGCCAGAAAAGGGACAGAGAGGCTCACAGAAGATAAAATGAACATGTCTGATTTAATAAAACTTGCTTAAGTTTTATACACACAAATCCAATGCAGCTAAGACTAGAAAGGAAAAATGTTAACTGAGAAAAATCTTTATAGCCAATTATTTTGATAAAGGTCTCATTTCCAAGACACATAGAGATTTAATCCAAATTTATCAGAATAAGAGCCATTTCACAATTGATAGGTAACCAAGCGAGCAGTTCTAAAGGGAAGAAATCTAAACTATCTATGAAAAACCCTCAAATTCACTAATAATTAGAGAATACGAATGAAAGCAGCTCTGAATTTTCCATCAAATCTGCAAAACGGAAAAAAGTAGAAAATGACAAATGTTAGAGGGGCTGCAGGAAAACAGGCACATTGATGCACTGTTGGTGGAGCTGCACGTTAGTACAGCTTTTTTGGAAAGCTATTTTGTAGTATTCCTTCCAAATGGCTCAGCTGTATATAAATTTTGACCCAGTAATATCACTACTGGGCTTATACTTCCAAAGGTATAAAGAGTAACGGGTCCTATATGTTTTTTAAAACATTTTTGTTTTGTGTTTATTTTTTTATATAGTGGTGAAAAACTATGGGTATGCCCCTCAGTTGGGGCATGGCTGAAAAATTATGGCATGTGAATATAATTGAGTGGGGTACACTCTCTCTCTGCACCCTCTGTGAAGACTCCTCAGAATGAGAAGGGAGAGAAACTATCTGGAAACCAGAGATAGACTTTTGTAAGACTGGACTGACCTGAGTCGTGGGTTTCCTAAGAAATTACACAACCTAGGACAGTTTTCCCCCTTCGCTTGCTATCAATCAGCCTTAAGCCCTTCAGGTATTTTAGGAATGTCTTAGCCTTCTTCAAGCTGGCATTGGCCAGATAAGGATATGAACTGGTTCCCTGGTTTCCTGTCCCACCTCCCAGCCAATAGGGGATAGTGGCGGGCTTCTTTGTTATTCACCATCGGGGAAGGTTTCATACCGAGACTGAGAGCCTGCCTCCCAGTCAATGGGAGAAGGCACAGCTGGAAAGGAGGGGGGCGGGGGCAGCTTCACTGTCATTTGTAACAGGCTTCCTCTCCTTGATCCCCACCATTCTCGCAAGGGAAGAGAATAAAAAAAACTTCCTGTTCCTTCCTCAAGATACTTCTGACTTTTGATTTTTCTTGGGTAGGGGATTTTTGGGGTCCCCATACCTCACAAATAATGAAATGCTAGTGTACTATAAGAAATGAAATGACAGTTTCAGAGAAATCTGGCACAACTTGTGTGAACTGACATAGAATGAAGTGAGAAGAACTAGGAGAACAATTTACACCATAACTTTAATGGCTCCCACTCCAAACTCCCCTGCTTCCATAGGTCATATCACTATTCCCTGAGAACAGAGGGCCTTCTTTTGGCCTATTCATTCAACAATCAGAAAGCTATGTGAAAAGTTTCTATAGAACAATTTATAGGAACCAGGAAGGCTGATTGGTTCCATCCATTCTAAGTAATGATACAAGACAAATGCTTCTCTTTCTTGTACTTCGGTGTCTTCATTTGAAGAACAAAGGGTTTGGACTGATGTTCTTTATTATCTTCATAAGGTACAAGATACAATGAGAGGTATGAGAAACACAGTTGTGGGGATCACAGGACTTCCCAGGCAGGGAGATTCACATGATAGACCCATTCTCACGGAAAGAACTCAGAAACAGAGTGGGCAGAAGGTGTTTATTAAGCTTCAGAAGTGCTCACTAGGAATGCTCACACTCCATACAGAAGCAAGAACAAGCTTAAATGTCATTAGGATATTCTGACTCCTCCCCTCAGAGAACAAAATTGTTTGACAATTGCTTTAACACTATTTCTACATTTTACAATCTAAGAGAGCTTTAGAAATACAATACAATTTAGAAATACAGTAATAACACATATAAATTACAATTCCAGAAATTATTGTTCTTATTACTTTTGGCATTTAAAATCCATTTAAAAGTTATCAGGTGTGGAACAATTACCTTAAATTAGAATATTGTGTCTAACATATGCCGGTCCTTGTTCTAAGCACTTTACAACCATAATACCAAATAACAATATGTAAACATTTAAATTACATATCTATCTATCTATCTATCTATCTATATTTATTTATTTAAGTCCAATACTCCCAGACTTTTAAAAGATGCATGACTATATGTTCCCAGCTCTGTATAACCTCTTTCCTACTTCCTTAAAAAAGAAAAATTGGAAGTCCCGTCTCCTTTCTAGACATAAGGAAAAAAAAAACAACTGCTTTAGGCATTTTAACCCCTTCCTCCCACTCTTCTGCTAACTGTTGCCTTTGACCCAGGCAAAAAGACCTAAGTAATTATTACAAAACAAAGGAAAATGAACCAAAAGTTAACTAAACACAGACTCCTGGGGAATCTTAAGAGAGCATGGAACAAGAAGAAATTCCAAAATGGCTCAGAAGAGAAATGAAATCCATAAAATAAGAAATTAGGAATGAATACAGTCAGAATTTATTGCTTTCAATCCAGAAATTAAAAACTCAACCAGCAGATTAGAAAAAAAATGAATTTTGAATTCTTTCAAAGAAATGAGAGATTAACATATTTATAGTGCAAAAACACTGATGTGGAGGAAAATTTGGCTGAAGAGAAGCAAAAGGCAATAATATTAAAGATGTGATCCCTATATAAGCCAAAGCCCTTGTCCTTGAAGTCAGTATTCACAGAAACAAGGTAAGAATCAATCTCCTAGAAGAAAAACATGAGAAATCAATCACAAGTATTTATTAAGCACCTACTAAGTGCCAAGAACTGTGCTAGGGATATAAGTCCAAAAAATTAAACGATCTTTCCTCAGAACAAATTTATATTCTAATGAGGGAGACAACAAGCATATGCAGCACAAATATAAAGTTAATGAATATGTTCATAAAGTATACACACACATAAAGCAGATAAATACAGGGTAGTTCAGGAAGTAGGATACTCGCAGTTGAGGGGATCAGAAAATGTTTCATGCAGAAGATAGGGCATTTATTAAGAAGTCTATTTTACCCCATAAATGGGGAAGAGTGGGTCTGTATTTATATAATTAAAAAAAGTTTTTGAGCAAATGAGCTGGCACATTACCTGGATGAAGTGACTTGCTTGTGGTCAGAGAAATAGTAAGTAGCGAAGCTGGAATTTGAAACCAGATCTTTCGTCTCTAAATTGAGCTCTCTTTTTATCATGATGATGATATCATGCTATAACTTAATCAACTACTACCTTGTTATTTAATCCTTTATGTGTATAGTCCTTGTTTCCCCAACTAGACTGAGCTCTCTCAGGGCAGGGAACATATCTTGCAAATATAACAAGTATATTTCCACTCTTTGAATATCAGAGAATTGTAGGACTGGAGAGATAGGAGACAGCCATTTGTCTTCCCACAGTGTAGCCAAGCATGAGACTTTGTACAGTTAATATTGGGGTGGAAAAAATAAAATGAGACTGGGAAAACTGGTTGCTCTACAGCAGATGCTGATAGATTACTATGCTGGAGCTGCTCCTGTGAGCAAAATCATCTTATTGATTTTTGATGGAGCAGTCCTTCCTCTTTGAAGTAATGTATCCAGGATGGTGTGGGCACCTGATGAAAGAAATACAATTATCTCTTCATTTGTCCTTTCCTCTCATAAGCACAAACCAATGATTCAAGCTAATTAGTAAAATATATCAGAGTTAATCATCATGCAGGGAAACTACATTCTCCCTTCTAATAAAACACATGCTATCTTTAGGTCATAATATATCCAGACCAGGAGGAGAGAAGACTCACATAACCAGTTGAAAGTGTTTTCTATTTCCGTGTATCTTAGCCTGGGAAGGGTTTTTTTTTTTCCTGAATCAAATATAAACAGAAAGTTAAGTTCTAAAAAAAGACAAAACAAAAAAAAAACATTTTACATATGCACAATAGGAAAGTGAAGAAACCCAAAGGTGAAATAAGGTTTTGGAACTGGAAGAAACCTTAGATATCATCCAGTCTAGTCCTATCATTTTATAGATGAGAAACCTAAAACCTAGAGAGGTTAAGTTACTTGTCCAAGGTCACACAATAAACAGAATCTTAGATTCCAAGTCTGGTACTCTTTTCCCTATATCATGTTAGCTCCAAGGAGTCAACATCTAATGGAATTGGGGACAAAAGAAATAAACATATAACTATGATATAATTATAATAACAATTGCAATAGGATAAAGGTGTAAGAGAAGTCCAAATAGAGCAATACAAGAAATCTTACAATGGAAAGATTAGTTATAGATGCCTACTTAACATCTTGTTCAATGTGCCACAAGCATCTTAAACTCAAGATGTCCCAAAATGAACTCATTCTTTCCCTCCAAACCTTCCTCATTTCCAAATTTCTCTCTTACTTTTTTTTTTTTTGCTTTTTGGAGGGCAATTGCGGTTAAGTGACTTGCCCAAAGTCACATAGCTAGTAAGTGTGTCAATATTTGAAGTCAAGTCCTCCTGACTCCAGGACCTGTGCTCTGTTCACTGAGCCGCCTAGCTGCCCCGTTCTCTCTTACTTTCAATGGCATCCTCCTCCTCCTAGTCACTTAGACTTACAAATTAAGTATCAACTCCTCACTCTCACCTCCACCCTCCCCACCCCCCTGTCATATCCAATCTATTGCCAAGGTCTGTCAAACATCTTTCATATATACTCCCTTCTCTCCTCTGACAATGTTACAGGCCTTTATCACCTCATGCCGTGCACTAGTGCAACAATCTACTGGTGGGTCTTCCTGCCTTGAATCTCTCCTCATTCCAACCTACCTTCCATTCAATTGTCAAACTGATCTTCCTAAAATGCAGGTCTGATCATGACACCTACCCCTCCCCCAGCCCAGTTCTATTCAATGGTTGGTTGGCTGGTTGTTGTCCATTCTCACAGAGGACCAAAATGACATCACTTATGCTAGAGTCAAGTTTCAATGTGTCTGACTGTGGCTGATCAGAGCCATACAAGCTTGGAATGCTCTACCATAGGTTGGGCACAAATAGTCTGTGTGAACATTTGGGGTGGATACTCTAAATTTGTGCATCCTGCATTTCCTTTGAGCTGTTTCAATTCTGCTTTGCTTACAGAGCACAGCACCTTCTTTAATGAGGGCATGCCAAACTGGGGTGGTCCTGCGTCAGTCTCCCAGTTACCTCCAAGATCAAATACAAATCCTCTACTTAGCTTTTAAAGCCCTTTATAACCTGGGTCCCTCCTACCCTTTAAGTCTTCTTAGTCTGTACTCCTCAGTGACAGTGGCCTCCATGCTGTTCCTCAAACATAACACTCCAATCTCTCAACTCCAGGTATTTTGGCTGTCCCCCAGTTCTCTCCCTCCCCATCTCTACCTCTTGGCTTTCCTGATTTCTTTCAAATCCCAGCCAAATGTCTACCTTCTGCAAGAAGCTTTTCCTAGTCCCTGTTAATGCTACAATTTATCCTGTATATACCTTGTTTGCTTGTTGTCTCTTCCTTTGGCTCATGAACTCCTTAAAGGCAAAGATTTTTTTTTGCCTTTCTTTGTATCCCCAGCAGGTAAGACAATGTCTTAATAAGTACTTCTTGCCTTGATTTGATTTAAAGTTGATGGGGGCTGGAAAGCTTGGAAAGAGTTGGTGTAGAAGATAAGTTTTCATGAAGATGTTGGTACCTGAGATGAAACTTCAAGGAAGGGTACAATTTCAATAGGGAAGGATGTGACTAGAGATTGTTCCATATATGGGGGATAGCCTGGGCAAAAATACAGAGCCAAGAAAGGGTAAGATGAAATTGAAAAATGACAATTCACCCTGTTTGACTGGAACATAGAATGCATGAAGGAAAGTAGAATGGGATAAAGTAGGTAGAAGGGTTTTAAATGACAGAACAAGGACTTTGTATTTTGTCCTATAAGTGGGGAACCACTGAAGGATTTTTCAGCTAAGAAGTGATGTGGTGACATCTGTGGATTAGGTCTGTTACTTTGGCATTGTCATGAAGAAGGACAGAAAGGGAGTAAACTAGAAGTAAACAGACCTGTTAGGAGGTTAGGGTAGGTAAGAGCTCTTGATGACATGAATTAGGAAAATCATAGTGGGAATGGAGAGATGTGGAGAGATTCAATAATTTTTTTTTTGTTTTTTGCTTTTTTTTTTGGAGGGGGGAAGGTAGGGCAATTGGGGTTAAGTGACTTGCTCAAGGTCACACAGATAGTTTTATGTTAAGTGTCTGAGGCCAAATCTGAACTGAAGTCCTCCTGAATGTACCACCTAGCTTCCCTGAGATTCAAGAATTATTACCAAAGGGGTGGAGCCAAGATGGCGGCGTAGCAGCAGCAACACATCGCAGCTCTCACATAGCCACCCCAAAATACCCATAAAATAGGACTCTAAACCAATCCTGGAACTCCAAAACGCACACAAAGATACTTCCCACTAAAGTCAGCTC
>CM053581.1:327982710-328058658 GCA_028627135.1 Pseudochirops cupreus
TTTAGTGGGAAGTATCTTTGTGTGCGTTTTGGAGTTCTAGGATTGGTTTAGAGTCCTATTTTATGGGTATTTTGGGGTGGCTATGTGAGAGCTGTGATGTGTTGCTGCTGCTACGCCGCCATCTTGGCTCCGCCCCCCCTCAAACCTAGCCTCTTTATTTTGACAGTTGCTTTACACCAGTTAAACATCTCTAGGAAATGGCAATACTCCATATTAATGTCTACTTATCCATATCCTATTTTTCAATATTATCAGCTTGCCTGAAGAAGTTGGGTTGGAGCTATTATAACAGCATAAGATACCTCCTTTTCATCTTTTAAAAAAAAATTAGTGTTGATTTTTATTTTGTTCTAACTAGTTTTAACTGCACACAGATTCTAAAATAAAACTCCCATATTGGTAATCTGTTTCTTGTCTGTTGAGATATAGTCAATTTTCTTCTTTCTGTGTGATGTTTTGTGCTCATTTTGCCTTCTGCATTCTGACTATGTTCTTGAAGAAAATATCCATGAAACAAAGGTGTGAGACTTCTGAGAAGGTCTTTGGCAGCTTTCATTCCTTAATCCTGAGCCATACATATTTTCCCAACATATAGTTCACCATCCTCTCCTAGGACTTCTTTTACACTGAAGTCACCAAAGTATTGAGGTATATGTTGACTTACTTTGAAGAACCTTGTTCTTCATTGAATTTCTCCACTTTATTCTCTGCAGACGTAGACACATACACTGCCATTATTTTTATGGCAGTCCTTTTGCTTATGTGCATGAATATATCCATTAGAAATGACCAAGTGTTAATGAAGTAATATTCCTTGCCTTTAGGCGCACAATCCACCAATTCCTTGGTTTTCCTTTCCAAAGAAAATATATGAACAATTCTTCTGTCTAGTTGCAACTCTCTCATGTATTCTGATCTCACTATATAATGAGAATATCAATAATAATATGGTTCAGGTTCTCCAGTAGTATATCAACTTATTCCTTGCATGCAGGGACTGTTTTGCTTTTGTCTTTGTACCTCCATTGTTTAACATAGTGCCTAAGACATAGGTGATTCTTTTTTTTTTTTTTTGCTTTTTTGCAGGGCAGTTGGAGTTAAGTGCTTTGCTCAAGGTCACATGGCTAGTAAATGTTAAGTGTCTGAGGTCATATTTGAATTCAGGTCTTCCTGACTCCAGGGTCAGTACTCTATTCACTGTGCCACCTAGC
Organism: Pseudochirops cupreus; assembly: GCA_028627135.1. Taxonomy (NCBI): domain Eukaryota; kingdom Metazoa; phylum Chordata; class Mammalia; order Diprotodontia; family Pseudocheiridae; genus Pseudochirops; species Pseudochirops cupreus. Next base: position 327,983,922 of record CM053581.1, read on the forward strand.
CACCCCAACATAGGTGGTTCTTAATAAATGTTTATTGAGTGAATGAATTAATGAATCAGAAATATATTTTACATTTTAGGGTAGCCACAACTAAATTAATGTTTATACTCTCTAATACTCACAATGGATCTGATTTCATTGATTTGAGAGTTCTTTCAAATGATGAAAATTGTAACCCATCCAGACCTATCCATCCTATGCAGCACTCATCCATGTTTTCCAAAAGTCAGATAGGGTCCACACAATGTGCATTAAAGGCCTTTTTCACTTTCTTCCAGAATTGAGGAGGTGCCAGTGTAGCACTCTGGTCATATTCACAGATCATTCCTAACTCTTGTCACATAATCTTCTCTTCCTATCATATAATTCCATGATGATATCCTCTATTTTTGTTCTTCTTCAGAGCTCCATATTGGTTATCTTTTGCAGTCTCTTCATACTAATTATGGACCTCTCCATTGCCTTCTATGTGATGCTCATTTCTACTTCTTCAGAGGCAGAGGTATTCCATGTCTTACTACCATAAAGCAACAACACTAAAATATTAATATTGGAAAGATGAGACTTTGCATTCATAGGAATTTTGAGGTCAGTAAAAGAACAGTTCAATTTCCTAAAAATAATCCAGTTCTCTCTCCTCTACTTTTCCACTCTTGAGTTATCCAGTTTTCTGTCAATACTATCTGTCCCAGACATATACATTGTTGTCCATCTAAATGCATCTTGAAATCTGGGCAACAGACATTCTTTATTCACTTTTTTTCATTTTGTTTGTTTTTTTCTAGGTGGGTGTATGTAAAGCCAAGCATGAGCAGCTTTCCAGAGGATTGCTGCTGTGAACACTTTTAAGGTTCTGATCACATAGTATAGTGAACTCTCTATTTATTCAGCAGTAAATTAAAGCAAAACATTCACAGAAACCAAAGTACAGCATTCACAATGTTATAACATAACAACTTATCGCTAAAGTGGCCACATAGTTTTCACCAAAGTGGCCACATAGTTTTAAAGTTTAAAGGATATCATTCAGTATGTCCTTAACTCAATCATCCTTAAGGAGCAAGCCTCCTTAAGGGACACAAACTATAAAGGTCAAAGTTCTCCACCTCTCGGTCACAGTAAATCATGGTCTTCTCAGTCAGCATTAAGTACCCAAGAAGAGGTCTTTTCATCTTGACTTGAGGCTGGCTCTCAGATTCCATGGTTCCTCTTCCATGTTTCCAGCTCATGCCTGAATCTACCCAACTGTCACTTGGATTCAAAGGTAGCCAGTTCTCAGCTCCTCATCCAGCTCCTTGACCAGTTCCTCATCCAGTTTCCATTCCATATTGAAGCTCACTGTGTCCAGTCCACCTCAAGTCCTTCACAGTTTCTGTTTCTGGGAAGACAAAGCTTAATAGAGCCAAAACAATATTTATACACATTGCCAGCACCATCATCAATTCACTATCTGCCTGTGAAATCAACACAGACCCACATTCAAGGTCTGAGAACTCAACACAAATTGTCAGTACAGTTCCAGGACCTCCAAATCCGTCCTCCAGGACTTCTGTAAAACAGACAACAAGAAAATTCTCTTTCAGGGCTTCCAGTAAGGCCCCAGGGCTTCTGTACAAGGTATCACAAACAAAAATCAACACAAAGAGAACAGACAAACAGAGTGACTGGCCACCACAAGTGTTCTCTTCTCAATTCTGCTGTCTCCCAACTTGGGCTTCTCCTTATATATGGTCATTAGCTCCTCCTTGTTCTGCCCCTTCCTGTTGCATCAGCAACAAGGGTTCACAAGTTGTGGGGTTCACAAGTTCTGTTTCTTAACAAAGACTTGATATAATCATGGGCAAGGCTTAAAAGAAATTTGAACCAAAACAAGGTGCTAAATACTTAAGTAGCTAAAACAAGGTGCTAAGTACTTCTTTGCTTGCCATTACAATGGGCAAGCCAATTCTCTTGAGTGATTGATCACAGCTTTCTTCCAGGAGGCTTTCCAACATTCTGAGGCTTGATGCAATTAGCACAATATTATTCACAAAAATGAACATCTGGAGGACCTTATAATCCTCATCTCCTTGACCCAGCTTCCACACTGTATTGCCTCCATTACAATGGCAAATGCCTTTGGCAAGCAAATACTTCCTGATGATCACCTGATGATTATTACCAAGGCATTGCTAAGTGAGCATAATAAAATTGAGGCATATGTTGACTTAGTTTGAAGAATCTTGTTCTTCATAGAATTTCTCCACTTCATCCCATGCAACAGATGTAGACACACACACTGTGATTATTTTTATGATGATCCTTTTGCCTATGCTCATTATGAGGATATCCAGCAGAAATGACTAAATGAGCATAATAAAAACTATTTCTGTTGTTGCATCTCTCAACGAATATTAGGTGAGCTTGATGTTTGGATGGGAGACACTTTGTTGTTAAAAAAAAATCTATAAGTTGTTGTTTTGTTCTACCAAATCAAGTGCTTTATTATATTCAATAAACAGTAAACATAATGAAATCTTATATTGTTTACATTTTTCAGTTAATTGTGAAATAGTAAAGATGTGATCCATTATTGAATATTATTTGAAAAAGCCTGGTTGTGTTACTTTCATGGACAGTGCCCTAGATTCATATGTAAATGACTGTCATAAAGATTTCGCATACATGGGAGAGTAAACATATAGGTAGGTAATTATTGGTGTTTTCTTGGGTCAGCATTAGTAAGGCCTGAGATTTTTTTTCTATACTTTTGATATCTCTTCCTCCTTCACATACTTTGTATATTAGTCCTTTAGTGCCCTCTTCTCTATATATTCAGACCAATTCAGATGATTTTCCTCTCTTTGTTCTGTGTAGTACCATTTCTTTCTCTTTTATAAGCATATATGGAACTATGACAGTGGTTCTCAACCTGTGAGTTATGTTCAATTTGTAACTATGAAAATACATCCCGCATATCAGATATTTACATTACAATTCATAGCAGTAGCAAAATTACAGTTATGGAGTAGCAATGAAAATAATTTTATGGTTGGGGGTCACCACAACATGAGGAACTGTATTAAAGGGTCATGGCATTAGGAAGGTTGAGAACCACTGAACTATGATATTAGGGTCTAAGTGTGGTGATTCTACTATCCTTGATGGAAAATACAGTTTTGTTAAAAATGTTTTTTGCAAATCTTTCCCATTTTTCTTCTGTTTGTAGTCATATTTCCATTATCATCCTTGAATGACCTTAGAATGATTTTAGCTAGTTGGATATTTTGTTAACCTTTCTTTAAAATGGTTTTACCCTCCAAAATTTTTCCCTGCTTTAAGAAACAATACTGCTTATATTCACATAGCATCCACCTTTGTAAGATTTTTAAACTCGCTCATATTCTACCCAGTATTGTCTTTGACAACCATTTCTCTCTTTTTGGAAAGAAAGTCAGATATTTGTTGACTAAGGTGCTTTGTGGGTGCTAAGAAACACACATTCTTTAGGCTACCATTAAACTCAGTTTGATTATTTGCACTTTAAAATGTGATCTTCTTGTCCAATAATCAATCAATGGATACATTGCTGGAAGAAGTAGACTATATAATCTTGACATTCTTGCTATAAATAAAACTGGAAGACAAAAGGAACTTTCAGTTAAATGGAGGGATAGTTCACAGGTACTCCTTGAAGAAGAAAAAGAAAAAGATTTCTGAACTTGGATTCAAGAAGACCCAAGTTCTAATTCTGCTCCAGAGATTAATTGCATGATCTCTAAAACAGGAATAGTAATAACACCTACCTCACAGGATTTTTGTGAGGATCAAATAAAATAAAATATATAAAGTACTTTTCAGACCTTACAGTGCCATATAAATATTAACTATTATAATAGAATAAGAAACATATTTCGTGGGATATGTTGTAGTTCTAATGATAAATATTTGGAAAAAAAGAGAAAAGAAAATACTTGCAGCTTATGCACCAATATTGCTAAGATGATGTCATAGAGAAATTCTATGAAAAACTTGGTATCAAATCAATGTCCTATAATATTGAGTAATTTCTTTGCAAAGGTAGAAAAAGATGATGGGAAGAAATATATGAGAAAGCATGGTTTAAGAAGGGATGAGAGAAGCCAAAGACTTGAAGGTTTCAGGAGCCAGGCACCATTATATCATGAATACTTTTTTTGACCAAAGAATTGGTAGGTGTTGGACATAGTGAGCACCAAGTAATGCCATAAAGAATAAAATACATTATATTTTAGTAGTCAGGAAAAGGCTTGTTATTGAGTCTTCTGTCTATGTATAGTCAGACCTTCAATCTATCAGACTTGAGATCAGAACTAGTTTAAAAAAAACCACACCTGAAAAATAATGAGAAAAAATAAGGCATACAATTAAAGTGATTTAGCCATGAATTATTTAAACAAGTAATTGAAAATTTTAAATGGGAAATATACAAAAGAAATTACATCAACACCAATTATATAATAATGTCATCAAGAAATGTAACCAAATATAAATGAATTACCACAAGCACTGAAGGAACCAAAAAAGTTTATAGACAAAACAAAAACTGTGTGATTCTTACCCTTTATCCCCTTTTTCTTCTTTCTTCCACTGTCACAGAAGAAGCAGAAGGGGTCTAGTTAGACTAAAAACTGCTATTTTGTTTTTCATTTGTTGCTGATCAAAAAAAAGATCACTTAATGATATTTTTATCCTACTTATCAAACTTACTAGTGATGAACCTCTCTGTGCCTTACTAGGTTGGTGTTCAGAGAGCAAAGTTGCTACTTGGATCAAATTCAAAGCTTTTCCAGACAGATGTAAGTTTCTAAAGTTTATGTTCTACTGACATATCCTGTGAGAACCTTCAAGCCATAAGAGGATATACAAAAAGAACTTAATGGACCTCTAGAGCATGGTGCAAATCTTGAACCCCCTCCAAGAAAATTAGGACAAAGTGGAGTATAAAGGCACCACAAAAGAAGAGCAGATACTGGTTCCATATATCCTTCATGCTGAACAGCACAGAGGTTTAGAATGGAAGAATGTATGTTTTGGACCTGCTATTGCTCCAACAAGCTTCAAGAGCTTCTGCACACCGGAAGACGAATGCTTTGAGGATAAAATGTTGATAGACACTCCTCAGAGGCCTATTGTTACATCATCATTCATATTTTAAATATACTTCTAATGTGATCAAGGGATTAAAGATAAAGAGCCTTCTCAGTGCTACATAGAGGGATTTGGTGTCCAATTTTGATTAAAGAGTAGAAAAAAATCCTTTGGCCTTTCCAACAGCATGAAGGATATGGAAGGATTTGGTGCTTTGATGTAGAGAAAAACAAATGAAGACATAGTTGTGAGTGTCAGAAGTTTCCAGAAATATATTCAGAATAGGAATTATTTAGGATGAAAAGATATGGAAGCTTTAATCTCTGGAAAGTGCAAGTATAGGATCAAATATCTAAGAGTCTCAAAGTTGAAAGACAACTGAGTAGCACTATTCCCTTCAATCCATAGAGCTTTATGTTTTTCAGTGAATTTTCACATTATTCCATTTGATCCTCACAATACTACCTGTGAGACAAATGAGACAACTAGTATCATTACCTCTTTATATGTGAGAAAACTAAAGCACAATGATATTATAATTTCTACAAATTCATGCAGTCAGTTGCAAGTGCTATTGGGTAAGCCACTTTCTTTCTAGTACTAGAAGAAGAATAAATAGGGCCCAGTTCTTCATTGTTGACTTGGGACCCTATTGCAGATGTCTCTCAGTTCTCAGGGCTGTGTTCAAAGGATCTGAGTTTTTTGTCCTTTTATATGTCAAGCCTACATCTGGGTAGACTGGGAAATAAAAATGTTTACCTGTTTAAAGGAAAATATTTTGGATCAATCAATCAAGTACTATGTCCGGTCTTGTGCTAGATGGCACACAGACGCCAAATAAGTATAAGACTAAGTTCTTGTCCTTAAAGATCTTACAGTCAGTTGGAAACAAAAGATTCACAACACTAGTCACTAGGAAAAAATACACACACACATACATATACATCTATCTACATATATATGCTAAAATGTGAGATACAGAGAATAGAACTCTGTCAACAAGGTGTGAATCATGCAGCATAAGTGAGAAGCATTAAAGTAGTTAAAGTAGTGGAATCATTAAGTAGTAGAATCATTAAGGAACAATTCCCAGAGGATAAGGCACTTGCTTTTGGGCTTGAAGGATAGACAAGTGGAAAGTAACAGGGAGTATATTTTAGGCAGGAAAACAATATGAATGAAAAACTCAGGTATTAGATGGGACATAATCTGTATGAGGGACAGTGGAAAGATTGGTGTGACTGGTGTAAAGAGGAATTATTGGAAATAAGTTTAAGAAAGAAAGTTGGAGATGAATTATCAAAAGTCTTGAATGCTAGTCTAAGGAATTTAGATTTTATTATGTAATTAATAGAGATATAATAAGTGATATGCCTACATATGCCTAATATTTAGCCAGGCCTGTTGGCTACATGCTCCTTTTGTTTTGGTGATGTCATCAAAAGATGACTTTGAAATTCCTCACAAAGTATTCTTATATTGGAAGTTAGCCCTTCATGCTGATATTTTACCTACAATACGTAAAATCATTTAAGATATATCTGAACCACCAGGGTAATGCAAATCCTTTCCCTCTTCTTTATCAGTAAAATCAGTTTCTATATACATTTGCCAGAATTACTCATGATGTCAAAATAATTCCCTTTACTAAACTGCAGAAATTAGAAAAAGGGCTAGATTATGTCTGCAAAAAAATCCTTGAATGAAAATTCTTGGGAATGTATAATTGAAAAGTAACTATGAATTTATCTTTCTGAAAGGGGATGGGGGAGAAAGATCAATACCCAGAAGTTACCAGCACTGGGAGTCCAGCCAAGGTATCAGAGCAGAAAGAAACAGTAGAGTTGAGCTGTCCCTGAAAACTACTCCAGAAATATCTATAAAATGTATCAGATTGAATCCTAAGCAGGAAAAAAAAGTCATGTCATTTTTCAAGGGCAGGTCAGCAACAGGAGATACGCAAGAGAAGGCTACAGATACTGGGGACAGGGTCTACTCTGGAACAACTACTCATGGAGTACTCTGGCATGGGGATTGAACAAGAGCCTGCCCATGGCTATATCCTAGGGCAAGAAAAGGTCCCAGATCCAGCACAGAGGAGCCTGACCTTATGTAGGCAGCAGGAACAACAGGTGTCAGCTGGCAGTTCTGTTGCTCATTCTTCACTGCTGGATCACTGATTTCATGCAAACTGAGAAAAGGAATTGTACCTAAGGGTGGCAGGCCAGGATAAGGAGTGGTCACATGTCCTGGACTTTATACTGAATTAGGAATGAATATGGAAGCAAGTAGCAATTTGTGGTTCTCACCCCAAAAGCACAGCAGGATCTCAGATCAAATAAAAGTTAATGAATACATATGATAATAAGAAATATTTAAAACTGCTTCAAATTACTGAAAAATAATAGAAGAAAGCATAAGATATTACATATAACAACTAACTTGAAAGAGATCAAAGAGAGAGAATTTAAGAATCATTAGACTCCTGGAAATTCATGACCCAAAAAAGAGAGCTTAGACAATATTTCAAAGAACATAAAAGAAAGCAGCCCAGATCTCTTAGAACCAGGGGACGAAGTAAAAATAGAAAGAATTCACAGGTTGCTTCCTTAAAGAAATCCCAAAATAAAAACTCTCAAAAAAAATTATAGCCAAAATCCAGAGTTTTAGGTCAAAGAAAAACACTGGAAAAAAGCCAGAAAGAAAGAATTTCAATACCAAAAAGCTACAGTCAAGATCACACAAGATTTATCAGCTACCACTTTATAGAAGCAGTGAGCTTGGAATATGATGTAAGATAAGGCAAAAATATAGGTTTACAGTCAATAATAATTCCCCAGAAAAACTATGTATAATCCTATGAAGAGAAAAATGGACTTTCAATAAAATAGAGTATTTCCAGACATTCCTGATGAAAAGACCAAACATGAGTAGAAGTTTTGAAATATAAATATAAGAATCAAGATAAACATAAAAGGTAAATATAAGTGAGCAAGATAAGGTACTAAACAAGGAAGACTGTTTATGTTGTAATGTGAGGAGATGATAATGTGGAGTTTCTTCAGAACTCCATCATTATCAGGAGTCATGGATGGAGTCTTAGAAGATTTAGGAGTAGGTTTTTTTATGTTTTAATAACGTCTAAAAATAGATGAAAGGGAAAGGAAAAAAGAATACACTGGAGCATGGGAAATAGGGTGAAGAGGGATGTGGAAAATTATCTTACCAAGAAGACTTAAATCTTTCATCTGAACTGATCATAAGGAGGAAGAATACACACAGTTGGCTTCAGAAACACATTTCACTCAATAGGGAAGCGGAAGAAAAAGGGGATAAGGGAGAGATCAATAAGAAGATAGAGTAAATTAAGGAAAGAACTCACCTAGACAAAACAAACTTTAACTATGGAGGGTAAGTCATGAAAAAAGGTTAAAAAGAAAAGAAAGAAAGGATAAGAACCCGTGATTGGGCTTCAGCAGATTGTGTCAAACCTAGGGCATGGGTGCTGAGCATACTCCTCCTCTTATTACCCTCTAATAATAAGTGGAGGGTGAGGGAGATGATCTATGATCAACACAGTGATCAGCCATATTCAAGAAGATTCATGAAGAACCATACTACTGAGCTCCTAACAGAGAGGCAAAGGACTCAGGGTGATGACTGAGATATTTCATGTATATTTATATCTATCTATATATATGCATACACACATATATGTATTCATGTATTTCTTTTTTTAACAGTCATTCATTGCAGAAATTTGTTTTGCTTTATCATGTATATTTGTTATGAAGCTTTTCTTTTCAGTGGAAGGTGGTAAAGATGAAAGTAAGAGGGAGAGAAGGTGGATTTTTATCAACTCGGAAAATAAAATAAACTTTAAAAAATAAAGTACATGTTGAATGAAGCTAAGGTTAGAAGGGAAATAGTTATGGGGGCTAGCAGTGGGGCAGAAATCTTTGCAGCAAGTTTCCACAATAAAGGTCTCAACTTCAAGAAATATAAGGGACGGATTCAAATTTCTAAGAATAAGGGCCATTCCCTAATTTTAAAATGGTTAAATAATATAAATAGGCAGTTTTCAAGGAAATAAATCCAAACTATCAGTAGGAATGCAAAAAAAAATGGTCAAAACCAATGATAATTAGAGAAATGCAGATTAAAGTAACTCTGAGATTCCTCCTCCTTACCCCTTCAAATAGGCAAAATTGACAAAAATAGAAAATGACAAATAATGGAGGGATTGTGGGGAAACAGGCACATTAATGCATTGTTGGTAGAATTGTGAATTGGTCCAGCCATTCTAAAAAGCAATTTGGAATTATGCCCCCAAAAGTTACTAAACTGTTCATGACATATCAATACCACTACTAGGCCTATGTCCCAAGGAGATCAAAGAAAGAAAAAAGGACTCATGGATACAAAAATATTTATAGTCATTTTTTTATAGTGGCAAAGAACCAAGAAACAAGGGGGTACCCATCAACTAGGGAATGGCTGGATGAATTATATTATGTTAATTTAATGGAACATTATTATACCATAAGAAATGACAAAAGCAATGGCAGAGAAACCTAGGAAGACTTACATGAACTGATGCAAAGTGAAGTGAGAAGGATCAGAATAATAATTTATACAATAACAATATTGTAAAGACACAACTTGAAAGACTTAAGGATTCTGATCAACAAAATTAGCAGCCATGATTCCAGAAGATTGATAATGAAGAAAGCTACTCACTTTCTGATAATGAGGTAATGGACTAAAGATGCAGAATGAGACAAATGTTTTCACATGGCCAAAGTGAGAATTTGTTTGCATATTTATACAAATATTTGTATTTCATATTTGTAACAAGGGTTTTTTCTTTTTTTATTTAGCATTTTCCCCCAAATATGTGTAAAAACAATTTTCAACATTTGTTTTTAAAATTGAGTTCCAAATTCTTTCCCTCTCTCCCCACTCCCCTCATTGAGAAGGGAAGCAATTTGATATAGGTTATACATGTAAAATCATGCAAATCATATTAGTCATATTATAAAAGAAGACATAGACCAAAATAGAAACCTGAGAAAAATTAAAAAGTATGCTTCCATCTGTATTCAGACTATATTAGTTCTTTCTCTGGAGATGGTCGTTCAATGAAATAGAGGATTTTCAAGCATTCTTGATGAAAAAAACAGAGCTGAACAGAAAACTTGACTTTCAAATACAGGAAGCAAGAGAAGCATGAGAAGGTAAACAGGAAAAAGAAATCATAAGGAACTTATTAAAGTTGAACTATTTACATTCCTACATGGAAAAATGATAATTGTAACACTTGAGACTTTTCTCAATATGAGGATAGTTGAAGGGAATATATATGTATGTATAAGAGGATGCATGTGTGTATAAATATATATGTGAGTGTGTGCATATGTATGTACATGTATACATAGACAGAAGGCACAGGATGAGTTGAATATGAAGGGATGATATCTAAAAAATAAAATTAAGAGGTGAGAGAGGAATATGTTGGGAGAAGGAGAAAGGGAGAGATAAGTTAGGGTAAATTATCTCATATAAAATAGTCAAGAGAACATTGTTACAATGGAGGGGAAGAGCAGGAAGGTGAAAGGGAATGGGCCAACCTTACCTGCCATCTTAGGTCCACCCCCTCTCTTATTTGATTCTTAAAATCCTTTTTGAGCTCTTCCATGGCCTGAGACCAATTCATATTTTTCTTGAAGGCTTTGGATGTAGGAATTTTGACTTTGTTGTCCTCTTCTGAGTGTGTGTTTTTATCTTCTTTGTTACCATATTAACTTTTTTGGAGGGGGAATGCAGGGCACTTGGGGTTAAGTGACTTGCCCAAAGTCACATGGCTAGTAAATGTTAAGTGTGTGAGGCTGGATTTGAATTCAGGTCCTCCTGACTCCAGGGCCAGTGCTCTATTCACCATGCTACCTAGCTGTCCCACCATACTAAGTTTCTATAGTCAGAATCTTTTTCTGTTGTTTGATCATTTTTTCCAGCCTATTTCTTGACTTTTAAGTCTTTGCTAAAGTGAGGTTCTGCTTCCAGGATGTAGGGCATAGTGTCACAAGTTTAGGGGTTTTATGCAGCTATTTTCAGAGATCCTTCTAGGGCCCTGTAAGTTTTCAGTTCTTCCAAGGTGGTACGATCTAAGGAGAAGTATGTTCACTACTCTCCTGGTCTGTGCTCTGGTCTGTGAGTGACCACAAGCACTCTTTTCTACCCTAGAACTTGATGAGGGTCTCTGCTCCACTGCAGCCACAAATTCTGGTGTGCTGGTGCTCCTCCTTGCCCTGGGACTGTCACCCAGGACTGTGACCCAGATCCGAAGATGGGCAGAGCAACAAAATCTGTCTCCAGTGCCGGCAAAGAGACCCCTGTTATCTCCTTCTGACCATTTGTTCAATATCCTTAACATCTGTGGGCTGAGAGCTCCAGAAGCAGCCACTGCTACTGTTGATTCAGTCACTACCAAGGCCCGCTTCTGGTTTGCTGGGGCATGGTCTACACTAGGGTGGCCTGTGCTGGAAAGCACTTCACTCTCACCCTGGTGGAACAGATCTTTCCTGCTCAACTTCTAAGTTGTCTTGGTGGGCAGAAAATTGTTTTACCCCAGCCTTTTGTGAGTTAAGCTACTCCAGAATTTGTTTAAAGGCATTATTTAGAAGTCTTTGGAGAGGTTTGAGCGAGAGCTCAGAGGAGTCCCTGCCTTCTCTCTGGCATCTTGGCTCCTCCCCTCCCTATTTTTTCCCCCAATGGCAGGAAGGGAAGTAGGGAGGAAAAAAATGCTAGTTAATTAAAAAAATAAAAATCAAAACAGAAGCAATAGAAATTATTTGGAATGTTGAAAGCAGGCATTCCCATACCACCCAAGATGGAGGCACCCACATAGGAGATGCCAGGGATGTACCTCTGGGAGAAGGCATAATAAGATGGCTGACTACAGAAGAAGCAGCCTCTTTCCATTGGCTGTGTAGCTGGGACTTGATGCATCCTTAAATCTACCTGAATAAGGCACAATTATTCTCTTGACAGCAGCAGGTGTTGAGGGGTGGATGATATGATACTCACAGCAGGGATACCATATGGAAGATTCTCAGGGCCCCCTTCTCTTCCCCTTTGGTCCTGAGCCAGAGAGAAATAGGTTTATACTTGAGGTTTTGCTCTTATTTCCTTTGTCCTTTTCAGTTCTAGATATATGGACTAGATTCCCTGACCTGGGAGTTTGTGCCATGGAGACATTGGAACCCAGAATTTCCAGGCTGAATGTTGCTAGCCATCAGAGAATACTTGAGAAGTCAAGGTCGTAGGACTCCAGCCTGGGGTTAGGATGATGGTTGGGGGAAAGGTGGAAGGAATGCTTTGGACTTGTAACTTGGTGAGACTAATTCTATATAGAACTGAGATAAACTATGAACTCTTCCAAAGACTGAGGGAGAAGAGAGAGGATCATGTCCCTGATGTGTTAGAGTAAAGGTTTGTATGGTTTTTTCTTGCTATGCCTTTGAAGTAAATGTTTCTTCATAAAAGTGAATCCGAATGTTAAGTGATTACATGGTGCTGCTTGAACCCTTAAAATTGAAGGAACAAAATCAGTAGGGACTTGGGACAAGAGAACTTCCAAACCCATAAGAGTAACAGAAGAACCCGCAATGGGGGATCCTTGTCACCCTATTTATCCTGAGAATTAAAGTCTGGCTAGGCTCTGAATGAGCAGGGGAATTGTGCATGTATTTAATTTGAAGACTTTGTATGTATCTTAAGGCGTCTGCATGTAAAAAGGGGATTTTTTCCTAAAAGTGTTTTAAATACCTAAAACTTCTTTTTTAGGAAAGTTGCTTAAAACTTCTTTCCAATTGAATTTACCCTTCAGATCCCATTGCTAACTTTGTTAGTGTTTCTGGATGCTAAAGAGGCAAAATAAAAATCAGAAACAAAAACAGGAATAAAAAGAACATAGATGTATTCATAATATATTGACTATATCAGAACAAAGAAGTCCATCTTTGCAGCTTGTAGGAAAATTCAGATCTAGGGCAGGACTATCAGGGTTCTGACCAAAGTGCAGGCATTGCGGGTGGAGAGTGGGGAGAAACAGGAACACTTACACCTCTCCGCAGTCATCCATCTTGCCCATCCTTGAACTTCCTGGCCCTCTGCAGGCTCATAATTCATGGCACAACCCTTCCAACCCTTCCCCCAACTCCAGTTTGTGCTTTTGCCTGGCTACCACACCCTTGTTTGTATTTATCACTTCTCTCCAGGGGTAGCTGGAGGGCAAAGTGGATAAAACGCTGGTCCTGAAGTCAGAAGACCTGAGTTCAAACTCACTCTCAGACACTTACAAGCTGCAAGGCACTTAATCTCTGCCTCAGTTTCCTCAATTGTAAAATGGAGATAACAATGGTACCTACTTTCCAGTGTTATAATGGAGATCAAATGAGATATTTGTAAAGCACTTAGCACAGTGCCTGACACATAGTAGAAGCTTAATAAACACTTGCTCCATTCCTTTCCTCCCTTATCAAGACTTGCCTTTTCCTGATACTTTGTCTCTACTATGCTTCCTGCCAGAAATGTGGGGTTGGGAACTATCAGTTGTTTTATGCAAGCAGGAGGGGGACTCCCTTTCTGTCATGACTGCCCTCAGGATAGACTATTCTCTGCAACCTCATCCCTCCCAACTGAATGTGCCTCCAACATAAGAATTCCTAGAGATTCCTTTGTTTTAAGGAAAGTACAACTTCATACAACATGAACATGCTACTCCAAAGTGGATTTAGGTCAGACATACAAATAGGTTTAAAAATAGCTTAGATAAATTACTAATGGGAACAGACTGATTTTAAGGAAAGCTGGACTATTTATGATGTGCCCTAGGCCCTCTCCCTCTAAGTGCTCTCTCAGTAATTTTATTACCTCCTATGGGTTTAACAAACATCTTTATTCAGATGACTTAAATTTATATATCTAATCTCATTCTCTCCCCTGAGTTTGACTGTTAAACATTTCAAATTAGATGCCATGGAGACAAACTCCAGGACATGTCTCAAACTCACCATATTCAAAACTGAACCCATTGTCTTTCCCCTCAAACCTTCCCCTCTTCCAAAGTAGCCTATTTTTCTAAAGGCATCTTCCCAGTTTCCCAGATTTGTAACCTTGGTATTATCCTCACCTCCTACACTCTCTTATTCCACATATCTAATCAGTTGCTAAATCTGGTCATTTCTACCTTCGCATTTCTCATTTCACATCCCTTCTCTCCATGTACGTAGTTTATCCCTTAGTATAGGCCCTTCTCACCTTGCACCTGGATTATTATAATAGCCTCCAATTGGCTTCCCTACCTAGAGTTTCCTACCACTCAAACACATCCTACACATTGCTCCCAAAGCAATCTTTCTTAAGTATACATCTTAACCATGTGATTCCAATATTCGTTATACTCCATTAGTTTCCTATAACCTCAAGGACAAAATATAAAATACTCTTGTTTGTGTTTTGATCTTCCCTGTTACTACAGTAACTTTCTGGGGTCAGGTTTTCTTTTGCTCATTTTTTTCCAGTCTATTTAGTGACTCTTAAAGTTGGCTTCTGTTTCCAGGATGGAGGGGTCACTGTCCCAAGCTCCTTGCAGGGCCCGAGGCCTGACTGCTGCTTTGCTGCACCACGGCTGTGAGGGCTCGCTGTTGGCCTGCTGTGCCACCAAGCCACTGCGCCAGGACTGCAGGACCTTGTCACTGACTGTGTCGGGAATCAAGGCCCCCTGCTGGCTTGCTGGGGCACAGCCTGCTGTGGGCTTCCTGCATACCTCCTGCACTTGACTATGATCCCTTTTAACCTGGATGAAGCAGATCTTTCCTGTCAACTTCCTTGATTGTCTTGAGCGGGAAAACTGTTCCATCACATGTTTGTTATTGACTCTGCTGCTCCAGAATTCATTTTGAGGCATTATGTTATAGTTGTTTGGAGGTAAATTTGAGAGAGTTCAGGGGGGTTCTTGCCTCATTCTATCATCTTGGCTCTGCCCTTCACAAAAAGTGCTTTTATATAAATGTATATGTATATACACATATACACACATATGTATGTATATGTGGGTATATATACATATGTGTATATGTGTGTATATATATATATATATATATATATATATATATATATACACATACACACGTGTGTGTACACAAACACAGATTCTTTCATTCTGTTTAGGAAGGAGTTTTTGGAGACATATACCTAGTACTGGTGTCACTGAACCAAATGGTAGGCACAGTTTAGTGATTATAATCAAGAATTACTTATCAGTGATTCTTGATGAAAAGACCAGAGCTGAATAGAAAATTTAATCTTCAAATACAAGGTTCAAGAGAAACATAAAAAGAAAAACAGAAAAGAGAAAACATAAGGGATTCACTAAGGGTAAAGTGTTCCCCATATGGGAAGATGATACTTGCAACTCTTAAAAACTTTATCACTATTAGGGAAGGTAGACAGTGGACTGGGGTGTGAGTTGACTTTTATGGGATGATATTTAAAAAACATACAAAATTAAGGGGTAAGAAAGAGGGGTGCACTGGAAGAAGGGGAAAAGGAGAGGTAGAATGGGGTAAATTATTTTATGGAACTAGAACAAATGTTAACAAAATTCATCTGAAAGAATAAAATGTGAAGAATATCAAGGCAATCAATGAAAAAAATGTGAAAAAAAGATGACCTAGCCATACCAGATCTCAAACTGTATTATAAAGTGGTAATTACCAAAACAATCTGGTACCAGCTAAGAAACAGAGTGGCGAACCTGTGGAATAGATTAGGTATATAAGACATAGCAGTAAATGAACATAGTAATTTAGTGTTTGATAAACCCAAAGACCTAAGCTTTGGGAACAAGAAGTCACTATTTGAAAAAACTGCTGGGAAAACTGGAAAATAATATGGCAGAAACTAAGTATAGACCAAATACCTTGCACTGTTTACCAAGATAAGGTCAAAATGGGTATGATTTAAACATAAAGGCTGATACCACAAACAAATGGATAATATTGATTATATGAAATTTAAAAGGTTTTGCACAAACAAAACCAATGCAGACAAAATTAGAAGGAAAGTAGAAAGCTGGGAAACTATTTTTTACATCAAGAGTCTCTGATAAAAGCCTCATTTCTCAAATGCATAGAGAACTTACTCAAATTTATAAGAATATAAGCCATTTCCAACTGATAAATGGTCAAAGGATATGAACAGGTAATTTTCAGAAAAAGAAATCAAAGCTATCAATAGTCATGTGAAAAAAAATCTCTAAATCGGTATTGATTATAGAAATGCAATTTAAAACAACTGTGAGGTATACCTATGAGATTGGCTAAGATAACAGAAAAGGGAAATGACAAATATTAGAGGGGATGTGGAAAAATTGGGCCACTAATGCACTGCTGGTGGAGTTGTGAACTGATCCAATTATTCTGGAGAGCAAAATATACAAAAAAAGGGAAAAAGACCTATTTGCACAAAAACATTTATAACAGCTCTTTTCGTGGCAGCTAAACAAGCTGTGGTATATGATTGTAAGGGAATACTGTTGTGTTATAAGAAATGATGAGCAGGCTGATTTCAGAAAAATCTGGAAAGACTTACATGAATGGATGCAAAGTGAAGTGAGCAGAACCAGAGGAACATCGTACACAGTAACAGCAATATCATATGATGATTAACCATGAATGACATAGCTATTCTCAACAATACAATGATCCAAGACAACTCCAAAGGACTTATAATGAAAAATGTTATCTGCATTCAGAGAAAGAACTGATGGAGTCTGAATGAAGATTGAGGCATATGATTTTTCACTTTTCTGTGTGGTTTGTTTGTTTGGTTTTTTGGTCTCTGTATTCTTCCACAACTTGACTAATATGGAAATATGTGCTACATGATTGCATATGAATACTGTATCAAACTGCTTACCATCTCAGGCAGGGTGAAAGAGGAGAAATGAAGGAAAGAATTTTGATCTCAAAATTTAAAAAAAAAATCAATGTTAAAAATTGTCTTCACATGTAATTTGGAAAAATTAAATATTTTAAAAAGAAGCACTTTTTGTTTTAGCAAAGAACTGAAAATGAGATGAGTACCTATGAACTGGGGAATGACTAAACAAATTATGATTTATGAATATAATTAAATATTATTGTGCCATAAGAAATGATGAAAGGAATGTATTCAGAGAAACTTGGTAAGACTTGTATGAATTTATTCATAGCAAAGTTAGTAGAATCAGGAGAACAATTTATATAATGACTATAATATTGTAAAAGAAAGCAACTTCAATGGACTTAAGAATTATGATCAATGATCAATTGTAAATATAGGTATAGAATGAGGCTTATATCTTCAGATATGATCAATATATGAATTTATGGAGGGTAGTGAGTGAGTATGCAGTAGAGGGCTGAGGAAAGCTCAGAAAATGACAAAGAAGAATAGGGCAGCATTTGTACTACTTTGTTGAATTATATATCTATATCTATATCTATCTATCTATCTATTTATCTATAAATATATAACACATATTTATATATATAGATATATCCCAAGTTGTAGGTAACAAGGATTCATGGTTTCATATTTAATACTTCTTTCTGTTCTTTGTATAATAACAATAGCTAGTATTTGGCCCTTTAAGAATTTTTTTTTTTGCTTTTTGGAGGGCAGTTAGGGTTAAGGGACTTGCCCAAAGTCACACAGCTAGTAAATGTGTCAAGTGTCTGAAGCCAGATTTGCACTCAGGTCCTCCTGACTCCAGGGCCGCGGCTCTATTCACTGTGCCACCTAGCTGCCCTGGGCCTTTAAGATTTGCAAAATATTTTACAAATATTAGCTCATTTGATTAATATTTTGATCATCATTTCAACACTCTTGAGAGGTAGTTGCTATTATTTATCTCGATTTTACTGATGAAGAAACTCCCGCAGACAGAGGCTAAGTAACTTGTCCAGTGTCATAAAGCTAGTAATTATCTGGGGCCTGATTTGAACTCTGTTCTTCCTAACTTTTGCTCTATACATTATGTCATCTAGCTATATGTGGAAATATTCATATTGTGGATATTTTCCAAGTTCATAATAATCATAAAATTTTGAAAAAGCAACAAAAATAAGCAGCCAACCAACTAACCAACTGCATAGAATGGAATTCCTCTCTAAGTTACAGAAATGTTTCTTTCCCAGATATGGGTTGAACTAGTTGGCCTCTGATTTGACCTTCTGAATCTGAGATTGTCTTATTTTGTTATTCTTTTTAAAATGCCCATTCCGTATTAGAAAGTTATATGACTATAGAAAATTCACTTAACTTCTCAGAGTCTTTTTCATCCTTTGTCAAATTTGGATCTTAATAATTTCACTACCTGTCTCACAAAGTCATTATGAAGAAGTACTTTATCAATGTAAGTTAATTTTATTATTCCTAATCATTGAGATTGACATTAGGATACCCGAGCCTTTACCCGATGATTCCTTAGGCTCTCCATCAGAAGTGGAATCCTGAGTTGGAGGAGTAATAGGGCAGATCCCTGGTGGGAATTTTTAAATTATATCCTTAGTTCTGAGTGACTTTACCTCTCAATTACATGTTTCCTGAGTGTTTGCTTTCTGATAGCTAAAAAATGAGAACAAATTTTCATTTTCCATCTTTTTCTATTTAAGCCAATGCCCTTTTGTATTTTTATTTTACTTTTTTTAATTATACATAAAAACAATTTTTAACATTGATTTTTAAAAATTTTGAGTTCCAAATTCTTTCCCTCCCTTCCACCTTTCTCCTTTTCTTGAGAAGGCAAACAATTTGATATAGATTTTACAGGCGCAGTCATGCAAAACGTATTTCCAAATTAGCCATTTTGCAAAAGAAAATGGATTTTAAAAACCCAAGAAAAATAAAGATAGTAAAAAAAAATATGCTTCAATCTGCTTTCAGACTCTTATCAGTTCTTTGTCTGGAGGTGGATAGCATTTTTCATAATAAGTCCTTCAGAATTGTTTTGGATCACTGTATTGCTGAGAATAGCTGTGCCATTCAAGGTCAATCATTATACAATATTGCTGTTATGATGTATAATGTTTTTTCTGGTTCTGTTCACTTCACTTTTAGTTCATATAAATCTTCCTAGATTTTTCTGAAAGTATTCTGCTCATTATTTCTTATAACACAAGAGTATTCCATCACAATCAAATACCATAAATTGTTTAGCCATCCCCCAATAGATGGACATCCCTTCAATTCCAGTTCTTTCCTATGATAGAAAGAGCTGCTATAAATACTTTGGAAATATTTGTCCTTTTCCTTTGATATCTTTGGGATACAGACATACTTGAGATGTTGCTGCGTCAAAGGGTTTTATAGTTTTACAACCCTTTGGGCATAGTTCCAAATTGCTCCCCAGAATGGTTGGAGAACCAGCTCACAATTGTACCAACAGTGTATTAGTGTCCCATATATTGTATATTTTTAAGCCATCGTCCTTTTCTCTGGATAGTATTTTAGAAAACCACATGATCTATCTTAAAGTCTACAATAGCACATAAAAAATCCGTTTTAATCAGCCCCAAATAGTTTAATGGGCACTTAGCAGTCCCCAGGGACTTCTTTAGTCAGCATATGTAGGAGACCATTTAGAAATCAGCAAGTAAACTAACATTAGACCAAGAAGATTGTTAGAAAGCTCAGCCAGATCTGAGCTTTAATGACAATTATAACAATTTGTCTAAATGTTTGGTAAGCTATAAGCTCAAGATTATTTGCTCCTGTCAAGATGAGTTTTAATTATATCTACACATATATCACAAGTAACACTCACACATGGTCTACTGAATTTGCCATCTGGGTGAAGATTCTCTCCTGGAGCCCATTAGCCTCATTCACTCACACTGTCTGGCTTTTGCCAAGAAATTGGAAAAAAAAAAAGATCCTTCTTTTTGGTTTGCTTTTTAATTGTTGTTCTAAGTATCTGCAGCTCTATAATTTGGTCAGTCAATTCAGATTAGTCCAGAGTAAGTGGAAGATGCCTGTTATTCACTGTCCATAGAGTAAGAAAGCACTCTGAATTTCTTTTTATAGAAGAGAGATCCCAATATAATTTAGATCTATATTATTTGTTCCTTTTATATTTATTTTTTTTTGTACTGCCCAATAAGAACTTCCTAGAATTCATTTCTTATGCAGTTAATCACATGTAATTTCATTAGTAGGGTGGTTTAAGCAGGTATAATTAAATTTCTTTCCTCCATTTGTCAGGGGAGTGGCACAGGAATGAGGTAACTTGCTCAGAATAAAACTAGGTAATACTTTCATTTGTATTATTAGAAAGAAGTTCAAAGTATTTTAGGAAAAAATTCCTTTATTTCTGTGGTGAGCACATAGTAGGTATTCAATTCTTGTTGGATTGAAATAGCTTCATTTATGCAAAGGCATAGAAACATCTGAGTTGAGATGTCACACTGACTGGGGCTATAGTACCTTGCCCTCACTGTCCTATTCCTATATCTAGTCATTTGGTCCTCTGTTGAGTTCCATGCTAAAATAAGCCTGACCCCTTATTACAAGTAAGCTCCCTGTTCTCACATTCACTGACCTGTCAAACTATACCCACTCCCCCTTTGTTATTCCTGGCATAATTTAATTTTTGGCTCTAGCCAAGGGTTTCCCCAAAAAGGTGGAAATGAAAGAGGTATCCAATGTACAATATGAATCTGGAACAAAACCGTTCATTTATTCCCACACAGGAAGCAATGTAAACATATAAACGCAGCTTGCATAAACAGAATTTAAACAATACTCATCAGCTTAACTTACTTTAACTAGTTTAGTCAGTTGGGAGGCTAATATTAAAGCCTAATTTAGGACATAAATAGTTCTTGCAAGACTGATAATTAACCATATTACATTTCACCTCTATTAACATTGTCAGGCCAAGCTTGATTTTTCTGGTGGCCTCTCTCTGAATCTAGCTAGCCCAACACTGTCTAGGAGCTCTCCTCAGGCTGTTTCTTAGGTGTCAGGGAAGCAGAAGATAACTGCTCTTGCTGCAATCTCTCTAGACTTTCCAAAACTCACAAGGCTAATAGGAAAGACTAGAAGGAAAGTAATGAGAAACAAAGGCAGTCAGGTCCTCAGTACAAGTTGAGGCAGTTGGGTTTATGCTCTATTTGTTAGAGAAAGGTTTTCCTTGGATATCTGTCCCTTGCTGAAATCACTTCACAACACCTGAAGGCTGGCATCTAAGAGGGCCACCGGATGGAGGCCAGCACTTCTTCAAGTAGGTGGGACACCCTGTGTCATCAGCTCTTCTGCTGTAGGTTTTTTTTAATGCTGACTCAAAGCCAGACCTGAACTCTAAAAAAAACGCACCAGAAACAAGGAGAGAATATCTGCATATGCTTTTTGGGGTGAGGGATGGGAAGAGCCTCAATATACTCACAAACATTCTACACTGGGAAACAGCGTTTAGTAGTGCTAGACATAGAGTCAGAAACTCCTGGGTTCAAATCCTATTTTAGATACTTCCTAACTGTAAGACCTTGGCCACGACACTTAAACTCTTTAAGCCTCAATTTCCCCTTGTAAAATGGGGATAGTAATAGCTGAAGTACTACTTCACTTACTGCTTTTCCATCTCAAAGAGTTATGAGTCTCAACTGAGAAAATGCATGTTAAAAAAAAGGTACTTTGCAAGCCTTGACACCTTATATAAATGCCAAGGATCATCATCATTGTTATTATTAATATCACAGAATAAGGCATGAATTGCCTTTATTGTTTATATCTAGAAATTTGTCACACTTGAACCAGGCTGATAATTTTCCCATGATCCTTCTGACTCTTTATGTTGAACAATACACCATATAGACCACTTTCTTCCCTATAATAATCCTCAGTACTTCAATTAACCTATAACCTCATTGGCACGGTCACTCCCTTTGCCAGGATAAATACAATATACCTTTATGCCTTCTGATCCATGGCAATTCTTGTCCACGTACACTACATGAACTACAATTGTAACAGCAAAATTGGAAAGGATGACGCATTACAGTTTGCAAGGTATTTTGACTTAGAATCATAAAATTGTCAGACTGGAAGGGACCTTGGTGATTATTTACTCCAATTTTCCAGATGACTAAATTAAGGACACTTCAGAGAGGTGAAGTGAATTATTTGAGGTCTGGCAGTGAATTAATGATATGACCAGGACTACAATTTGGGTATCTTGACTCTTTCATTCTAGAACTTTCTAACTTCAAGTTGGATTAGAATTGGTGCAAAATAGGTTGTTTTTGTGGTTGGCAAATAGACTGTTGGCCTTTTGGAATAGATGAGGGAATCTTATTTCAGGTATAAGTATACCACAACACAGAATTAAGTGTTCAGGGGAAGTCATAGCTCTTGTTTCAGACCTAGGGAGCCTGAGGTGGTTAGCCTTGTTAGGCAGGTTGTGAAAAACAATTCTCTATTTAGACCAGGGTGAGACAAGGCCTGCTGGGCAAATAGCCAACAGGTGAATAAGGCCTCTATCAGAGCAAAAGAGTAGCTGCTGTTTCTGTGGGCTCAGGTTTCCCAGCAGAGACTATTTTTCTTCTGACCTGATCTAGGATCTTGGTGCTCACATTAATCTAATTTATGCAGTGAGACCCCTTTACAACCCTGAGTTGATGCCTAGATCTGATGCTCCCCTGTAGGAGAAAGGGTACTATAGTTTATAAGAGGAGACCAGATTTTTAATCTTAGTTTAGTCACTTAACTAGCTTTGTGTCATGGTGCAAACCCTGATGTCCCTGTTTGGGACTCAATTTCCTCATTTGTAAAATGAGGTTGATAAACATTGCCCTGCTTCCTTTACAGGATTATTAGGAAAATTAAATGAGATAAAGTCTATGAAAGTCCTTTGTAAACTACAGACTCTATATAAATACAGGGATTAAAGCAAATCAGTGTCAAAAAAGTATAGTGTACTAAACTGCAAGTCAGAAGACCTAGGTTTAAACCTGGCATCTGGTATTCATCACTTATGTAACCTTGGGAGAATTGCCTAACCTCTCTGTCTCAGTTTCCTCATGTATAAAATAAAGCCATTGTAGATGAATGATCCATTAATAAGCCTATTATGTACAGACACTGTTGAAAACAGGGTATACAAAGGCAAAAGCAAAATGGTCCTTATTTGAGGAGCTCATGTTATGGTGGGTTCTATGTGAACACATATCGGCATATAAATATAAGATATATGCAGAGTAGGTACACGGCAACCTTAGAGAGGAAGGCAGTCGCAGCTTGGGGAGAAAGGGGGGAGGTGTGGAGGTGTGGGAAAAATCTTGTATAGAAGGTGTTACTTGAGCTATTTTGAAGGAAGTCAGGAATTCCAAGAATTATAGGTGAGGAAGGAGAGCACTCCAGGCATGGGAACAACTGATGCAAATGTTGGGCTGATACTTAACAACTTTGTGACTGTGGGAAAGCCTCTTATCTAGGTCTCAGTTTCTTCAGTAAAATTAAGAGAATTGGCCTAGATGACTTCTGGCATTCCTTCCTGCTCAAATTCTACCACTAGAAATGGTTTTCATTTTTTCAAATGTATTCCTACTACCTAACACATTGGCTTGTACACAGTAGGCACCTAATTAAAGTTTGTTGAATTAAGAGGACCTGCTCTAACACCCTCATTTTATAAATGAGGAGACTGACCGCCAGGAGGGTAAGTTATTTGACCAAGGATGGGGCCTGCACTGCAGTTATTCCGATTCCTCGAATAGAGCTCTTTCTGCTCTGATAGTGACCATATCATGTCGTAACCAGAATTCTATTTCCAGGAACCATAGTATTTTAGGCTTGTACTGATTTTTCCATTCTAAGCGAGAGTGGAAGTCCAGGTTTGTTCCTTTTCACCAAGACAATAATGCATTCTGTACATTCTGCAGTTTATGCCAACGTAGGCACCTTCCGTAGGTAATCATAAATGTTTTTGAAGACGAATGGGCCAGAGGTTGGGAGAAATGACTCAAGCAAATTACTCAGGGCACTTAAGTCAGGAGGCTTGGGTTCTACAGTGGCTCTGTCACTCTTCTGGTGGCGTGGGCCTATTTCCTCCTCGGTAAAATGAGGAAGTTGGCACTAAATTGTCTCTTCCACTGGGTCGGGTTAATATTCTCTACGCACCATGCACCTTGAGGGCCAGCCCTAGGAAAATGGGCTCTGATCTGCCAGATCGTAGAGAAAAAAACACCTCGCCAAAGAAAGCCCTTCCCTTTCCCAGTGCTGGTGAGGCAACCGGGGGATCGTCACCAGCACACCCGGAGCAGGGCAAGGGCAGCGTCCGTGGGGAAGCCGGTCCCACATTCCCAAGAGGTGCAACCGGTCTTTCCCGCCCACGAGTGACCTAATTACAGGTTTCCTCTCCCCTGTGGGAAGGCTCCCAACGCAAACGGCCTAGCCCACCTCCTGGGGCCCAAAGTATCATAAGAGGAAGGCTCCTGCAGGGGCCCGGAGAGGATGGGGTCGAATCCATGGATACAACATGCCTGTCCCTGACCAAATCTAAGTTCCGCAGTTACAGAATCATAAGTCAAGTCCCGAGTGAGGGAGAGCACCAGGGCCCTCCTGGGAAGGCGCAAGGACGACGCCTGCGCCCTCGCCCCACCTAGGTATACTAGAGTATACCTTCCTTCTGGCCCCGGTGACCTACGGCGCCTGCGCAGTTCCGGGACTCCCTCCCTTCCGAGGCCCCGCCCTGAAGCTAAGGTGCCTCTTCCTCCTAGTTGGGCCTCAGCGCGCCCACACCCTACATCCCTCTCCCCATGCCACAGTCCGCACTGAAACTGCGGCTGCGCCAGCCCTTCTTCAAATTCCTGCCAGCTCCTCTCTCCTCCGCCTCCCTACGTCGGGGAGTTGACGTCAGTACGCCGGGCAGCCGCCATTACAGAGAAGCTGAGCTCTGGAGCTAGAGGAAAAGGAAGAGTAGCTGCCGCCGGCGCCCAGGTACCGGGGAGAGTCTGCGGGCGGAGGGCCGGTCCCGAGGAGCAAGCCCGGCCGCCACCCACAGGCCCCGCGAGAGGCGGTGGCAGTTGTGTGAGTGCGTGCTTGCGGCCGGAGCGGCAGGGAGAGGGTGCCGGTAGGGCCCAGAGGCGGCGGCGGCGGCAGCGGCATCATGGACGAGAAGGTCTTCACCAAGGAGCTGGACCAGTGGATCGAGCAGCTCAACGAGTGCAAGCAACTCTCGGAGTCCCAGGTCAAGAGTCTCTGTGAGAAGGTGAGGCTCTTCAGCAGGCTGGGGCCGCGGGCCCAGGGCCTGAGTCAGCGGTGCCCGCCCCCTCTCCCGGGAGGATGAGCTGGGGGCCCCCTCGGGTTCTGCGCGGGGATCGAAGGCTGGGGGAGGTTCCGCCTCCTCTTCCTCCTCCGTCCGGTGCGGCACCCTCGGCCTAGCCCAGCGGGATGCTCCGATGGTGGGGGGGGTGCGGAAGGAGGGAGGGTAGGAAGGCTTCCTCGAGGACCCCGTCGCGCCTTCTTCTGGCCGGGGCCGAGAGAGGGGGTACGGGCGACCTGCGGCAGAGGCCTTGGCTGGCAACATGGCGGAATCCGTCGGCTCGACCCGATGCCTTGTTCTCGGACCCTAGAGGAGGGTGGCCTGGCCTGGGGAAAGCCCTTCCTTCGAGCCCGGGCCTTGGTCCCCGCTTCCCGGGGCGGCTTGGCGCCCCCTGGCTCCGGTGCCGGGATTGGCTGCCGCCGCCGCCTCTGCCTAAAATGGCGCCGCTCGGCTGGGTCTCGGAGAGCTCGGAGAGGCCGGGTCCCGGCCCGCGGGGGGATGGCGGGTCGGGGAGCCTCGAGCTGAGGGGGGGGGGAGCCGGAGAAGCCTGGCGGTGCCGGGCGGGGGGTGGGGAGGGCCGGGGGAGGCGCGGGGGGGTGGTGTGTGTGTGTGGGCGGAAGGATGATTTAAGGGGGATTGATCTTGTTGCGTGAGGGGGAAGGGTTCAAAGACATTCCAGGATGAACAGTTTAAAGGTGAAATAAAATTCTAGAGTTAGGGTCTCCTGGACTGTGTGAAATAAGGGTCATTGAACTTTAAAAAATTGGATAGAAAATTCAGCTCTTGTTACAATGTATAACTTGCTCAAATGGAATTAAAGTGCATTCTTCCAACACCTAAGACCGCGAATTTTTCTTTACTTCTAAGAAATCTTAGTCTTGAATTTCAGATTTCCACGTAATAAGATTGATCTTTGTAGAATGGTCGTGGTGAAATAAAATTTCGGTGATAATTTCTTGCCAGTGAAAGAAACGCAAAATTGACAAACCATGTTAAATGTCTTTAAAGTGAGTGGGTGGTATCAGTAAAAGTCTGCAGTCTGTAACTTCTCTCAGCCTATTTTGTTGATATTCTTGCTCTTTATTTTTAAAAGAGCACCGTAATTTGGAGAAGTGCTGTTTGTTTTGAAAAATGTTGAATTTATTTCTTTGACATACTTAAGATGTAAAACATTGAGCTATTGTGAGTCAGCATCGTTCAATATATTAATATATTTCATCAGTCTCCCATGTGCAAATAGGGATCCACTTTGACTAACAATATTTTTGACTAGTTAGGTGAGGAAAATAAACTTAATGACCTTGTAATTCTTACTGAAATTATGTTGGTAATTGTGCTTAATATTTTTAAGATGGTTTTAAAAACTACACTTGTTACAATATTGGTGCATGATGCTATTAATAAAATTTACATTGAGGATCATAATCTTGTCTGAGGTTTGGTTAGACCTCTTTTTTTCACACTATTCACCAAATAAAATCTTCTTTGCACAGAATGAAATACATTCTAAAGTTATTCAGTAGAGAGGGAAATAAAGGATTACTTGTCAGGTGACTAAATGGAAAGCTTTGGATTAATGTCGAATATGAAATTTACATTTAAACAAAAACTGGTTGAAAATCTGTTGCACAATTCTTTTCCTGAAGATGTGGAAAGGTTCTTTGTGCTCCTGAGATTGGCAGCTTAAGAGACTGTGCTGTGAGCTGTCACCTAAGGTGACAGTTTTTAAAGTTTTCCATGCAACCTGAGTAGTCTTCTTCCATAGATGTGGTAGCAAACTGCAGATTTATGGAATTGAATTTGAATTTATGTTGGAATTCCAATTTCAGTTTGTCTTGGAAATGTGTGCTGGTTTTTCACCCCTAATTCAATAGCAGACTAGGATAACTTCTAACTGAGAGTAGGCTACAGAATATAGGTTCTGTACTTGCTGAGGTGGTCTGTCCATTCAGCTTAGTGCAGGACAAAAACCCCAACATAATCTTTTGATTTGAAAATCATTTTAAGTGTCAGAATAAAAATTATTCTGAGCCCTTATTTATTCTCCAAGTTCTGGCTTGTGCCTGGAATGAATGCACACCCTCTTCCCCTCAATCCACTTGAGATGTAAGTAGTATCTCCCTCCTTTTGCTCTGACTTGGATCTCTCTTTTTGGATTTGTTAAATTCTTTTGTTATTCGTGTTTGTGTGTGACAATGTAAATATATACCCGAGTGTGTATATATGTCAGTTTTGACATAAAGTATATTCTTGTATTTGCTGCTTCCCCCCCATTTTAAATTATAGAGCTTTTTGAGAGCATAGGTTGTTTCATAAAAATATTTCCAGCACCTAATACATTGCTTTTTGTTCTATGTATATTTCCTGCTAAATTCTCATTATAAGAACGTTTTATATGAACCTATAGTCCTTTCCAAAACCAAAGGATTTCTTTAATCTTTTATATTTTAATAGCTTTGTATTTGTCATGTGAACAAATGCATAGCACCTATTAGCTTCTGTGAAACACTTAACTGTGCTAAGAGCTGGGGAAGGAGTTGGATAAAGGTAAGGTTCTTGGCCATCAAGAAAATTCCCATTTAATTTTGAAGTTATTGAATAAAATACTTTTCCTGGATTGGATCTCTTTCTGTAGTGGAGGAGCTAATGATGACTTGATGACTAATTTGAAAGCTTTGGGTTAATGAGTATTTTGATAATCCCTTTTAAACAGTTTTTTTGCAGTTAGGTCATAAAAGGCTATTTCATGTAAGGTGAATATTATCTATTATCATTTTGCCGACCACTTTACCAGTCTTATTTTTTTTTCTCATTGTCTTGTTTATTTACTTTTAGTTCACAAGATTCGGTTCCACAATCCTTTGAGTTTCAAATTTTGTCCCCTCCCTTTCCCCCCCCCACCGTAGTGTGCAATCAGGTATAGGATCTGCAAATACTTTCACATTGTACAATATAGTCTGGTTGTACAGAAGGGTTGTAACCAATGGAGTGAACAATAGGAAAAAAGAAAACCAAACATGAAAAGGAACAATAGCATGTAGATTGCTTCAGTCTCCATTTAAACTCTGGTCTTTCAAGATCTTTCTCTGAATGTAGATAATCTCCTTCCATCCTGAGACTTGTAGAGTTGTCTTATAGCTGTGGGTTGCTGAGAAGAGTCTAGTTTATCAAGGTTGGTCGTCACACATATGATATATATGTGATTGTGTACAAATTCTTCCTGGTTCTGCTCTTCTCACTTAGCATCACTTTGTATAAGCCTCTCCAGGTACATATGAAGTCCCTCTCCTTCCCATTTCTTACAGCACAGTAGTTTCCATTACATTCATATACCACCACTTGTTTAGCCATTCCCCAATTGATGGACATCCCCTAAATTTCCAGTTTTTTGCCACCACAAAGAGAGCTGCAATAAGTATTTTTGTACATATGGCTTACCAGTCTTATTATGGTGTTATTTTGTGTTTTTCCTAAAATCTTAGTGAATTTCTATAAATTAATTTTTTTAATTCACATTTGAATTATTTTGAACATAGCAGTTTTGATAGATCTGAAGAGACAGGCTCATTGATATAAAACTGTACTCCCCCCTGAGCATTTGTATCTGGTAAAAAAAGTAGATTTTCCTAAATCTCTCTCTTAAACTCCAGTCTTGCATCTCCAAATGCCTGCTGACATCTCCATCTACCTATGCTGTAGATATCAACTTTGGATCATCCTTGACTCCTCACTTCCCATATCCAGTCAGTTACTGAATCGTGTTGATTTTGCTTCCATGTATGTCAGTCCATCCCTTCTGCCCTGGTTGAGGCCATCATCATCTCACCTGAATTAGTTAGTGGCTCCAGACTTTCTCCTCTCCTATCCATCTTTTGCACAACTGCTAAAATGATATTTCTTAAAGCACAGATCTGACCATATGCTTAAAAAGTTCCAGTGGCTACCTTTTGCTTCCAGAATAAAATTAAATCTTCTGATTGGCATTTAAAGTCCTTTATAATTCAACTCCAGCCCGCCTTTACAGGCTTAACTTTACACTGTGCAGTCAAAAGCCAAATGAGACTGGTCTACTTGGTTTCCTTAAGGTTCCATCTCCAGCCTCAGAGACTTTGTTCTGGCTGTTTTACTGTTCCTACAGTGCCACTCCCATTTCATCTCTAATTTTGAATCACTGCTTTACTATAAACTCCTTCTTTAAGCTTTTCCTTAACACCCCCCTTCCATTTTGTTGTACTTATTTTGTCTATATTTGTAAACTGAGAAGGGACTGTGATTTTGGAGTTTTGTGTTAGTATCTTTGGTATCTAGCACTATACCTGGAAAGAAGGTGCTTACTTAATAAGTGGTGTGTTTGATTATTAGTTTTGATAATGTTAGATCCCTTTTGCAAAAACCTTTCTCAACAAGTAGTTTTTGTTTAAAAAATTATTTTCACTTTTAGAAGGAAAAATATACTGTGTAAAAATTCGGAGTAATTGTCAACATATGCTGATTTGCATTAAAGAGAACCCCATGCAAGAGTTGGTTTCAAAATGCTTATTGTATATTAAAATATTAAATAGTCAAATGACAGTAGTAATCTTTAATAATCTTAGTATTTTGTACCAGAGACCTATCAAAGTAGTGATGGATGAACAATCATCAAAAATAGCTACTTGTGCAGGAAGGAAAGAATAAATCCCCTAATAGTTAGAACATTGGATTTTATCTCTTACTAGTGTGCCTTTCTGAGATTTACAAAGCACTTTTCTCAACTCTGTGAGGTAGTTATTTCAAATATTATTAACAGTCGAGGAAACAGATTTATTTGGTTCAAGAACACAAAATATTCATTGTGCCGTGATTGGGAAGGTGGGGTGGGTCGCAATTTAATATTTTTTTCCCCAATCACATGTAAAAACAATTTTAAATGTTAATTTTAAAATATTTTGAGCTTCAGATTTTCTTCGTTCCCCCTCCCTGAGACAGTAACTATTTTTATATAAACATGTACAGTTATACAAAATATATTTCCACATTAGTCACATGGTAAAAGAAAACACAGACAAAAAACCCCACCACACATGAGAAAAATAAAGTAAAAAATAGTATACTTTGATCTGTATTCGGGCTCCATCGGTTCTTTGGAGATGGGTAGCATTTTTCATCATAAGTCCTTCAGAGTTGTCTTGAATCATTGTATTGAGAAAAGCTAAGAGAATAGCTAAATCATTCACAATTGATCATTGTATAATATTGCTGTTAGTATATACAGTGTTCTGGTGCTGCTTCATTTTGCATCAGTTCATGTATTACAGGTTTTTCTGAAATCCTCCTGCTCATCATTTCTTATAGCACAATAGTATTCCATTACAATCATACCACAACTTATTCAGCCATTCCTCAATTGATGGGCATCCCCTCAATTTCCAATTCTTTGCCACCACAGAAAGCATTGCTATAAACATTTTTGTACATATAACTCCTTTTCCTTTTTTTTTTTTAAGTCTCTTTGGGATACAGACCTAGTATTGCTGAACCAAAGGATGTGCACAATTTTATAGCTCTTTGGGCATAGTTCCAAATTGCTCTCCAGAATGGTCGGACTAGTTTATGACTTTACCAGCAGTGCATCAGTGTCCCTATTTTCCCACATCCTCTCCAGCATTTGTCATTTCCCTTTTCTGTCATGTTAGCTAATCTGATAGCCAATCTGGTACCTACGAGTTGTTTTAATGTGCATTTCTCTAATCAATATTTAGAACCTTTTTTCATTATGACTTTAGATAGCTTTGATTTCTTCATCTGAAAACTACCTCTTTGTATCCTTTGGCCATTTATCAATTAGGGAATGATTTGTATTCTTATAAATTTGACTCAGTTTTCTATATATTTGAGAAAGAGACCCTTTATCACAGATACTTGCTGTTTAAAAAAAAAATTTCCCACCTGTGCCAGAATTTCAACTCAGATCTCTTAATTCCAAGTTAATTGTTCTTTGCCACATAGCTTCTAACTTCTCACTGATAAAGTTTTAATATTTCAGCCTACCAACTATTTTTATACCTGTCATAGATAATGTAGTGATTGTTATTTTTTTAATTCAACATTTAGGAAAATGTTTTTACTTTGACTTCCAAAATTTAGTTTAACTTAAAAAAAATTTTCACAACCATTATGCTTTCAGGAACATCAAAGTTTTTTCATAACCAGAGGTTTGTTTTTTTTCCCAAGTATTCTTGGGGCAGCTAGCTGGCATAGTGGCTAGAACACTGGCCCTGGAGTCAGGAGAACCTGAGTTTTAACCTGACCTCAGACACTAGCTGTGTGAACCTGGGCAAGTCACTTAACTCTGATCACCTCCAGAAGCAAAAGTAAAAATTTTTAAAAAGTATTCTTTACCCAGGTATATTATTGTTTAAAATTTTGTGAGGCATATGCATCATATATAGAATGTTGGGTTATTATAAGTGGTTTATTTTTCACCTTTATATAGATTTGAAATAAGCATATTGTTTCCCATTGTTCATGAAAAAAACTTTTTGTCTTGTTACCTCAGTCTTCTATAAAGTACATGAAAATTCTGAAGATCGTTGAAGTGTTACATTTTTATACCAACTCATTTTATATATCATGTTCCCTGACATTTTCAGTCTTTAGAAAGAATGATCAGGATCACATATATGTATGTGACTAAGCCCTTAGAGCCGAGTTCAAATAATAATAGGCCTATTCTAATTTCTACCCTTTTTTTTTTTTGGCTTTTTGGAGGGGGGAATGTAGGGCAATTGGGGTTAAGTGACTTGCCCAAGGTCACAGGCTAGTTTTGTGTTAAGTGTCTAAGGCCGTATTTGAGCTCAGGTCCTCCTGACTCCAGGGCTGGTGCTCCACTCACCTAGCTACCCCCAATTTCTATCTTTTTTGTTCTATGAATTTTTGAAATAGGATTTTGGAAGTACAAAATTAGTTCTGAAAATTTCTATAAAGTCAAGATATTTAGAGAATTAATACTTTTTTTTTAACATTTTATATTCAAATTTTATTTTAGGTACCACACCACAATAATGAATGCCTTGACCCCTAGTCTTTTTTTTCCAAGCATAAAACTTGGATTTATGAAGTGTATATAACTTAACATTTCTGCTTTTAGAAATTAATGACAGTAAATTGTTAAGTTCATGTTCTCCATTTCTAAGAATGGAAATAAAAATATTCTCCTTAAGGTTACATTCAGAAACATGGGAATGACCATAAAAGTATCAGACTCTTTATTTTTTCTGTATATTCTATCCTCTCCCCCTAAGCCCCCCATCACCTGTTAAATAAAGCCACACAGGATTTTGTCTTGATAATAGTGATAGAAAAATGAAGTTCAGGGGATTAAGTATGTTGAATATAGGAAATGCATATACTTCATTAGATACCAAGGAATTGGGTAGTCAGCCAAGTCAGTCACCAAACATCATTGGCCTACTATGTGCCAGGTATTGGGAAAGCAAAGATAAAAATAAATGAGTCCTTGCTGTGATGGGGTGTTGAGGGGAACTTACATTCTTATAAACATGTAAAAAACAAAAAATATATTCAAGGTAAGGGTAAATTTTTTTTTGTGGAAGAGGCTTCTTGGAGTAGGCAGTATTTGAGCTGAGGTTTAAATGGGTTAGGACATCTTAAAATTCAAGCCATTGAAATCTGTGGGTGAGAAGAAAGTAATCAATATTTGGTTCCTCTTCTTAGAGAACTTAGTCTGATCTGGCTAGTAGAAGAAATAGACCAAACTAGTAGGAGATAAAATATGAATGCTTTAGGGGAGATACAAATAAATTACAGTGAAACTGCCAAGATGGGAGACCTTGCTTGTTTGAGGAAATAGCTTTGAACTATTCTTTGAAGGAAGATTTGGATTTAAAGGACAGGTAGAAATGTGAATGGAGTGGCTAGGTAGGATTTTTTCCCCCTTATGGAGAGAGTACTAACTATGAAGGTGGGAAAATGTGAAACCTTATTAATTTCTTTGGAAAAGAATGTGTTATTGCTGTCTTTAGGTCAGAGGGTTTATATATTATTAATGTCACCTAATAATACAGACCTAAATTGAGGTATTTAATGAACAGCCCTATAAAATGAAGGTTCCACTTTATTTTGGTATGAATTAATGAAGAATCTCTCTGAGAATCTACTAAGGAATTTGCTTGTCATTCAGTTTAATTAAATAACTTCTCAGATTTATTCTTTGTGAAAACTACCTGGTGACTATTGAATGGGATGGTAGCAGCCTGTTTATATTTGAACCAAAAATCTCTACAGATGGTACTGTGCTCTAGGTACTACCTGGAGTTCAAAAGATTATACTAAAATTTTTCAAATGAGGTTACTGTTACTACTGATTTTAATACCTTCACAGATGTTGCGCCATCTGTAAGAATATTTCTACAGGTTCCACCTGTTTGTACTGTGAATCAAATGCCTTTTGACATAGGCATGTAACAAAATGATATAGGTGGTTTAGATTCTTTTTGCCCTTGAAAGAGAGGAGAAAAAAATGGCTGACATTTTTTTTGTTGTCGTTTTCAGTCTGATTCTTTGTGACTCCATTTGGGGTTTTGGCAGAGATGCTGGAGTGGTTTTCCATTTCCTTTTCCAGCTCTTTTTACAGATGAGGAACTGAGGCAAATAGGGTTAAGTGACTTGCTCAGAGTCAAACAACTAGTAAGTGTCTGAGGCCAAATTTGAACTCAGGAAGATGAGTCTTCCAGACTCCAGGCCTGGCACTCTTTATCTAATGCCCCACTTTGGCTGAAATTAGTGAGATGAAAAGGGAAACAGTTTTGTAATTCAAGTATAGTCACTTTTCCCTTTAGTTCTTCTCATGTGGGTCCAGACCTTTACATTATGTTAATAATTAACATCTCCTTTTCCACTTTACAGTCTTTGTGATTATTGGAAGGATCTTGATATTATTTCAGACACCTGCATTTGCCGGTTGAGGGATAAAAAACCTTCTGGTGTCAAAATCCTGTGCCATCTTGTAGAGAAGTATGTCTGGCAAAGAGAGTTTTCTCCTTTAGAGAGGATTTGGAGGATTACTGATATTGGCTTTGTATAGTTTTCAGGCAATCAAACTAGAAGGATGGAGGTGCTGGGGAGGAGAGTGGTATATACAGATGGTACCTTTTAGGGCAATCATGGAATTAGGAGATATGTTTAAGGACAGCTTTTTACTAGCATGCATCTGCTTTTTAATTACCTTCAGTATTGCTTTTTTTTTTTCTATTTCTTATTTTCCATCGGACTTCTCCATTTTGAAAGCCCTTAGTCTGTTCTTATGACTGTATTGGACCACAATCATAATGGAGGTTGGGTCTTTATCAGCCCCTCTTATTTGTGTCTTCTTGGACAGGTGGCAGATTAGCCAGTGTAGGAAGATTTCTGTAACAACCAATAAAATTAGTTCGAAAATAGGATTGGCCCAAAAAAAGTGCTCTTGAATTTTAACTCTTTATTCTCTAGAAAGCAATGTAAAATATCTACTTAGCAAACTTACCGCTGTAAATTGTGTTCTTCCTGTAATGAATCTCCTGAATTACTTTAAGTATATATTTGACACAAACATTTTCCTATTAAGTAGTTAAGAAGAAAAAGGACCAGTACTAAAAAACTTCAGTGGAGGAGAGCTCAGTGAATTTGCCATTTGTTTTAGTGCTATGACTTTGGAATAAGATGGCAATTGTTGGGCAGAAATGAAACAGATCTTGGACTAAGGCATTTCTACTTAAGTTGAAAGGATTGTTCTGTATACCGTAATTTATTTGTGAAGGGTGGGAGGATCTTGACTGATGACTTCATTAGTCTCTTTATTTTTTGGGAATAGCATCCCACAAATTTGCCAGCTGTTATATATATGCAATTTTGCTTAAAAGAATTAGGTTTTTTTTTTGAAAACTATCAAGTTTAATCTCAATTGTGTCCATTATTGTGGTTATAAATAGTTTTAAGTTTAAATCTCCAAAACTATGACTTTTAAATTTTTTTGTGTTTGTCCTTTGTTTTCTTTATTAATTTATTTTTAGTTTTCAGCATTCGCTTCCACAGGATTTTGAGTTCCAAATTTTCTCACCATCACTCTCCCCCACATACACACCTCAAGACATGCGTTCTGTTTATTCCTTCCTCCAGTCAATCTGTCCTCCTTTTTATTACCTGTGTGTGCCACCATCCTGGTCCCGGTCCACCCCCATACCCCTTCTCTTATCTCCTTCTCTTCTATTTTCCTGCGGGGAAAGATAGATTTCTATACCCCATTGCCAGTGTATCTTATTTCCCAGTTGCATGTAAAAACAATTTTTGACATTTGTTTTTAAAACTGAGCTCCCCATTCTCTACCTTCCTCCCTCCCCCCTCTCATTGAGAAGGTAAGTAATTCGATATAGGTTATACATATGTAGTCTTGTAAAACACTTCCATAAATAGTCGTGTTGTGAAAGACTAACTGTATTTCCCTCCATTCTGTCCTGCCCCCCCCATTTATTCTATTCTCTCCTTTGACTATGTCCCTCCTTGAAAGTGTTTGCTTCTAGTTACCCCCCCTTCCCATTTTCCCTCCCTTCTTATCACTCCCTTCCCCCTTATCTCCTCCTCTACTTTTTCATACCCAATGGAGTATGTATGTTATTACCTTCCTAAGTATGGCTTTTTTTTTTTGAGGGGGGGAGGCAAGGCAGTTTGGGTTAAATAACTTACCCAAGGTCACACACTTAGTTAAGTGTCAAGTGTATGAGAACAGATTTGAACCCAGGTCCTGACTTCAGGGCTCTGTTCACTGCACCACCTAGCTGTCCCAAGTATCGCTTTTTTTTAAAAGCGCCTTTTAGAGTACTTGAAAAAGAGAGCCTCTCTTAATATGGATCTCTTGTCATTGAGCAGTACTGTTCTTAACCAGTGGTTTTAGAAAGGTAATTGTGTTTTA
This sequence comes from Pseudochirops cupreus, assembly GCA_028627135.1. Classification (NCBI taxonomy): domain Eukaryota; kingdom Metazoa; phylum Chordata; class Mammalia; order Diprotodontia; family Pseudocheiridae; genus Pseudochirops; species Pseudochirops cupreus. Next base: position 328,020,344 of record CM053581.1, read on the forward strand.
GGGATGGGAAAAGGTTAAAAAGTCAAGAAAGTGAACTTGCTATATGTAATGAATGATCCCTTGATAGAAAAGACTATAGTAACTGTATTAGAAGCACAAGAGTCCATGAACTTGTTTTTCAAAAAGTATTTTGGTTACTGTATTTAAATATAATTGGTTTTCTTTATGATCCCTTTTGTCTTATTTTATGCATTTAGAACATTCTGAGAAAACTGCAGCAGGGGTCCATGCCCCAAAAATGATGTTAAGAACCTTGTAAGAGAGATGTGTCCATGGTGATGCTGAAAACGACTTCATGATGATGTCATTTAACCTAGTTTGTGTTGCCTTACTCTGCCTACCAGTAAACTCTTTGTAATATTTGCATCTTCCTGTAAAAATTAATGAGGTGCTTAAGATAAAACTGAATTTCAGGAGTAGAAGAGATGTTAGAAATCACCTAGTTCAACCTCCTGTTTTGTAGATGGGGAAATAGGCCTAGAGAGAAAAGTAACTGGTTCTAGTGGAAAGAGGCTTAAAACTTAGTTCTCCTGAATCTCACTCTAATGCTGTTACACCAAAGTACTATTATCAGATGCTCTATGCAAGTATAAGTCATTAGAATCTGTGTCCTTTTTAAAAAAATCTTTGGATTTTGTGGTAATTTAACAATTATAGAGAACACATTTAAAACTCACTTGTAAGAATGTTGCTTGAAAATTGTTTATGCATCATTCATATCTATTTCAAAGTGGATTATTTATGGTTTAGTTATAAAATAATTGTATCTTCTCTGCCTCCTATTAATTTTTTGTTTTCATTTTGTGTTATCAAAATTGTTCCAAATGAGCTATCTTGTAGAAGTTCTTGATCTTTTGTGCCATGTGAAGCCTGTGAACCTCTTCTCAGAATGTTTTTAATGCATAAAATGTATAAGATTGCAAAAGTTAGTGAAAATGAGATAAAGATGTAATTGGTTTACCATCCAAGTATTCCTGAAATAGAGTCTGTGGACCCAAGGTTTTAAAGTACTCTCCTCTGTAATAGAACTAAATAGAAGGTATGTGTAATGCCAAACAAAGGCAACTTCCAAGGTTTAGATTACCAGCATAGCAAACTCCATTTATTCAACAACATTCACAGAACAGAGAAAGTCAAAATACAGTGTAACTTGTTTATTTAGGAAGTAAATTCTCAATTCAATTGCAGAGTATCAAGGTCCAAGTATCCCACCCCTGGCCAGTACATTAGTCAAAGTTAGCCCACTCCTGGGCAGTATATTTAGTCAGTCAACAAAGTCTCTCCTCTCAAATGGATATTAGTCTCCAATCATAAGCAAAGTACATTCATTTAGTCAGTCATAGAGGACAAAAAACTCAAAGGCTTCCCACCCCTGAATCTTAAAAGGGGCAGGAGAGCGCAAAAGGGCATCCACCCTTAAGTTACAACAAGGTTAAGATATCATCCCAGCATTGAATACCCAAGGAAAGGGCCTTTTTTCATCTTCACTCAAGGCAGGCCCTCAGCAATCTCAGTTCCTGGGGAGACAAGGCTCAACAAAGCCATAGCCAGTGTCCTCATCAAGTCACTCTCTGCCTGTAGAACAGTCCCAGAACCCCTGAAAACATCAGCAAGGCCATCTTCCAGGATTTCTGTGCAGGTACCAAAAGAAAATCCTCCGTCAGGGCTTCTGAACCAACAGCAGCACTGTCCTTCACCAGCAGGTGAATCTGGCAAAACAACATCAAAACAGACAGACAAAATACCAGCATCACAGCCATGCCTCCTCAGTTCTTGGCAGCTCCGGGTGGCAGTTCTCAAAAGTCATGGGCAGTTCCAACGGGCTCTCAGCAGTCTTTCTCTCAGCAACTCAGGCTCCACAATATTGGATACTGCTCTCCCAAAAGTCCTTCTGGCCTTCTCTAGGCTTGGGCCTCTCTCCCAATTCACGGATCCTCCCAGTTCAGCCCTCTCTCTTCACGTCAACAAGTGCATCCCACAAGTGGGTTTTAACACTCAACCCAAAAACCAAGCCAATACTGGGGCATATCCAAATTCTGTTACCATTACAGTATGAAAGAAGGTTTGTAATTTGTCCTTAATTTGTCCTTTTATCTTTTGGTTAAAAATGACATTTGATTAACTGTTTAAATATTACCTTAGCAATAATTATTACAAATTTAGATGGGACTTTTACTCCAGTTTCTTTTAAAAGGGTAGTAATGAATTTAAAGATTCTGATATCATTAGAGAAAATGAAGAAATCTATACTTCCAATTGAAATGAAAGCTAATTCAGAAAAGGCAAATCTGTAAAGACAGCCACTTGAATTCTGGTTGTCAAGTTACTTTCTCTTCCCTATGTATCCTATTCTGTGTCTGTATTCATAGAATCTTAGACTAGAACTCAGCAACCATCTACCCCAGCTCATACCTGAGCAAGGAACCCCTCTATTACATTTCAGTGGAAGGAATGACTTTCTCTTCCTGAGTTTAAATCTGCCTTTAGATACTTACTAGCTGTGTGACCCTGGGCAAGTCACTTTAACCCTATTTGCCTCAGTTCCTTATCTGTGAAATGATCTGGAGAAAGAAATGGCAAACTACTCCGTTATCTTTGCCAAGAAAACCCCAAATGGATGTGGTCATGAAGAGCGGGACAGGATTGAAATGACTGAACAAATCGCTTTCTTGATGTAAGCATCAAGCTGAGGTTGATACTTGCCTTTGCCTCTTTACAACTTCCGCCCTTCACTCCTGGTTCTGTGGCAGAATCAGTCTAATCGTTTTTGCCCAGAAATAGCCTTTCAAAAGACAACTGTTTTAACCTCCCCCTTTCCTTTTCTCAAATCTCAAGATCCCTCATTCTTCTTACTCATGCAAGACTTGGTCTTCATCATCCTGATGTGCCTCTTCTCTTATCTATAGCCTTTCTCTGATGTGTGCTCAGAGATGATACCATACTCTAGCTGTGGTTGGACTGAAGTGGAGTACATTGGAGACTGTTATCTCCTGTGCACCCTCTTGATGCAGCCCACAATCATAGTAGCTTTTTTATATCCGTGTTGCAATGTTTATAAATTTAGCTTTTCAGTCTACCCAGACCTGCAGATCTACTTAACATGAATTGTTGCCTAACTCTGGCTCTCCCATTTTGTACTTACGTTTTAAAAATCTACTTCTAGGGTTCTGTGGGGGTTTTGTTTGTTTTGCTATTTAATGTCACTGTTTTAACTTTGACCCACGTTTCTGATTTGTTGCGTGGCCTGTTGATCCTCATTGCTATCCAGTGTGTTGTGTCCCTCCCAGCCTTGTATCACCTTTGACAAACATGCAATCTATCTACCTTCCTGTAAGTTAGTGATAAATATGCCAGATTGACCCTGAATATTCCTCCAGGTTGCCATCACAGCCAGTAATGATTGATTTTCTTTGAGTCCTGTCATTTAACCAATTCCAAAGATTAAGATGTTAAAATATTTTTACAATGGGAAGTGAAGTGTTGAATCAGCAGAAGCATCTGTGTCTCAAAGGGTTCTATCCTGGGCCTTTTTTTCTTGTCTATACTATTTTACTTGGTGATCTCATTAGTTCCCATGGATTTAATCACTTTATCTGTGTTGATGATTCTCAGATATGCCTGTCCTTCCTTAAACTCTCTGCAGACCTCTTATCTTGCATTTACGTACTCCATTTAAGACATTTTGAACTACATGTCAAGTAACCATCTTAAACTAGCATATCCAGAACAACTCATTATTTGTCCCCCAAGCCCTCCCCCCTTCTTTACTTCCCTATTATTGTCAAGGGAACCATCTTCCTCCCAGATGTTAAGGCTCACAACCTAGGAGTCATCCTCAACTCATCACTGTCTCTCATCCCCTATAGCCAATCTTGCCAATGACAGTTGCATTTTTGCAACATCTCTCAAGTCTGCCTTCTTCTCTCCTCTCTCACTGCCACTACTCAGCTATAGGCTCTCAGTCACCTTGTGCCTGGATATTGCAGTTACCAGCTGGTGGATCTGCCTGCCTCAAGTCTCTCCTCCCTACAATCTCCATTCAGTCACCAAAGTGCAGGTCTTGGTATGTTACCTCCTTACTAATTAAACTCTGGTGACTCCCTATCATTTCCACTATCAAATACAAAATCCTGTTTTGCATTTAAAACCCTTTGTAACTTAACCCACTCCCCCGTGACATTGACCTTTTAGTTATTCTACAACCAAGATACTCCATTTCTCCATCTCTGGGCTCCAGGCATTTTCTCTGGCTATCCCCCATGACTGGAAGGCTCTCACTTATTTCTACCTACTGACTTCCCTGGTTTCCTTTAAGTACCAACTAAAATCCCATCTTCTATAGGAAACTTGTCCCATCTCTTCTTCATTCTAGTCCCTTTCTTTTTTTGATTCATCCTGTATATAACTCGTGTGTCCTATATATAACTTGTGTGTACCTATTTGCTTATTGTCTTCCTTATTATCGAGCTCCTTGAAGGCAGGGGTTGTCTTTTGCCTCTTTTTTTGTTTCTCTAGCACTTAGCACAGTTGGCATAGCTGGCACATTGTAGAGGCTTAATAAATGTTTATTGACTGTTACTGAAAAAGAAAATGAACATAGTTATAAAAATTAGACCTTAAAGTATCTGGAAAAAAATGGAAGAGTATGTAAATGTGTCAAGTCATCCTGCTACTAAGAGCACTGATTTATTAATGTGATTGTGACTGTTAATGTTGTGTTGTAGGGAAGGAACACAGTTGAGTTTTTTCAGGCTTACATGCACAGGGTTTGGCTACTCTTCCCTTACTTGAAAGCATACCAGACTTATTACTTTATACCCATAATGATTTTGAAGAGTAGTAAATTTCATGTTAGTGTTGTGGTATAAAAATAGTTTAGTCATGTCCTTGTAGTTAAGCACAGATTGTCACGAACTTTAACACATTTTCCTGGGCATAGTCACCTCAGTGCTGTCTTCAATGGTTGACTTACCATGCATAGGCCTTTATGGAAAGGCTGCAGTATTTTCTCTTGTGGTAAAAAGCACCTTTAAACTATACTGAATAGGTGGTAGTTAATTGCTAGTTCTTTACAGTGTTTGTTTAAAAGTTCCAATGTTATTTACATTAGCAAAGCAAATTATTCAAGAATTCTGTTTCTCTTTTGCTTTTTAATTCCTGACAGCTATCATCCATTTAAAGCTTAAGCTTTTTTTTCTCCACCTATTGCGACCTATTTTGGCACAAAGATGAACATGTTTTTAAAACTTTTGACTGTTTTTATACTTAAAATGTTTAAAATAACTCAATTTATGATAAACTGGTTCAAGTGAAGGCAGTTTGGGTTTTTGAAGATGTTAAAACTATTGGGCTTATACATTTAAATAGAGCAGTTAAAAATCTCATGTTTTCCTTTTCCTTAAGCCTCCCCCCCCTTATATTTTAAATAGCAAATCCTCAATTTAGATAATTCCTTGGTAGGTGGATTTTTTAAAATTGGTGGCAAATATCTTCAAGATAATATCTGTGTGCCGAAGTATACATATAAGCCATGTGCTAAAATATTTTGAGACTGAAAAAATTCTTCCTGATGGATGTTCTGCAGAGTTTGCAGGAAGTATTTTCACATTGTGTGCTTATATACTAAAAGTGTGTGTGTCCTATGGAATCAATTTAATTGACTGACCATTTTTCTGCTTTGCTATAGAATTGAATGAACTTATTTGGTTTGTGATGCTAATTAAATAGGTCTTATTTGATCCATTCAGAGAAAAACATTTCTCTCAGTTAAATTACATGGGGCATCTAAATGTTTCAGTGGATAGAGTCCTGGACCTGGAGTCAGGAAGACTTATCTTCCTGTGTTCAAATCTGGCATCAGACACCTAACTAGCTGTGTGACCCTGGGCAAATAACTTAACCCTGTTAGCCTCAGTTTCCTCATCTGTAAAATGAACTGGAGAAGGAAGTGGTGATTACTCAAAATCTCTGCCAAGAAAACCCCAAATGTTGTTATGAAGAGTTGGACATGACTGAACAACAACAAAGTAAGTTACATAATCTCAGAATTAAAAAGGAACTTCAAACGTCATCAAGTTTATACAATCTATGGCTGACCTTTACGTACAGCATCTCTAAAAAGTGGTCATACAGTAGTCATTTCCATCTCTACTGAAGAGAAATTGCTGCTTCCTAAGGCAGTTCTAATTGTTATGAAGTAAAAAGTTTTTTCCTACATCAAACTCAAATCTGCCTTTCTTCAAATTGTATCAAGTTCTCTTACTCCTTCCTGTCTTCTAAGGCCAAGTAGATCAAGTCTCCTTCTTGACCTGTGTGGCCATGGGCAAACCCTTTCACCTATCTGGACCTCATTTTCTTCTTCAGTAAGATAAGGGAATTAAACCAGATGGCCTCTAAATCTTAGGATCCTATATACATTATAGCCCTTAGGATACTTAAAGGTATAATGCCCCTGTCCACCTCAAGTCTTGTCTTCTTTGGTTGAAAAAATACTAGGTTTTCATTTGTTATGGTCTTGAGGCACCCTGCTGTCTCCAGCTTGGTCCTTCCTAAAATGTGTCCAAAAGAGAACACAGTACTCCGAATGTATTCTGACAGGTCCAGGTGACATTATTTATTCATGGTGAGCCTGCAGTCCGCTAACCTTCCCTCTTTCCTGCAGTGAACTTGATGGGTGCTAATTCTTTCATCTACCATATTTGCAGTTTATCCCTGATTTAGAAATTTGGTAAATGTGCCATCTGTCCCTTCATCAAAGATCCCGATTTAAAAATATTGAACAGATCAAAACTTTTAGTTACCACATCACACCTGTGAGATTGGCTAACATGACAAAACAGGAAAATTATAAATGCCAGAGATGTGGGAAAATTGGAACATTAATGCATTGTTGGTGGAGTTGTGAACTGATCTAACCGTTTTGGAGAGCAATTTGGAACTATGCCCAAAGGGCTATAAAACTGTGCATACCCTTTGGCCCAGAAATACCACTTCTAGTCTATATCCCAAAGAGATCATACAAATGGGAAAAGGACCCACATGTACAAAAATATTTATAGCAGCTCTTTTTGTAGTGGCAAAGAATTGGAAATTGAGGGGATGCCCATCAATTGGGGAATGGCTTAACAAGTTGTGGTATATGAATATGATGGAATACTAAATGATGAGCAGGAGGACTTCAGAAAAACTTGGAAAGACGTACATGAACTGATGCTGAGCGAGGGGAGCAGAACCAGGATAACATTGTACACAGTAACAGCCACATTGTGAGATGACTAACTTTGATAGACTTAGCTCTTCTCAGCAGTGCAAGGTTCTAAGACAAGTCCAAAAGGCTCATGATGGAAAGTGCCATTCATATCCAGAGAAAGAATTATAGAGCCTGAATGCAGATTGAAGCGTACTATTTGCTTTCTCTTTTTTGTTTTGTTTTGTTTCTTCAGTCTCATGGTTTATGCCATTGATTATAAATCTTCTTTGCAACGTGACTAATTTGAAAATATGTTTATAATGTGAATTTTATATGTAGAGCCTGTATTAGGTTGCATGCCATTTTGGGGAAGGGGGCAAAGAGGGAGGGGGAGAAAATTTGGAACTTAAAAACTTGTGGAACTTTTAAAAAAAAGAAAAAACAAAAAAAATGTTGAACAAAACAAGACCAGGGGAGATGCCTGGGACACCACCAAAGAGGTTCCTCTAAATTGACATTAACCCATTAATGCTTATTCTTTTGGTCCAATCATTCAACTAATTCTTAATAAATCTAATGGTGCTGTCATACAATTCACTTCTCCTCATCTTATCCACAAGATTATCATGAGAGATCTTGTCAAAATGCTGAAATTTAAGTAAACTTTACAAGCAGCATTTCCCTGACCTTCTAGTGATACTGTTTTTTAAAAAAAAGAAATTAAAACTGCCATCATTTTTTAAGGAAACCATGTTAACTTTTTGTGGTCATTGCTTCCTTTTTTAAATGTTTGCAGACCATCCTTTTAGTGATAATCCTTTTAACAGTGTATTTTCTTTTCAAGAATTTGGAAGTTCAGATTGAAGTTACTAGCACTGCTTTAGTTTGCAAATTCTTTCCTTGGAATTTTAGGCAATGGGATTCTTTCTATTGTTTCCCTAAACTCTCTGAAATCTGTTCTCCCAAAATCTAGGATGTATGTCAAACTGCCTAGCTCTTATTACATGTTGTAAGAAGGTTGTCTCTTCCTTTCAGGGTTCCTATTTGCTCTCCAGAGGCAAACATTTGTCCTTTCTCACATCTTACATTGATGTAGTAAATAGCGCTTTACTCAATTAAAAAACCTACCAATATAATAAAAGCTGAGATACATTCCTGCTCTTTGGCTAAAACCAGTCCGAATAACACTTTCCTTTGTTACCTTTTTAAAAGAATTAAATTATCTTTAAGACAAGCCAACATTGTAGTTGCTCATCTTTTTTATTTATCTGTTTTATGTATCTATCTATTGAGAACTCCAGCAAATTCCCAGATAATTGAATTCCTTCATCAGTATACTTATCATACCTTCATGATACTAAAATGTTTCCCAAACCTTCAGTCTGTTTCTTCCTTTTGTCTGGATGATTTGTCTGATGGTTCCGTGACCGTTTCCTGTTCCTTCTGTAAATTTTTTTATTTGGTTCTCTAGTTATAAAGTATACTATCCATCCTGATAAACTTCAGTGATATATGGTTAGGGCCAGTTTGGCTCCCTGCTATTGGATCCCTTGCTTACTTTGTTTACTACTCCTGAATTTTGTACTTAATGGATAGGCAGAGGCTAAGGCAAATGATTGCACTACTCTCACCTAGTACGTTTTTACCAGCTCTGGTAAATGTTTACTCCATCTTTACTATATTTTAAACCAAAGTTTAGAAATCCAAATCATGTTCTTAGAGACTGTCTTAACTACTCATTTCCCAAATGGGCCTCTGTCCTGAAGCCCCTGCTGCCTTTAACAGCAGTGTAGAAGATACCACCTATGTCCCTAAGGCATGGGTGGGGAACTTTACAGAACAAATCCTCTTTATTAATAAAAGGATTTGTTCCATGAAGTTTGGATTCTGTCCTCCAGAGTACTGAGGGGGTCACATGTGGCCACCGAGGCCCAAGGTTTCTTATCCCTGCTCTAAGGTCTTCAAGGACCTGCCTACGACTTTTAAACTCTTAACATTCCTTCTTATGTTCCTTGTGTGGTATAACTTGAAAGCACATAATACTACCAGATGTGGTTAAAATCTTGGGAAACTTTCAGTCCTGTGTCAGTTATATACTCTAGGAAAAACATCAGACCTGTTATTAAAGTCTGATGAATAGCTGCTTCAGTAGCCCATGTCAGGATTCCTCAGTCACCACCACCACTTGACGCCTTTTCCTTTTACCCAGTTTGCCTCCTCATGACACCTGTGAGTTCACATCATTCGTTGAAATGGATCCTTCTCCAAAGACTCTCAAAACATTGTGTTCATTGGTTTTTTTCTCCCTTACTCTTTATCGTATAACATTTTTCTACTTTTCACTCTTCTGATATGTTACCTGCTGTCTCATCACATCTTCATTTTTAGCCTAAAGCCCATCCATTTTTGAGCAGCAGTATGTTTCCTCTAGTAGCTAGCCTTTTTACCCTATTTTCTAAGGACATATCACCTCCCCTTCGTGTATATTTTGCCCATATGTAGCAGTTACTTGACCATAGCAAAAAGACAAACGTGTGTACTGTTCAGGCCGCTGCAGAATTCCCCCATATCTGTATATCTGCTATTGAAATCTGAATTCCATGTAATTCTGTTAAGTAGCAATTTTAAACTTTACTCAAGTAATAATTAAAGTTAGCATCATTTAGTGCTTTACAAATATTATTTCATTTTATCCTCAACTGTAGGATGCAGATGCTATTATTACCCCATTTTACATATGTGGAAACTGTCTGAGGGAAGGTGAAGTTACTTAACCAGGGTCATACATTTAGTAAGTGTTTAAGGCTTAGTTTTCACCTAATCCTCTTTTATGACTAACATGTTCAAAGCTACAGCTCCTGCATCACCTAGCTTCCTGATTTGCCCCGTTTGGTAGTGCTTAAGCCTCTTGCATTATTAAAAATATTAGTTTCTTCTGTATAATTGTTAAGCATAATTCAGTTCTTGGAAAAGGAGTAATTGTAAATATTTACTAGAGTACCATAATTGTAGACATTGACCTTTTGAAAAGAAGACATTTAGTACAAACACTTTCAAAGATGTGAGAAGTTGACTCCTAATTGGATTCAGCTAGAAACCCCATTTTTACCAGCTATATTCAATGTCTATTTGTGTTGGCCCATTGGGCAGGAAGCTGTTGATTACCAATATGTGGCAATGAAACAACCAAGCTTCTTCTAAGGAAAAGGCAGAAAAATTGCTATAAATAAATAGCTTCCCCCAGCTGAAGAATAGGTGTGGCAATCAGTCTGAGCTTCCAACAAGAACTCACCTCCGAGAAGAGCATCAAGTCAAGATTAAAAGTCAATCATTATCCCCTAATTTGTTTTATAAATTACATAGGTACTTCCCTGTAAGAATTCCTTGTTTTCTTTAAAAACTACTCAGAGTGAAGCCTTTCCTGATCTTTCCCAGCCATCATTCCCTTTACTCTTGTCTTTATATGTCATCATTTTGGTACATATTTTCAGGGACTGTTTTTTTCATTGTTTATATCCCTAGCAGTGCCTGGCACATAGTAGGTGATGAATAAAGGCTTGTTGATATATTTCGTTCCATTTTAGTTCCAGGAAGTAAACTTAAAGCATAGGCATTTAGATCTGGATGTTAGAAATCAATCATTTATTTTAGGATAAGAAAACAGACCAGTAGAACTAAAGGGACTTGCCATAGTCACAAGGCAAAGACAGAATTTGAACCTGAGACTTCTGACTCCAGAAGTAGTTCTCTTTCCTCCACCAGTGTATGTGTTGGACTTAACCAACTGTTTTGGTTCATTTGGAACTTAAGCTTGTAGCTAAGATTGGGTTACTTTTATTTCAGGTAAATATATCTCTTTTCAAGTATGTAATTCTGTTTAAGAGAGAAAATTACTCGAGTCTGGAGGTGTATGTTGAAATTGAGCTTTATCTCAATTGTGGAAATGGGCAGCAGCCTATTTGTAGCAAGATTTCTATGGTATAAGTTCATCTTTCTTTTCCTGAATCATTGTCCCTTTAAAAGCCCTGTCATTAGCTAAAAGTTCTTACTAACCTCATTGGGATGGATGGCGCCTGTGATTTATTGCTGCTATTACTGTTAACATAGATGGGTACTGAAAATTCACTAGGTGAATACTCATGCCAAACAAATTTAGTCATAGTGATTTCCCAGTGACCTTCATCTCTGGCCCTGACACAAGAGGATGAATGGGAATGGATTTCAAAAAGAGTGCTCAAGAGTATGGGAAGAGCTTAGAACATTTTGAGTACGCTCATGGTATTTTATTTATAATCTTTAGCTGAAAGTTTAAACTACAGGTTTCTTTTAGAGAAATATAAAAGTATTATTATAACTAAAGGTAATAATAAGTGGGAAAGAGTGGGCAGTACCTGTTTATATCTAAGAGGTTCTACTCTTGGCCCCAACTACTTGACTGAATGAGTCAGAAATGCATTTGTTCCATAGAGAAGGGGGGAAAAAATCATTAGTGTTTTTTGAAAAAAATTGTGAACGACTAAGCTTAAATTCACAGCTTAATCTTTTTAAAATGACCTTGAGCATGAAATCCTAATTTTAAAAAAAATTTTATTTCACTAATTTTTTGTCATTCTGGTGTAAATAAGTGCTTTGTCGAATATCATTGAGAAGTCCGAGCATCTGGCAGGGATGTATACCTTGACATTTCTTGTAGTCATTGGAGCAGGCAAAGAGAATCCATATGTTTTACTTTTTTTTTCCCCTTCTCCATAGCCTTAGCACTTGAAGAAATTTGTGATTTAATTGGTCCCTTTAATTTGAGAATATTAGTTTATATAATCTGCCATCCAGTCTAAGAGATATTGCAAGTAGCAAGTAAAATTGACTATTACTATCTTCTGTTGATAAACATACTAACATGCTTAATTTTCTTCTTCATCCACAGGCTAAAGAAATCCTTACAAAGGAGTCCAACGTACAAGAGGTGCGATGTCCAGTCACTGTCTGTGGAGATGTTCATGGGCAATTTCATGATCTCATGGAACTTTTTAGAATTGGTGGCAAATCACCAGACACAAATTACTTGTTTATGGGTGATTATGTTGACAGAGGATATTATTCAGTTGAAACAGTAACACTGCTTGTAGCTCTTAAGGTAACTTTTACAATTTTTCTTTGACCATGTGGATTTATAAGAATGCTTTTTAATATTCTAGTGTGTCTTTTGTTTTACTGAAAATAGACATTGAAATTTCTAAATTTTTAAAATGCTGTGAAATGAGTGAAGAGTTGATAGAAAAAAGAATAAAAGCTATTTCCCAAAGAGAACTGTGTCTAGGAATTAGTGTTGTAAAGCCATGCTAGCTAACACATTACTACAATTATTACAATTACAAGTATCCCAGGATTTTGTGTGTTGGTAACCGGGAATGTCTGTAAAATTTTCTTTAAAAAATATTATCTTTAGCTCCCTTTGAAGGAAAACTCTTCATTGCAGAGCATTATTAGAACTTATTGACCAGACTCAGATACAGAACCTACAGACCAAACTCAGTTTTGTGAAAGGATACATATTATTCAGCAGCCGTGAGCTTCTTTTCTTCAATGTTTCAAATGGAGTGAATTGTGCCAAAAGGTGGGCTTTTGGAGGGGATGATCATGGTAATCCATTTTTTTCTTTGAGATTTTGAAGCTAGTTCCCAGTTACAAATGAAATTCTATATAATTTAAGAAGAAATATCTTCATCTGTTCTGTAAGAAGGTTGTACTGTGTGACTTCTAAAGATATTTTCCTGGGGTCTTCTTCATTTTATTTCTGCATCACTTTTTTTAAAAAATTAATTTTTGTTTTATTTTTTTCTCAAAAGCCCGTAAACAAAAGTTTTTGATGCTTGTTTTTTTTTATTTTATTTTTTGAGTTCCAGATTATCTCCCTTTCTCCCCCTCCTTCCCACTTCCTTGAGAAGGCACGCAATTTAATACACATTATACATGTGCAGTCATGCAAAACATACTAGCCATGTTGCAAATGAAGTTCAGGCCAAAAAACCCTCCCAAAAAATAACAAAAAAAGGATGTTCCAATCTGTATACAGATTCTATCAGTTCTTTCTATGGAGGTGGATAGCATTTTTCATAAGTCCTTCAGAATTGTATTGATCAGAGTAGCTAAGTCTTTCACATCTGCATCACTCTTGACTGACATTTTCCTGTTCTAAAATCCTGTGTACATTGACTAACCAAATTGAAAGTGTGAAGGAAGGCATATAAATCAGCCTATACCTATGGCCCAGAATTACTTAATATGATCAGTAGAAATTTTAGTATACAGCTATTTCAGTTCCATAAGGATTTGTGTGACTTTAGAATTGAAGCATGTGCTTTTAGTGTTTGCCTAGCAGTAGAAGGATAAATTATTGGATAGAATATTGTGGCTGCCAGAAAGCTTTCAGGAATATTTTATACCTTGTAAGCTTGGCTATTAGGAAGGAAAGTGGGAGTAGTTGTATATTTTCCTAAGTAAACTTGAACAGCTTCTTTAAGAATCCTTATATGTTGTGCTTGGCTTCCTTCTAAGAAATTAATTAATGCTCCTTTCTGTCTTGGTGTTCAGGTTCGTTACCGTGAACGTATCACTATTCTTCGAGGGAATCATGAGAGTAGACAAATCACACAAGTATATGGTTTCTATGATGAGTGTTTAAGGAAATATGGAAATGCAAATGTTTGGAAATATTTTACAGACCTTTTTGATTATCTTCCTCTAACTGCCTTGGTGGATGGTCAGGTATGTTTTGATGTCAGTCTTTATGTATTAGTGTAATACCAATACCTAAGTATTGCTAAATGAGTAGCAGGCATTGTGGGAGAAAGGATGATAGAGATTTGATTCTTGCCCTCAAGGAAGGCTTCCTTTTGATGACTTGGAGAAGCTGAATTCAATTGCATCTGAAAGAAAGTAGTAAACATGGGTTGTGGGGGAGGGGAGTTTTCCAGTTTGGGGGAGTAACATGCACAAAGGCACGAGGCGGGGAGGGGGGGGAAGATAAGGATAATGGACACTGGCAGCTGTGAAGACCAGCCTACCTATATGACATGAGACTGTGATGTGTAGTAGAGATAGTTGAAGCTAAATAGGCTTAGGGTTGGCCATTTGTGGAATGCTTTAGTAGCAAAGGTAATACAACATAGCTAAAGCTTCTGTTGAGTAATCTTAATATGTAAATAATTCTTTCAGATTTTCTGTCTACATGGTGGTCTCTCACCATCCATAGATACACTGGATCACATCAGAGCACTTGACCGTCTACAAGAAGTTCCCCATGAGGTATTTGCTTTTATTTACTATTTATAAACTATTCTATCATTTCCCCTTTCTTTCTGGGAGGCTAATTAATATAGGAAACCTAATGGTATTTGCTTATATTTAAACCGTATTGTTATCTTTTCCTAAAACAGCCTACTAGTTAAAATATGTGTTATTTAGGTCTGAATAGGTCAGTTGCATTTAACACTATTCTTTGGCCACTGACTGTGATACATCACTTTGAAATATATTGATCATTAAAAGGTTTGGGTAGAAGAATGGGAGTTGATGTACCAGTGCAAGTCTATCCATCTCTGTTCCTGGAAAAGCAAGTTATAGTACATAATCTTTTTTGAATTGTTTCCATGAGGGAAGGAGAGAATTTAAAGCTTAGAATTTTAAAAAACGAATGTTTAAAAAAATTGTCTCCTATACAACATATACTATTTCTGATTTTGTAGAAGTTGAAATGACATAGTACGTTCTTTTTATAAAGACTGGTTTTAATTTTAAATGTGTGTTTTAGGGTCCAATGTGCGACTTGCTGTGGTCAGATCCAGATGATCGTGGTGGTTGGGGTATTTCTCCTCGAGGTGCTGGATATACATTTGGGCAAGATATTTCAGAGACATTTAATCATGCCAATGGCCTTACATTGGTGTCCAGAGCTCACCAGCTGGTGATGGAGGTAAGTCATATGATCATAAGATGTAGAGCCAAAAGAACTATAAAATGATCTCCCCTCATTTAGAGGTATGGGAACTAAGATTCAAAGAAGTTGTCTTTTGCTTATTTATTACTCTCTTTTACAATATTCCTGACAAGCGATCATCCAGCCTTTCATTAAAGGCTTCCAGTGAGAAGAGGTCTGTTCTATTTTGGCCTTTTACGTCCTGATAACAGGAAGTCAGAATTGAAAAGGGGAGAGACTGGTGGTCATTTCTCCCCTTGTAGAGAATTTGAACCTTTGCTCCCCGTTTTCATGTTCTGGAGTATCTGGAAAGCTGTAGGAAAAAAGTATAATTGGAACGATGCCCAATGACTATGCCTTGCTTCCCATTATACCCTATAATGCCATTTTAGAGTTGAGTGTGTTTATTTTTATATAAACAGCATATTAAATGTTTTGGTGTTTTATTAGTTTAATGTCTTGGCCCTATTACACGTTTATCTTTTTATTTAAGCTGAGTTTTTTTTCCATTGGTTCCACACTAAGATAAAATCTTTATACAGCAAACTAAAATGTATGTCCAGCAGTGGAACTACCATTTATCTGTTTCCATAAGGTTTGTGAGGTTTTTTGAGTTTTCTATTTAGGTCTCTTGTGACATAGTGTTCTGTCCTGGTCAACCTTCTCCTCCTGTCCCTTCTTCCCCACTCCATTCCTTCTCTTCTCCCACTTCCCTCTCCTCCCCCCTTCCCTCTCCTACTGCCTTTACTCTCCTGACCCCCCTTTCTCCCTTCCCTCTTCTTCCCGTCACCTCTCTTTCCTCCTCCCCTTCCTTAGCTACTAATGTTTCAACTAACATCTCTGTGGCTGACTCCGAAGTGTGCATATGCAATTCCCCCCTCCCCTGTTCCATATCTCAGACTGCCTTCTGTATTTTTCTACTTTAATCGTCCCATAGGCATCTCAAACTCAACATCTTCACAGCAGAACTTATAATCTTTCTCCCTAAACCTAACCCCCTCTCATTTTCCCTATTTCTGTTGAGAGCCTTGCAACTCTTGGATTCAAGACTTTTCAATTTTGCCAATTATTTTTGCTGCTCAGGCCATAAATTCTACATTAACAATTCTATTTTCTTTTTAAATCCATTCAGGAACATCTTGCTGTGGTTGGATTTTTTGGTTTGTTTTTGTTTGTTTGTTTTTTTCTCTTGGAAATCTGCAGGGTCCTTTGCCTCATCCAAGCGTTGATTCGTTTTTCTTTGTTTCATAATTTATAGATGTCTGAACTCATTTAGCTAATTTGGAGGCTATGTTCCTTATGTTGTTAATTTCTTACCTGTAGTTATGCTTATTCTCAAGGTCTTTAATTGAATTTTATTCTTCTTGACATCTTTGGTTATTTCATTTTTTTCCCCTTATGTTCTCCTGTAGCTCACTTTCAGACTCCTTCCCTTTTTATTATGGTTTCCCTGATATCAAAGCCATCTCAGACTCCTCCCATGCTGTTTGTAGCCTCATTTTGCTTCAGGCTGGCCTGATGGATATGTTACATACACATTGGCATCCTGCCTCAATTCCCTCTGGTTCTCAGTTCTCTCAGTAATGTTTTAGTAGAGAACACTGCAGTCCTAGCAAAGACAAGCTTCTCTGCCTTTTGGTTTTCTTTGGCATTGGCTGGAAAGTGTAGGTTTGAGTTTTGTTGCAAGCTTGTGGGTCAGCTTGTACAACCCGTCAGAACATGTGGAAGGGAGGAGGGGATGCTGAGTAAGTGAATTAGGGGGTAAGGGATTATCCTTTTTTTCTATTGGTTCACTGAATTTTTATCTCATTAGGCTTTTTGATGTTCTAGTTGATGGAGATAGCTCAAATTGTTTTATCTCTTGTGCACAATTACTGTTTTGGAATGTTTTTTGAAATCTTGAAAGTTGGAGGGGAATGTCTAATCCACTTATCTTTTTGATCATGTGATCCCAGGCACTGCCATTCTTAACAGTTTTTTTCAGGGCCATATCATAGGAGTTATTCCTGACTGTTCTCCACCTTCCATTCCATGTGTTGCTGTTTGTCAAGTCTCATGGATTCTGTCTTCACTATATCTCTCTTACTTACCTCCTTCTCTCCACTCACACCACAGCCACCCTAATTAAGATTGTCTTCACCTGTCTTGAACCACATCAATAGCTTTGTTGCTTTTCATCTAGAGTTTGTTGCCTCTCCATTTATCTGTCAAAATTTTTCTCATAGTGCAGCCCTGACCATGTCACTTAACTATTTTAGTAGCTCCCTTTTGCCTCTAGAAGAGAATAAAAGCTCTTGTGTTTGGCATTTAAAGACCTTCATAATCTTGGCCCTGCCTGTCTTTCTAGTCCATTTAGATGATATTTTCCTTCACACCTTCCATAGTCCTGTCCTACTGGTCTACTAGCGATAACCCATGAGTGACATTCTGTCTCACTTCATGCCTTTTTATCAGCTAACCTTATTCGTGGAATGTGCTTCTTCCCGCCTGCTTTGTGTAATTTCTTGGTCTTGAGAAGGCTCTATTCAAGTGTTACCTCCTATAGAAGACTTTCCTAACTTCCCCCAATAGTATTCCCTCCCCTTGAAATCACTTTGTATTTTGTATTTATTTATCCGTGTACATGTTGTATTTGCATGATCAAAACAGGACAAGAATTTTTTTTAATGTTCTTTTACTTAGTAGCATAAGTAGGATAGCAATAAAATTATGTCTAATTTGACATTTCTTTTTACTTCATTTAGGGTTATAACTGGTGCCATGACAGGAATGTAGTAACAATATTCAGTGCTCCAAACTATTGTTACCGTTGCGGTAACCAAGCTGCAATCATGGAACTTGATGATACTCTAAAGTACTCCTTGTAAGTATTTACATAAGTTGGTTGTTAAGTAACAACACAAAATTTTTAAAGTAGAATTGGGTTTGGTAGCAGTTAGAACTATTAAAGATGAATGCAGTTTTAAAGGTTTAAAAATGAATCGGTGTGCTGTAACTGTTGCGATTATTTGAACTCATTCATATAATATTCTAGAATTTATAATGTGCTTCCCTCTTGTGAAATAGGGAGTATAAGAATTATCCTCATTTTACACATGAGATAACTAAGACAGAAAATGGTTAAGTAATTCCCCCGTGGCCACATTTTGTAGTAAGGATCAGAGCTAGGAATCAAAACCAAGATCCCTGGAGCTAAGTCCAGTGTGCATTCTGTTCTACTATATTGCTTTTTAAAACATAGCTGTATTTAACAGGTGTGGGTTTTGAGTTACCATTAAAGAAAATTACAGTTCTGTTTTTAAAGCTATATATGAAATAGGGACCCTATAGACCCTAATAATAATATTGTGTCCACTTGCTTCTCAAAGAGCCATTATTCTTTGCAGAGACACAAAATGTCCATGGAATGTATAATTAGTGCACTAAATAAATTGAACAAGTGTTGCTCAAGTATATAATTAAGACCAGACTTCCTTCTGCTTCCATATTTTATTTGTAGAGTTACTAGGAAGTTATAGTTTTCATTTAACTCACAAAAGATAATAGGTTCATGACAGAGTGTTGAGGTGCAGTGGGGGTGTAGGTGGGTGGGTTCAGGGGGAGGGAATTTGATTGAGCAGTGGTGGACAAAGTGTAGCCCAGGCTAAGAATAAGTTTTACACTTTAGTGTACCCATTTGCCCCTCAGATTATAGTGGACCTCTGCTTTAGGGCTTTAAGCCTTATTTTAACATCACAGTGAATAGTTAGTCATTTGCCAGGTAATGCTGAAATTAGAAAAGTGAATCTCAGAATAAGAGTAGAAAAAGATAGTTTGTTTCTTTTGACCTCTTAACATGCCAACGGTTTGTTTTTCAGCTTGCAGTTTGATCCAGCGCCACGTAGAGGTGAACCACATGTCACTCGTCGTACCCCAGACTACTTCCTGTAATGAGATTTTAAACTTGTACAGTATTGCCATGAACCATACGTTGACCTAAAGGAAATGGGAAGAGCAACAGTAACTCCAAAGTGTCAGAAAATAGTTAACATTCAAAAAACTTGTTTTCATACGGACCAAAAGATGTGCCATATAAAAATACAAAGCCTCTTGTCATCAACAGCCGTGACCACTTTAGAATGAACCAGTTCATTGCATGCTGAAGCAACATTGTTGGTCAAGAAACCCGTTTCTGGCATAGGCTATTTGTAGTTACTTTTGCTTTCTCTGAGAGACTGCAGATATTAAGATGTAAACATTAACACCTCGTGAATACAATTTAACTTTCCATTTAGCTATAGCTTTACTCAGCATGACTGTAGATAAGGATAGCAGCAAACAATCATTGGAGCTTAATGAACGTTTTGAAAAATAAGTACCAAGGCCTCCCCTCTATTTGTGAGTTTTGAAATTGTTTTGTTTATTTTCAGGGAATACTGTTTAATTTAATTGTATGATTTGTCTGCACTCAGTTTATTTCCCTCCCAGCCTCAGCCCTACATTGTTCTTTGTTATTGTCAGATACTGGTGAGTTGTTTTGAACAGAACTGTTTTTTTTTCTGTAAGATGTTACTGCACAAGAGTGCTGCAGTATTTTTCATAATAAACTTGTGAACTAAGTACTGAAAAAATGTCAAAATTTGATTGTAGCAAAGGGCAGACTGGTGCTGTTTTATTCAAACAAAGAATCAATTTATAAATTGTTGAATTCCAGGTAAAGAAAAATAAAAATCAAGGCCACTACAGAATCTCTGTGGAAACTTATTGCTGGTTCTTGATTTTCACTTCAGGACTATTTCCAGCAGAGAGAATAGAACCTTGTAGGTACCACCCCATCTTTTTCATCACATTTACATGTCTGTAAGAGTAGGCGTTTTATTTACCTTAATTTGGGATGGGGGAGGAGTTCATAGTATGTAAAAACCAAATCCTGATACTTCAAGATTTTTTTCTTCCAAGAAATACCATGTTTTCAATTACTGTCACTTTAAACTGAAAATACTGTATCCATATGAGACCTTTTTTAAAAAGCCACATTGTCAATTACTTTCTAGCAGCAAATAAGTAAGACTTTGCTATCTACAATTTAGCATAGTCCTAAATAAGAGCAATTTAAAGTGTTGGGTTTTGGGTGTTTGGATCTGGTCTGGATCAGAATTTGGCTTAGAACTAAACAAGGTTACAACAAGAATAAGTCTTTGGACCATAGCTTTTATGTGTATCTTCTCTTCCCTCCCCCCAGTCAAATTAAGTTCAAATAAAATGGCATTAATGTTATGGCTTGATTAAAAGTCATTTCTTTTCTAATCTTTATAGTAGTAAGATTAGGAGGTTGATATAGTGCCTCTGGTTTTGTAATTTAACTTATTTACTAGCACAGAACCACTATATGACTCCTAAAACTTGCAGATCAATTCCTTGTTATATATAAAAATGATTTAATTAAAGTTTTCCTGTTTTTGTTTGCATGAGTTGGATATCTTCTACTTTTCCCTGTTCTGTCATCTGTGGATAATGTCTCAACTGAGTAAATGTCTTGATAACACTTGACAAAGGATTCAGGAATTGCCAGGGATTCCCAGTTTCCTTAGCTCTTAAGCTCTACAAACATTGGAACATTTTTTCTTCTTAATGAGGCAACAGTATTTTGCAAGAACCCATTGCTTCTCCACACTCTAAAATTTATTTCCTTAGTTACCTTCTGGCTTTTACTTTTTTTTGGTATCATATCTAATTTAGATTACTTAATCAGTTTCACTTAATTTTTTGCATCATCTCTGTGCTGTTCTCATAAAGAGTTTATGTGTGCCCATTTCATTCTGTTGCTCAACTAAGTCAGGTGCCTCAAGTGCCTGCAGACTTACTCATGCAGCTTCCCTGTAGGTCCCATGATGTCAGGATCATCTCTTAAAGCACGAATTCTTCTGGTGATTGACATGAAGTGCTGTTAATTTAGATAGGTACTTGTCCTTTCCAAGATAAATGGCACAGGGCATTCGGTAAGTCCATAGGTCTGCCTGGATTTTGTTTTTTTAAAGCAAAGTATGTATCATTTGAAAATATCTTCCTAATAATCTTAGGGATTAAGAGTAGGGGTTGTTGGTGCTTGCAGTAATTTCCTTTAAAATACAATCAGAAATGTTGAAAAATAGTCCCCTTTTAATATTTTGATTTGCCTTTATAGCACTTGGAAGCACTTATTATTGAAAGCTATTACAAATCTACCTTTTCCCTCTGCCCTTGCAAAGTAAAAAGAGATGTTCATTTTTTAAGACAATCAACCTAAACTTAGCTGTTGTGTTGATTCTTGGCACAGTCCAGTTGCCAAACATTTGGTCCTCTGAAGTTTGGATTTATTTTTAAACTGATGTTACAGCATTAGTGTTTTAATTTCTTAAATATTTTCCCCATGGGATAACATCAGTGTAGAAGTGTTTTCCTCATCTTGTACTTAATTGTCTAATACTTTCCTTGCATCAGGAAGTAAAATGGGCCCTGATTCGATTGTTACAGTACTGTTTAGGGATATTAAGTTATTTTTTGCGAGTTTTTTGAGCCTACAGTAACATGATTTTCCATGAGACAATAAAATCAAGACTAAATAAACATGTAATTTTTTAAAGGAAATGGATTTTATAAAAGCCTTACTGATTTTTAATTAACTCTAGTACAAGTTTATTACATAACTTAATGTGTTCTGACTTGATACTTCCCACCCCCTAATTGTTTTAAAAGCAGGCTTTTAATTCAATTGAGAAAGCACATCTCCTTTTGGACTTTGTCCCAGACCGATACAAGTGCCTTAGCCTGTGTTCAAAAGAGTTTTTGGATTTGTAATTAATGTTTGCATGTAGCAAATGTGCCTAATAATAAAGCACTTTCCTTCCTCTCCAAAAAAGTTTTTATTGTTTAGGTTGTATGCTAACGAATACTCTCTGAACAAATGTTAGCTCTGAAGCCCTTATTTAAATTTCTGTAAGATCTACAAGTTAGCTTATTTCTTGTCATGTAAAATCTGAAATATGTGACTAGTTATCTATCTACAGTCTGAGAGGAAAGGTCAGAATGCTTGGAATTTTCAAAAATTGATAGATGTATTTCTTATACTTGAATTAATTTCCCAGTAATATCCCCAGTCCATATAACAAGGGAATATCTTGGAAGTCCCCTTTTTCTTATCTTCCTTCCTCGAATGTGTGATCAGTTTTTGTGCTCACACACAACTCTTCCCCCAAATGAATTATAGCTAATAAGGCATTTGTGAAACTAGCAGTTTAATGGGATAGGTTGTACAAAGGCTCTTTTTGAGATTTTGTTTATTAACCTAAAGGAATTTTAAGTAGTTAAAAATCTGTTTGACTGGTGACTTCGTAGATCTGTCACAGATAAGGAGATTGCTGGTTGTGTTTGAGCCAGGCTTGGAAAGGACAGTGAAGCTGTGAAAATAGCTATAAAGGTCTTGCCAGCTCCTACAACCTGAATTATTAGTACTGAAATAAAAACCAGCCTGGAAACAGGGATGAGGGGCACTGCTTTTCCTAAGATTCTTGGGCTTACTTCCCAAATGGCAACAGATTCTTATTGTTGGTGACAGGAAGAGCAGGCCCTTCTCAACAAAGGAATCTTGAGTCCCTTGATGAATTACCGTGGAACTCAGTGGTCTAGGGGCATACCTGTAGTTCTGAGTCCTGGGATTTCTCCATCTGAAGTTCTGTGTTTATGCTGCAGCAAGGATAGATTTCTCCATTCTTCAAGCTCTTAAGACCAACGAGAGCTTAAAAACCCTGGTGGTCAAGTCATAGGCGTGTTGTCAAAGATCACCATATGAACTTATGTCTCCTCAGGGACTGGCCCCATGTAAATCAACAGTTTTTTTGGGAAATTATAATTCAAAGCCCTGCCCTTTCTGCCTTGGGAAGTACCATTGTCTAAAATTAAACCATTAGAGATCCTTTGCTTTGGTGGTAAAAAATAAAATGATAAGACAATCTTTGTCTTCAAGAAGGTTTCCATGGATCAGAATCTTGTGATGCAAGTACTACATTCAGTAAGCTCAAAATGAATGCATGATCTCTAGGTATAAAATGTCATAAATATACTTGAGAAAAGTAGGAGAACCTTTAGTAACTGGGAGATCAAAAATTCTTGATTGAGCACAATCAGATGATAAAAATGGACAGTTTTGATAACATAAAATAGCATAACTTTTTGCCAGAAGAACCATAGATAAAATAGAAAGTCTTAATTGAGGAGTATCTGAATATTATTCTGCCATAAGAAATAAGGGATTTAGAGAAACTTGAAAAGGCAAGGTCAAGTGAAGTCAACAGAACTGGAAAAACAGTTAATAATGCCATAATGACATGAAGAGAAACAACTTTGCAAGATTTTAAGAATGCTAATCAATGCAATGACCAGTTATTATTCCAGGGGACAGATAGAGCATACAACCCACCTACTGACCAATGAATAGACCAGAGGTGAAGAATGAGACATTTTCAAGCATAGCCAATATATGGATTTGTTTTGCCTTGACTATGTTGTTACAAAAAAGGAGGTTTTTTTGGGGGGGGGTGGATGTGGAGGAGGAGTGTTAATGGGGTTATAGTGATTACTATCAGAAAAATACCAGAAAAAAGTTAGCATCATTGAATCATTTTAAAAACATTCCCAAAAGAACAAGAAGTTCAGAGGAAGATAGACAAGTAGGATGCCTTTAAAGCTGTCAAATTTGTTTTAAAACAGATTTGATGTTTGTTCTTTGTATATCTAAATGTTCATGTTTCATAGTTTGTCAAATTCAGAATAACAAAAAAATAAGAATTTATAATACAAAAGGCAAGTGCTCCTCTGTGGCCTAAAACTAAGTACAGAGATTACAGTCATTCTCAACTTACTGTGAGTTGATTTTTTTTTTTTAGGTTATTTCATAGGATAGATCATAGGTATGGAACTGAAAGGGAGCTTCGAGGTCATCTAGTCCAGTCCTTTCATGTAAGAGGAAACAGCTGGAGAGAATTTGCTTAAGGTCATTTTGGTAAATGGGCTTAAAACCATGATTTCTGACTACTTAGCCTGTTTTTTTTTTTCACTGACCCCATGGTACTTCCTTTGGGTGAAGTACTTAGACCAAGTCAACATACATAAAGTGCTCACTCTGTGCTAGGCATTGTGCTAAGCACAGAGAATACAAATACAAGGAGAAAACAATCCCTGGTTTGGGGGCACTTATATTCCAATGGGAGAAGACATGCAAGATGAAGCTGAGAAAAGATAGGGGGTCAAGGAGAAGGTAGAGAAAGCCTCACCTCTGGAGTGGTGCTTGGAGAAGAATGAAGATAAGACTGGCCTGGGAACTCTGCTTAAAGTGGAGGCTGGGTAGAGAATAAGCATTCCTCATTTAGTTGGCTGTTTCTCTAGATGTCTAGGCTAAATTTGTTGAATGTTGAATGTCTCTGAAACATACCTGATTCAATCTCATCCACAAAAAGCACCTGGAATATTCACAATGGAAGTATACTCTGCCACTGTGGTCCCTTCCTCTGATTGGCTAGTTCCTCCTAAAATTTACATTTTAGGCAGATCACTCAAGCCAGTTTTAACTTAATTTCTTTCTACTCCTACTTGAGACTTTATCATGCCACAGAAGCCCCACCATGAAAAGTTCATTCCGTTCTTGTGGCTCCTTCCTTGATTCTCTCTTACTAGAGCCAGAAGTTCATCCCATCACAGTGAAATATTAGTTTTAGGGAATGTTGATCTCCCTTGGTGAAAGGAACCAGAAACACTATTCACATGGAGGATTTAGAAAAGGATCCTTTCTGATATCAGATTTGGAAGGAGGAAAAGGAAGGGCTGGAGTATTAATGACAAATTTGGGTGAACTTAAAGACTATACCTAGGAACAAAAATATTCTATGATGCCCACCTGTGGAGAACCCCCCCTTTTTTTGAGAACCCACTTTTTTTTCTTTTTGGAAGGCAGTTGGGGTTAAGTGACCTGCCTAAAGTCACATGGCTAGTAAGTATGTCAAGTGTCTGAGGCTGGATTTGAACTCAGGTCTTCCTGACTCCAGGGCCAGAGCTCTATTCACTGTACCACCTAGCCGCCCCAAGAACCTGGTTCTTGAAAGGAGTGGGGAAAGTGTCTTCTCATATCTGTTATTTGGGACCAAGCTTGTTCTTTTATGATTATTCATTTTTTATTATTTTGTGGTTTCGTTCTTTTATTTTGTTAAAGTCATTTGTCTATTGTTTTGTTGGCTCAGTTCATTTTGCATCTATTCATGTAGATCTTTCCATGATTCTGCATCACCATGTTGTTTTACACAACATGGTTATATTTCATTACGTTCGTGTTAAGAAAAAATCATGCCTCAGATCTGATCTTTAAACTCTGTTCTGAAGATGTTAGGTCTGTGGTAGAAAAGAAGTATTAGGTTTTTTTTTTTAACAATAAAGATTGAGTCTCAGCATGAAGTATATTAGGACGTGTTTAAGCTGAAACAGTTCTTCCTTGGACTATACCTTTGGAGAAGTCACTTCCTTATGTTGGGTCAGTGATGGCAGAAGTAGGTTTTGGGAAATTAGTCCACGAGTTCATCCAATTCAGTGTCCTATATTAGAAGTAATAAGAGACAAAGCTTTACTCTTCCTGGCCGAACACCTGAGCTACCTAGTAACTCCCTAGAGGGAGGGGCAGCAGCAGTAGACTTTGCAGTCCCAGTACCCTGGACTTCAGCTCTGTCATTGACTGTTCTTGAGCAAATCACTTCTCTGAGTGTCAACTTTCTCATTCTTGAAGTAAAGGTGATAACACTGATTCTGCCTACATCAGAGCATTGTGAGGATCAGATGTAAGAGTTTATATAAAATACTGTATAGGACTTCATTTTTGTCATTATGTGTCTGCCAATATAGATGGGTAACTAGTCAGCAGTTTGAGTCCGAGAGACTTGTTTGGGTCACTGAGAAGGTTAAGTGACAAATCCAAACTAGTTCAGTGAGCCAGGCCTTCTGCTATACATTTGAACTCCTGTTAGAAGTAGGAATACAGACAGCTAAGTGATATAGCTGGTTCTGAGAGGACTTCTCCAGTTCTTTACCTATAGTTACCTAATAACCTTCCTATTGGTGATCACAGGATTCAGAGCTGGGATAGGGGGATAATTTAGTACAACTTCATTTTATAGACGGCAGCTGAAGTCCAAAGGGATTAAATGGCTTGCAGAACTTGTAGAGTTGGGATTCAGATGCATTTCTTGTCTGAAGTCTGGTCACTTTTCTCTCACAACATGGCATTTCTCCTCAAATTTAATTCTCAGATAGGTTTCCAACCTGACTGATCTCTCTTCAAGCCAGTATTTCTGAATCCAGAGGCTTGGGAATTGCATTTCCTTACAACACCCTCCCATTGAATCCCACGTAACATAACAACAAAAAAAGGAAACCAGTAAGCACAGTGATAGTCTTGAGTCATGTATCACATTGCACGTTCTTAAGTCTCCACCTTTAAACTGAGAGAGAGGGAAGTCACCATTAATTCCCTAATTAGCATAATACATAAACTGTCTTTGGCCCCTGTCCACAGGTTGCTTGAGAGACTTGGGGGAGGGAACACAGACCTGCTATCCAACAATTTTGCCTGATATATTCTCTATCCCAGTCTCTTTGTACATAGATACATGTTAATTTCCTATGTATTCCTAGTACTTGATATAGGTACTTAAATGCTTATTGAATGAATGGATTGGAGGTAAATTATTATAGTTTTGTCAGGTTTCCCAGCATTTCGATGTTTCCATTTACATTATTGTAGTCATGTATTATAGTTCAACTTGTTTCCCTCTGTTTTAGTTTATTTTAATGTTATATTGATCCTTTCCCCTGTTGTTACCATTTTCCAGGAAATACCTTTCCCGCATTTGACCCTCTTAACGATAAAAAATGCAGTCAAGGAAATCAAAATTGATCACGTTTGAGAGCATGTGCATTTCTCTGCTTTTTTCTCTTCTAGTGTTGTTTTTCCTTCTCATTATTGTAGTCATGTGTATTACTTTCTTTGTTGTATTTACTTTTCTCTGCATCATTTTATACAGGTCTTCTCAAATTTCTTTGAATTCTTTATAGACCAGTAATATTCTTTTACATTCATATATGACAATTAGTTTGTCTGCTCACCAGTCAGTGGCTACATTCCTTTTCTAGTTTCTTGGTACCACAAAAAGTACATCAGGTCATATCCATGTACATTTGATCTTCCAAACCAGTCTGAAAAAGGAACAAACATCAAACTTGCAAATACATAGTTTTATAGTTGGGAATAGGACTTGCCAAAATATCTTGTAGTGAGGAAGTTTGGAAGATGTCATTTCTCCCTCACACCCCTATCTGTCATGTATTAAGGCTACAGCTAATGAAAGTGACTGAAATTGGTGAGTAGTTTCAGGTAAATGCAACATATGTGGCAGGTCAAAAAAACACGATGTCAATAGTAAATGTAAGGATGTGTTTGGTTGTTTTTTTTTTTTAAGATTTTTGTAGCTGCAATCACGAACTTTCCTCTGGGGAATGTAAACCAGTTGTTATGTCTTGCTATAGCATATGTACATATATGCACACATAAATAATCATACTGCTACACCAAGATCCTTATTTAAAGATGGCTCTCCCTCTCCAATAGAATCTGAACTACCATTTGTGTTTAGAATTTCAAAGGATAAAAAAGAATGGAAGGAATTGGAAATGCATTTATTAAGTATTTAATATGTCAAACACTTTGCTAAGCTCTAAGTATAAGCTCTAGGAAGGTGAGGGAATACTTGCTGTCAAGGAGCTCACATTCTGATTAAGGGAGACAAAACATGAATTTAGCTTCAAGACGGATGAAAAGTTGGTATTTAGTGACCTGGCAGGCAAAAGGTGTTGGAGAGCAATAGCAAGGCACATGATCCTTAATGACTTTGAAAGGGGTTAGTGGGCCCAAGGGTCAGAGGGGAATAGGGCTCTGCATTCTTTCAGGCAGAGATTAGTTTAGGGGATAAGTGTTTCCAGAGACCTGTTCCACCTACTTCTACATTCATTAGTGGACTGGGATGTAGGAGATGGTCGGGGCTCTTCCTGGTTTATCTTGCTATCTGTTGGCTGCATAGTACCTACTGTCATAGATAAGTTCCTCCATGTTCTCTTTGGGCATATTAGGAAACATTCCAGAATCATCCTTGCCTTCCTCAAATAATTACTTCACCTAAATTTCTCCACGTGTAGAAAATGGAAATAGAGTTAACAAATAAAACCTTGTTCCACCACTCGCCATCTTGAATGACCCTAAAAAGGAGGTAGCATCTCTATCACAAATGAGAGATGAAACTTTTCCTGTACAAAAGGGGAAAGTTGGGAAGACGTATTCAGAGTTGCCACATCAATATCTTAATCTGAAGAATGGCCATACATACCATCACACTAAATTTGGAGGCCCATAAGCATCCCATTGCCCATATCCAGCTGACTGAACACCCTTTAAGAAATCACTTTTGGATGTCAAAGCCATGTGCATGGACTTCCTTTTTCCCCCTAGTATAAATGTTACCCCAGCTACTCATTTGGAAAAATACTGCCAAGTGAAAGCATTCCAATGAGTGGGGGAAACTGGTCAAATTTCATTCCCAGTGCTGCAGTGAGAGACCCTAGATAAGTGTGGCCAACCTCTTCCAGTATCTTGGGGCCAAGCATTTTATGTCTCCTTTGTATCTACTATCTCCATTTCAGAATCCATCCAGCAAAAGACCAGACATTCAAGGTATCTCAGTAACGATTTTAAAATCTTACATGAGAAAATTTGGAGTTGGAAAGGACCATTGAGTCCAACCTCACTTTACAGGTAAAGCAAGTGCTGCCTAGAAATCTTGATCTCAAAGTCTTATAGAATAGTAATTAACTGACAGAATTTGAGCCCAAGCCTTCTTATAACATCCATTTCCCTTCCCACTACCTCCTACCACCTGTTGGGTTGAATATTGGTGCACTTCTGTGCATGTTGCTGAGATTATAAATAAACACCGTGTGCTCCATAAACATTAAACCGCTGCTCTGTGCTAGGTGATGTGCAGAGCACTGGGGATACAACTAAAAGACAAAGACAGTCCCTGCCCTCAAGGAATTCTACAATCTAATGGGGGACACCACACGAAAATAAATATATACGCAGCAAGGTAGAGACAGGATAAATGAGAAATAGTTGAAGGAAGGCACTGGATTTCAGAGGAGTTGGCGGAAAGAGACTTTCTGTAGAAGATAGAATTTTAGTTGAGACTCAAAGCCAGGGAGGTCTTTGTAGTCAGAGAGGAGTGAGAGTGTTCCAGGAATGGGGGATAACCAGAGAAAATACTAGAGCATTGAGAGGAAGTGCCTTGTTAGTGGAACATCCAGGAGGCCAGTGTCATTGGATGGAAGAATACATGTTGGAGAGTAAGGAAGGTGTAATTAGACTGGAAAGGTAGGAGGGGATGAGGTTTTGAATGCCAAACAGAATATTTTGTATTTGAACCTGAAGGCAATAGGAAGCCACTGAAATTTTACTGAGTAGAGGGTGTGACGTGATCAGATTTACATTTTAGGAAGATTCTTTTGGTGGCTGAATGAAGGACAGATTGGAGTGGAGAGAGACTTGAAACAAGCAGACCCACCATCAGACTTAGGCAATACTTCAGGTGTGAGGTTATGAAGGGCCTGCATTAAGATAGTGGCAGTATCCCAGGAGACAAGGGGGAACATTTAAGAGGTGTTGAAAAGGTGAAATTGACAGGCCTTTGGCAACAGCTTGGATATGGGGGGGTGAAAGATAGTGAGAAATGCAAGGTGACTCCTGGGTTGAGTCTGAGGGACTGGGACGATAGTGTTGCCCTCTATAGTAATAAGGAAGATTATGAGAGGGGAGTTCGGGGAAAAGAAATTAAATTCTGCTTCGTCCATACTGAATTTAGGATGTGTACTGGAGATCCAGTTTGAGATGTCGGAAAGAGAATTGGAGATTCTAGATTAGAGGTCAGCGGAAAGATTGGGGCAGAAAAGGTAGATTGGAGAATCATTATAGAGATGGTAATTAAGTCTGTGGGAGCTGATGAGATCACCAAGTGAAGTAGTATAGAGAAAGAGGAGAAAAGTTCCCAGGACAGAATCCTGAGGGATTCTTTCTAGTTAAAGGTTGGGATCTGGAGGAGGTTCCAGCAAAGGAGACAGAGGAGTGTTCAGACAAGCAGAAGCGAAACCAGAAAGAGTGGTGTTCTAAAAACTGAGAAAGAAGAAAGTAATTAATAAATGCTGTCAAAGGTTGCAAGAATAATAAGAAATGAGGAAAGACCATTGGATTGGCAACTAAAATTATTTGTCACTTTGGAGCAAGCAGTTTTGGTGGAATGATAAGGTTGGAAGCCAGATTGTAAGAGGTTAAGAGAGTGAGAGAAAAGAAAGTGGAGGTACTTGTTATAGATGGCCTTCTCAAGGAGTTTGGCTACAAAGAGAAGAGAGAATGATAATTAGCAAAGACAGAAGGATCGAGTGAGGGGTTTTTTAGGATAGGAGAGACGGGCATGTTTGTAGGCAGTAGGGAATGAGCTATTAGGGAGAGATTGAAAATAAGTAGAAGAGTGGAGATGACAGAGGGGGCAGTCTGTTGGATGTCAGATGGAACAGGATCACCTGAACAAATAGAAATATTAACCTTAGTAAGGAGTAAGGCCACTTCATGTGAGCTGAGAAAAGAACGTGGAAGAAGGCAATTACTTGAGTGGTAGGAAATGAGGAAGAGGGAGAAGAGGGAAGTCATGGTGAATGACTTCCATTTTTTCCTGTAACATAAGGCAAAGTTCTCATCCGAGAGAGGAAGCAGGGAAAAGGAGTTGTGGGAAGTTTGAGGAGGTATAGAATGTTTTTTGGTTTTTTTGCTTTTTGGGGGGGGCAGGGAGGAAGGTAGGGCAATTGGGGGTTAAGTGACTTGTCCAAGGTCACACAGCTAGTTTTGTGTTAAGTGTCTGAAGCCGGATTTAAACTCGGGTCCTCTTGACTCCAGGGCCGGTGCTCCATTCACTGCGCCACCCAGCGGCCCCTGGTTTAGAATGTTTTTAAAGAGCAACTGTGGAGAGTGAGATAATGAGTTGATAAGGGAGGTAAAGTAGGATTGCCTAGCAGCAGTGAAGGCCCAGTTGAAGTTACATAAACATAAATTTGTAGTGGATCCAGTCAGAACCATTCTGTGATTTTCTCTGCCTTTATAAAGCAGCAGAAGCAATGAATGGTGGGAATGATCCCAGGTGAAGGCTTGACTGGGAATAATCGATGATAGAGCTAGGGATTTTTTTGGGGGGGGGGCAGCAATTATGTACCAACTACCCTCAAGTGTTAAATACAAAAGACTCTCAAGTGTGCATTGACAGTGAGACTTAAACTAAGCAAAACACAGTGCCAACTGTGCCAACTGCTGTTATACCAGTCCAGAAAGTGAATATTTCAAATAATCTAAACATGAGGCAGTTTGCAGTACTGCTAATTAGGCATCTTACATTACATCTTTGCTTTGCATCGTTTTACTCAAAGCTCATGTCTTCTAGCAAGCCAGGTCAGGGTTCCTACTTTTTTTAAGTGTCTGTTGTCACTGATAGAGCAGCTGTCCTTGCTTGTCAGTTCTACTTATTGGACCCAGGACCTTGAAACCTCCCCAACTCACAAGGTAACTCTAAGCCTGAACATATCTACTCCTAGGGCAGCTAAGTGGTACAGTGAGTAGAACACTGGGTCTGGAATCAGGAAGACTCATTTTCTTGAGTTCAAATCCAGCCTCAGATACTTACTAGCGGTGTGATTCTGGGCAAGTCACTTAACCCTGTTTGCCTCAGTTCCTCATCTCTAAAATGAACTGAAGAAGGAAATGGCAAACTATTTCAGTATCTTTGCCAAGAAAACCACAAATAGGGTCACAAAGAGTTGAATAAAACTGAAAAATTGCTCAGCAACAACAAAGGGATTCAAGAAAAGTTGATGGGGAGGAGAGAGTGGGTGGGGAGGAGAGAGTGGGTGACTAGTTTGGGGTACAGAGCCTGGGAGAGAAAGTCAAGGGATAGTGCAGATGAAGAGTAGGGTAATGTAAAGAAAGGCTGAAGGAGAGTTAAAAGCTAATGTGTAGATTATGGTTGGATAAGGGGACCTCAGAATTCTTGAACGTGGAGGTAGAATATTTTTTTTTACAAAGAAGTATTTACTTGAAAGATATAACACGAACAAACATACAAACATCTTCCCCCAACACCTGGGAGTCATAATCCTTCTTTATATGGCCTCAGTCTCTGGAGAGAGAAAGAGAATTAGGTTCGTAGTTTAACTCAGTTCTTAATAAAGTGTGGTCTCACAAGTTCCAAGTCCACAGCCGCTGGACTCACATCCCAGCCCCTTGACTTTTGTGGGTTTCCCTGCAGGGCTGGCAGTAATATCTGGCCTAGAATCCTGCCTCTAAGATTGCTTTAGCTTGAGCTCTGGAATCTGGAAAGTCCACAGACCATGCCTAGAACTAAGAATGTCAAATGAAACAGACTAAAATCCCCAAGATCCCCTTGGGGCCACTGGGCCTAAAAAAAGGGGGCAGCTGTAAAGTAGCCCTTTCCCCACATCCAGGTCAGTCCATGGAGCTTGTGTAGTAGGTGAACAGGACCTCCTTCTGGCTGGCCATGACTGGAAAGAAAGAGAGAGACTATCCCAGTCTGGTGTTTTTAAAGAAGCAGCCTGCTCCATTCTGAAAGCCATTGGGAAAGAGGCTGCTTGGAGGTGGAATATTTATGGGTGATGGTGACATCAAAGGTGTGATCATCTTTGTGTGTGGCTAAAATGTACTGAAGGTGCTTGTGGAAGGTGAGGAGATTGAGGAACTGAATGGTTAGGATATTTGAGGGAGAATTAATATGTATGTTTAAGTTCCCTAGTATGAGGGCAAGAATTGGGGAGGAGAGGAAAAATGTAAGCCAGGTATCAAACTCATTGAGGAAGGAAGGGAAATAACCTGTGGGTCTATAGACAACAGCTACCAGGATTTTGATTGGATAGTAGATATAAATATGGATAAATAGCACAAACCTCAAAGGAACAGAAGTTACTGAGTGATGGAAGAAGTGGGGAGAACCTGAAAGTAGCAATGCAGAGCAAGGTGTATTCCAACTTTGCCTTGACCAGTGAGCAGATGAGGATGAGTCACAGTGCAAGCCATTACTAGAAAGTAGAAAGGAAGGCTGTGTCATTAATGGGGAGCCAGATTTCAGTAAGAGCTATTAGGAGTGGGAGAGCAATATATTTAAAATAAAGGGAAGTTTGTTGCCTGTGGAACAGGCATTCCAGAATAAAAGGTTTGGGTTGAGTGAGAATGAAACTTTGGAGTAGAAGGGTTGAGGGGGAGAGGAATGAGGAATCTAGTCATAGGGGGTGAGAAATGGGGTTTGGTTGATGATTTATAGGAGTTAAGTCACTGGGATGTGAAAGGTATGACCAGGTGTGAGAATGTTCGTTGTTGAGTGGAGGGCTCCTGTACACTCAAAAGGAGAAGTGCAGCCAAGTTGGGAAGCCCGAAGTTGAAGGAGGGTTGTTCTTTGCACATAAGATTCTCTATGTTCCAGTTGGGATACTGTGCTGGCAGTAGGAGGTGGCAAATGCCTTGTGCTGGTATAGATGGAAGTGGTTGCTTTGGGACATGTGGGAAACACCTGGCCTGGCCTCTAGCAATCTTTCCTCAGGAGATTCACTGCACCCAGCAGAAGATGGAAGGCTTAGGGTGCTGGAATACTAGGGGTTTGAGGTCTTCTCACTTGATGAGGAGGCTAAGCTGCCCTTCATATTTTAACTGTACATCAAAGAGGGATTAAGCTTGTTCTCTGTCCATAGTGGGAAGAACTAGGAACATGGTTTGATGTTGCAGAAGTAAATTTGGTCTTGATGTAAGGAAACAATTAGAGCCACCACAATGTGAAATGAGCTGTTTTGGGAGGGAGCAGAGTCCTCTTCTTTGGAGGTCTTCAAGGAAAGGCTGGATAGTCACTTTGGTGGGGATGTTGTATGAGGGTCTCTAGTTCAGTAGGAGGTGAAATCACCTCTGAGACCCTTCCGGCTCTGATATTCTGTGAATAGCAGTAAACATGTTAGTTTCTTGGTGTTAGGATCCCTAAGGTTTGTGAGGACAAACCTTGATGGGGGTGCTGTTGGAATTGGAGCATATAGCTAGTGGTGAATTTCCTGAGCTAGGAAGAGGATGGAAGTGGGGGAACTGAATCCTGAGTAGATCAGGGAAGGGAAGGAGATTTCATTTCCCTTCCACTCTGGGAATCCCAGCAGACCATGGAAAAGAGGATGAGAGCAGTAGAAGTATACAGAGTGTACTTTGGAAGGCTACTGGGAGCATTCATTACTGATAAGGGATGTGGTAAAATGCATAATTTCCATCCTAGAATATCAGTTTCCCTACACCAGAGACATTTAATCTTACTGAAGAGATGGAAGGCCATTGTTCTTGAGGTCTTTTCCTTTCAGGTGAGTCTGAGAGCTAAGTAAGGGGCCTTGCCAGGTCATTCTGAGTTCTCATGGGTTTCCCCCTATTATGGTAAAGGCTACATAAAAGGTAGGAGAATATCCTGGAGAAACAGCTTCTCACAATGGAAGGAGTGTCAAAATTGGAGTTAGGAGAGACTTGGGTTAGAACCTCACTCTAACACTTACTGATTGTGTGACTCTGGACTAGTAACTTCACCTCCCTGAGCCTCAGTTTCTTCCTTTGTACAATGAGGATAATAAGCTAAGCATGGTGGCACATGTCTATTAGTCCTTACTGCCGGGGAGGCTGAGGCTGGTGGATTGCTTGAATTCAGGTATTCTGAACTATAGTAGGGCTAAAGTGCTACACTGAGTCTCACCCTAATATGATGAGCCCTGTGACCAGAGAGTGGCACCAGGTTGCCTGAAGGGAGGTAGGGGGGAAGGGAAAACCAGCCCAGATTGGACAAATGGGGTTTTTGTGCCAGTCAGCAGTGGGATGGTACCTGTGAGTGGCCATTGTACTTTTCAGCATGAGTAAGATAGGGAGACCCAGTCTCCAATAAAAATAAATAAAAGTTTGAGGGCTAAAGTGAGATAACATATGAAAAAATCATTTTGTCGGCTTTAAAGTGCTTTATAAATATTAGTTATTCTGGTGGGAGAGAAATTTACTTTGAAAGGTACCAATTTCTCTTAGGCCGCTGAGGAGAATGCAGAAGGTGATCAGGCTAACACAACCACCTAACTGTCCTTGCAACCAGCCTGGGTGTACTGAGGGGTGTTTCAAGCTTCTAGCTTTGGCCTATGGAAGATGCGTGCATGAAATGAATGAAAAAAGCATTTATTAAATGCTTACTATGTACCAGTCCTGGGAATACAAATACAGAATAACTGTCTGCTCTCAAGGACCTTACATTCTAATGGAGAAGATGACAGCGCACATGAAAGGCTTCAGTTGCAAATAAGATGGAGAGTCCTCTGGTCCTAAGAGTGCAGTGACAAAGCAGATGTTAATGTTTCTTCTTTTTTGTCATTTCCACTGATAAAAATTATATCATTTTCTTACGTCGAACCATTTAACACCAGATAACACAAGAAATAAGATTATATCCTCATCACCCTCATCACTGGGTTATGTCCATAGCTGAAAAGCAATTAGTCTGAAGGTCCTCCAAGAGAAATCGAACCTTTTCTGTTCTATTCCATTCTATTCTTTGTGGTACAGTTTCTATGGGTCTCTGAGTGTTTTGTATGAACAAGTTCCTTGTACTATCTGAAAGGAATAGGGGATGGGGAATAAGAATGGCCAGAAATGAACAGCCCCAGTGTGGTTTCATAATGTTTAATTTAATAAAGAAGTTGATTGTTTTTAAAAGCTTTACCCAAAACAACAAATAAAAAATTTAAAATACTGAGTGATTGTGGAACACCTTTTGGAAGTAGGATAGTTTTATATATCATTTCCATCTAAGTCTCCCATTTTTATGTCATGGCTATCCATAAACTTTTCTTAACCACAGAATCAGAGAAGCTCAGTTAGAAGGGAAGGAAGCTCAGATCATCTAAGAAGTCTCTCCACAACATCTCTAAAAGTGGTAATCCAGCCTTTGCTTGGAGACCTCAAGTTCTAGGGGAACCTCTACCTTACAGGGCCAGCTCATTCTACTTTTTGGACACCTTTTTTAGGAAGTTTTTTCTTATATCAAAACTAAATCTGCCTCTGCAAATTTTACCTACTGTTTCCAGTCTGCCTTGTGGGCTTAAATAAAACAAGACATCCCTTTTCTACCTGACAGACTTTCAAATAAACATGATAGCTTGTCACTATTATGTCCCTCTTACCTTTTCCATGCTAACATCTCCATTTCCTTTGACCCATCCTCATAAGGCATTATCTTGGGGCCCAATAACTGTCCTTGGGGTTTTGTTTTTTATTTTTTGTTTTTGCTTTTTTTTTTTTGTAGGGGGGAGGACAGGGCAATTGGTGTTAAGTGATTTGCCCAAGGTCACATAGCTAGTAAGTGTTAAGTGTCTGAGGCCAGATTGGAACTCAGGTTATCCTGACTCCAGGGCCGGTACTCTATTCACTGTGCCACCTAGCCGCCTCTAACTCTCCTTGTTGTGTGCCTGGATGTTCTCCAGTTTATCAATGTCCTTCCTAAATATATATAAACATAATTCCAGCTGTGCTCTGAACAGGGTATATTGGGACTACCACCTCTGTTGTTCTGGATGGTCAAAGCAGCCCAAGAGCAAATGAGCTTTTTTGGTGGTTTTTTTTTTTTGCCATCTTGTCACACTATTGATTTGAGTTTTTAAACCACCCAAAACTCCCAAATTTTCTTTTCAGATGAACTGTTGTCCAGCCATACCTCCCTAATATTGTATTAGTGATGATTTTTTTTAACAGCCAAGGGTAAGACGTCAGTAAGTATTTATTAGACATCTACTATGTACCAGACCCTATACTTAAGCACTGGGGTCAAAAGTGAAACAGTCCTTACTCTTAAATTTACATTCTAATGGGATGAGACAAAAAAAGCACATATATAAGGATATCTAAAATTAACCTAAGGATATAATAGTTTAAGCTTCATCTCATTAAATTTGGCTCAATTTTCTAACTTGTTGAGATTTTTTTGGATCCTGACTGTGCTCCAGCACATTAGTTATTTCAGCCCTTCTTAGTGCCTTCCCACTTTTAATTATTTCATATTAATCTTATATATAGATTATGGGTACATAGTTGATTGCTTATTGTCTCTCCTGTTAGATTGTGAGCTCCTTGAA
Organism: Pseudochirops cupreus; assembly: GCA_028627135.1. Lineage (NCBI taxonomy): Eukaryota > Metazoa > Chordata > Mammalia > Diprotodontia > Pseudocheiridae > Pseudochirops > Pseudochirops cupreus. The sequence goes on from CM053581.1 coordinate 328,057,837, forward strand.
GGCAGGGACTGTCTTTTGGCTCTTTCTTTATCTCTGTAGCTTATCTAGCACAGTTAGCACACAGGAGATACTCAATAAAGGTTTATGGACTATTCTGTGCAGATTTGTTTGACCTACAAGTTTGATAAGCATACCATCATTGAAATCATTGATCAAAATATGGTATTTGCTTGATTAATCAAACTGTTTCTATTGGAAAAATAAGCATGTGGGATGATCTCCCTGCACATACTGGTAAAAGGTTATTTGGGGTCCTCCAGAAAAGAAATGCAAAGACTTCCCTCAAACCTTATTTCCTATTCAATTGAAGATGAGTTGAATCTGGCACCATCTGGTGGTTGAAATTGGGAACAGTGGAAGGGAAGAGAGTGAGTCTCCATCCCTTACCAGGCCAAGGCCTGCAGACAGAGCCCCTGGAAGTGGCTAAAAAAACACCACGCCCTTCCAATTCCTCACCAAAAGCAACCTCAAGAGCATAAAGGCCAAAATATATTCAGAAGTTAAAATATAAATAAGTATAGACTCTCAGATTGGGTTGGACTAGGTCTGAGGGATCCCTTCCATACCTGAACAATCACAGTTAATTATAATATTATAGTTGGGGCAAGATGGTGCAGTGGATAGAGTGCTGGCCCTGGAGTCAGGAAGACTCATCTCCCTGAATTCAAATCTGGCCCCAAACACTTAGTAGTTGTGTGACCCTAGGTAAGTCACCAAACCATGTTTGTCTCAGTTTCCTCATCTGTGAAATGAGCTAGAGAAGGAAATGGCAAACCACTCCAGTATCTTTGCCAAGAAAACCCCAAATGGAGTGATAGAGTC
>CM053581.1:328058758-328075698 GCA_028627135.1 Pseudochirops cupreus
AGTTTATAGCATATATATCTCAGGCTATAATATGTCATATATTTTATGTGATACATATAATTTCAGGCTGTAATATTACTATTATAGTATATGTGTATGTGTATGTATACATATACACACAGCTGAAGTGAAGAGTCTTGTGGGCTCAGACATTGAAGGAAATGCAGTGCCTTGACATAATCCCACATTTTCCCACAAAACCTGCTAGGGCAATTATGAATGAAGAAGCTATGGAAAAGAGAAGTGTGAATTATGCTGCTCTCCTCCTCCACCTCCCCTCACCCCAGTGATCCGAGACCCAGCTGTGAGACCTTGAGACAGGGAGAATATAAAGTTCAAGCTAGGACTCTGCTGGCTGGAGTTTTTAGACTCTAGTTTTTGAGACTCCAGAGAACTTTTTTGCTTATTACTTTTTGTCTCCTTGTCTGGAGGTTTTAATGGTCTTGGAAACTTGGATACTTCTATACCTGGGGGGTATATAAGTGTTTTTATTAGTGGGATCATTTATTTAGAACCTCTAGCTCTAAGTGATCCATTTTATCAGTTGTGGAACCATGGACCAAGACTAACAGGAGAAAGGAAATTTTAAAGAGGATTCCCACTTTACTTTTCTTTTGTTCTGAACTTAAATAGAAATTGATGCAGGAGAGGGAAGGAGAGAGTGAGAACAACTTCATATACACAGAACACAAAAGAGGATTCTATCTAAAACCATGAATCTCCATGTCATACAGCTTGCTGATCACATATATATGTATGCATACATATATTGTGTGCAATATGTTACATGTATGTGTATGTATGTAATGTATGTATGTTATGTTCTACCCAAACTATTCACCTTCTTAAACTTCTACATGGTGCAGTGATTAGAATGCTGGTCCTGGAGTCAGGAAAACAGTTCAAATCTGGCCTTAGACACTTATTGTTTTACCCTGGGCAAGTAATTTAATTTCTGCCTCAGTTTCCTCAACTGTAAAAGGAGGGTAATAACAACCTACCTCAAAAGGCTGTTGCAAGGATCAAATGAAATATTTGTTACAGTGCCTGGCACATAGTAGGTTCTCATAAATGCTTATTTACCTCCCCTTCCCCTACCTCTAGGTCACCCTCCCCAGTTAAAAACCAAGAGTGGGAAAGAGTCCTAACAAATAAGCACAGTAGTCATGTCCAAAATATATCTCTGCATCTTGTATCCATCACTTCTGTGTCAGGTGGTGGGTGACATGCTTCTTCATACATCCTTTAGAGACATGGTCAGTCATTATATTGATCAGAGTTCAAAAAAGTCTCAAAAAAGTGTTGTTTTTACAACATTCCTGTCCTATAAATTGCTTTCCTGTTTTTGCTAATTTCACTCTGTAAGTTTATACTACTCAGGCTTCTCTGAAGTCATCTTTTTGGTTATTTCTTACAGTACTCATGCCATGATTTGTCCAGCCATTTGTCTAAGAGGTATAATCTAAGGCACACCTTTAGATTCCAGTTCTTCACTCTTCTTTCTTGCCCCTCATTCCTTCTTCCCTCCTTTCAGGAACTGGAAGTTTGGTTTACTTGTGACTGGCCCTCCCTAGTGTTCTCTGTCGCCCTCTCCCAATCCTGTCTTGTTTTCCTGTTGATATATTTCTGTACTAAACTCTGCGTGTGTATACAACCTCACCTTTTATCCATTTCAGATGAATGACATTCATCTGACGCCCAATCTCCCACCCTTTTCATCATGCCTTTACACTCCAAACATGAGAAATAGAAAATTCTATCCCATTTCCCCTCCTTTCTACCCTAGTATATCACTTCTTTTACTCTTCCTCCACTTCCCCTATTCTACGCCTTTCCCCCTCCTTTCTACTCTAGTATATCATTCCTTTTACTCTTCTTCCTCTTTCCTGCTAAACTCTCAGAACAGAAGCATCGTCCCCATCCCTATAGTAGGACCTCTGTTTTCCTCTGAAGGCATGTTTGTTTCCTCTCCTCATCCAGGAATGTTAGCACCATGTATCTCCTTTCAACTGCTCAAATAAATTTACTCTTCTGCGATTCTCTCTTATGCTTGCAATTTCAAAGTTCCTTTTCAGTTTTGAGGTCCAGCAGGCTATTGTAATATTCTAGGTGTGTGTATGTTTTGTGTGTGTGTGTGTGTGTGTGTGTGTGTGTGTGTGTGTGTGTGTGTGTTGATAAGGACCTGCAATGGGGTGACAGCAGTGTCAGAGGAGAGGAAGGGAGTATATTACAAAAGTTGCAAAAATGAAATCAATGCACTTCAGTAACAGATTGCATATGGAAAGTGAGGAATAATGATGAGTTGAAGATGATACCTAGGTTACAAGTCTAAGGCTAGGAGAATGATGGTGCTCTTAATAGTAATAGGGAATGGCGGGGGGAGGGAATTTAGGGGAAAAGATGAGTTCAGTTTTGCACGTTTAAGTTTGAGATGCTGTTTGTCCTTTGTTCTCAAAGAGCACTGTGACATCAGGGAGGTGAAGCCATAACATCCATGTAAATTGGATTTGAGTGAGAGAGGGCTGTGCGAAGGCACGAGCCTCAGTTTCTCCGGAGCCATCTGGGTCCAGTGGCCACATAGATCGGGACAACTGGGGATGGTCCAGGATGCAGTGGGTGGTTCTTGACCTTTTTAAGCTAAGGTCTTTAACAGGTCTCAGAATGACTGAGGCAGTGCTCATTCAGTGATTTAGGCTTAATGAAAATTTAGGCAAAGAACGGCCTCTTTAGAAAAAAGGATCTGGGCGGGGAAGACCAGCAGGGTTTCTGGCCAGAACAGAAACAGTTGTTATTTACACTCATTCTGGGTCAATCTGGGTCCAAACTGTGACGAAGTAGGTGGGGCTTGTTCTGGGACCAGAGAGATTTAAGGTAAAGGCTGGTGTGTAAGAGAAACAGCCAAAACAGAAAACAAGTTTCAGAGATTAAAATTTACAATTCCCTTTGTGCAGAGCACCAGCACACAAGAGAAGATAGGAGAAAGAGGGAGAGAATTATAAAGTTCTCGACTCACTTGAGGTTGCTGTTTTCCAGTGTAGATGCTATGAACTGAATCTTGAGAGAGGGGGAAGGGACTTGCCCTTCCCTGGCTCTCCCTTTTTTAGCTGGACCAAGAAATGGGCCTGGGGCTGTATTTCTGTTCTGTGTTCTTTGTCCCCAGCTTCAAGTGCTGGAGGTGATACCCACAGACTGGGAGTTCCAGCCTTTGTTACCTTGGAGTCAGCATTGCCAGCAGGATGATGTAGCAGCAACCATCTGTGCTTCAGAATCTTGAAAAACCCCAGGAGGGTAGGGGTTGGACTTGGAACTGGACCTGTGCTCTATAAGAAATGACCTAAGCCATGAACCAGACCTGAGGTGGTATAAGGAGGATGGAGAATTATGCCTCCCACATGTTGGGGGGGGGGGGAGTATGTTTGTATATCTGTGATGATCTTTTTAAAAAATTAATTATTTTAGTTTTCTACGTTCACTTTTATAAGATTTTGAATTGCAAATTTTTTCTCCCTCTACTTTCCCCTCCCCAAGACAGCAAGCAATCTGATATAGGTTCTGCATGTACAATCATGTTAAATGTATTTCCATATTAGTCATGTTGTGAAAGAAGAATCAGAACAAAAAGGAAAAGTCATGAGAAAGAAAAAACAAAAAAAAACCTGAAAATAATATGCTTTGATTTGCATTCAGACTCCACAGTCCTTTCTCTGGATGTGGGTAGCATTTTCCATCATGAGTCTTTTGGAATTGTCTTAGATCACTGTATTGCTAGGAAGAGCCAAATCTATCAGAGTTCATCGCTGTACAATGTTACTGTTAGTGTGTACAATGTTCTCCTGGTTCTGCTCATTTCACTCAGCATCAGTTCATGTAAGCCCTTCCAGGTTTTTCTGAAACCTATCTGATCATCATTTCTTATAGCACCATAGTATTCCATTACATTCATATACTACAACTTGTTAAATCATTCCCCAGTTGATAGGCATCCCCTCAATTTTCAATTCTTGGCCACCACAAAAAGAGCTGCTAATAAATATTTTTGTATATGTGTGTCCTTTTCCATTTTTTATGATCTCTATGGGATATAGGCCTAGTAGTGGTATTGACGGATCAAAGGGTATGCACAGTTTATAGCCCCTTGGGCATAGTTTCAAATTGCTCTCCAGAATGGTTAGATCAGTTGTGATTATCTTTTGAAGCAAATATTCCTCTTTATAAACACTCTATGGTGTTACATGCCCTTCTGCCACTGCAGTAGATGCAATAGATGACTTATCTCTGAGCTTACAGTACTTACCTGGCTGCTACACTGCTCAATCAAAACAGAGCTCCCATCAACACAATTTCAGGGTCACTGTTTAAACTAGTTGTAGGGAATCAGTGTGAGTCTAAAAGCACCTTTGGTGCTGAGAGTCACAGCCCAGTTGCTAAAGCTCACGGAAAAGTCATGAAAGACCACTCGCCTGATGAGTGGCAGCTGAGATTGGCTGGCTGGGCCTGTCCTCCCATTGGTCCATCCCTCCAGTGCATGTGGATATCATGCTTTAATCATGTACCTCTAGGGTATATAAGGAGGATGCTACAATACAATAAAGGACAGCTGCTGTACACTTCTCTCTAGCCTCTGGTCTCTTCAGTCCCTCCTGAGAATACAGCCTAAGGCTGGCCCTTAGGCTACAGAGTTAAGAAGCAGCTGTTTCAGCTAGTATACTAGAATACCACTTTTAAAAAGAGAATGAGAGGAGACAAAGTGGAGGCACCTACTGTAGACAATTTTTTCAAGGGAGTTTGCTACTACAATGGGCAGAAGAGATGTAGGACAATAGCACAGATGGAAGATTAAGTAAGGGTTTTTTCAGCATAGGAGAGATAGGCAATAGAAAATGAATCACTAGAGATGCAGAGATGGAAGACTAGATCACTTTTGATAGTATGTAAAGATTCTAAATGGCTTTGTATTCTTGGTTTAGGAAGCTATGCAAAGCCACAGATTGGAGATGAAAGGGTTGGTCATATGTGAGGAATAGCAAGGCAAATTTGGCTAGTTGGTTGCATGAAGAAGAATAATGTAAAAACAAGGCTGGAAAGGTGGTTTTGGAGTCAGATTGTAAAAAGCTTAAATGTGAAACAGAAGGGTTTTATATGACATTAGCTAACGTTATTAAAGAGGGGGAGTGACATGATTATCTGTGCTTTAAGAAAATCACTGACAATTATGTGGAAGGATAGGAGAGGATTTGAGTCATGGCTGTTTACTGGATAGCCCAAGCAAGAGGTGAAGAGCCTGAACTAAAGAGGATAGCCGAAGTGTAGAGTAGGGGCAGAATGGGAGAGAGATTATGGAAATAGAATTGACAAGACCTGGCAACTGATTGGATATATGTGATAAGGGGGAGTGAGAAGTTAATAAGTTGTTGAAAACTTGAGTGAATAGAATAAAGGATGGTGGCACCTCAGACCTGGCTGACTGGAAGGACAGTGACGCCCTCCAAAGAAAAAAAGGGTAACCCAGAAGAACTTTTGGGAAGAGAGAAATCTTCGGAGGTAATGGGTTCAAACGCCTTCATTTTACAGAAGAGGAAACTGAGGCAACTGAGGCTTTACATAAGGCAGAGCAAAAATCTGAACTCAAGCACTAAAATTGTAAATCCATTGCACCACAGCTTCCTTCCTCTAAATAATGTCAAATTCACACAGCTTGAGTTTGAGACACTCGAGGAAGGTTCAGTTTGGGATGTCTAGTACTAGTAACTTTAGTAAGTGAGGGCTGGATATGTAATGGTCGTCATGAGCACAAAAATGACAATTAGATTTCAAGGCAGTGGATGAGATAAGTAAGAGAATAGAAGGCAGCAGATGACCAAGTAAGAGAATAGAAAAGAGGCCCAGAACATCGCTTTCTTCAGCTGTCAAGGGGGGATAATGTTTTCAGGATTATTAGGATTGTTTTGAGAAGGGCACATTGTGAAATAAAGGTTTTCTGTCCCAAAAGTGCAATTGTGGGTTAGTTTTTCTTTTCTGTCTACCAAGAAATTCCTTAAAACGACCTGCAACTCTGTCCTTCACTGGATCTAAAATAATCCCTCTGATTATTCCAATATAACCAGGAACTGATCCTCTCCCAGAAATACTCACTATATACACTCCGTAAACTTCCCAAGCTCTAGAGCATTCTGCTTAAGACAGCCTCTGCCTGAAGGACCCCGCCCCCAGGCTCAGGAACTTCAACAAACAGTCCCGCCTAAGCCTCTCGTCTAAGCCGCCACACTCTCCGAAGGATGGAAATGAAAATAGCTCCTCCGCGAGTGCGTTAGAGAGCAGGAGGCTAGAAAGGGCCCCTTCCTCTCTTGTTGGTATTTGTTTGTTCCCGTCAGGCAATGTCCTCGGATATCCCAATATGCTCTGTGACGTCACCAGGCCCGGGGTCCTTGGCGCCACTCCGTCCGCCCTTATAAACGCCGCCACCACGGGTGCTGCTCCTGTAGTAGCATTGGTGCTCCGCGCTGCTTCGGGGCCTTTCTACCCTCGTCGCCTACCCTTAAGACCACCCGGTCTTCTAGGCTCCGTCAGCTTGCCCGCCGGGGCCCCCGGGGATCCGGAACCGTAAGTGGCCTTGGCGCTCGGAAAGGCAGGGAGGAGGAGGAGCCGCGGGGCGCGGCCCGGTGGCTGCTGTGTGGCGGCGGCCTAGGCCTCCGCTGCTCCCTTCGGAGCTCGGCAAGTCCCCCATTCCCGGCCCATCCTCTCAGTTTTTCCGGCCCCCAGAGGAGGCGGGGGCCAGACCCTGTTGCCCTCCCTTGTCCCAGGCCGCTCGAGCTCTGGCGTTAGCTTCACACGCCACAGGCCCGTCTGCTTCCAGGCGCCGTGACTCGGTCTGCCTGTAAACCTGCTGCCGGGTCCCCAGAGGCCCGCTTCCAGCTCCCAGCCTCTCACCGGCTCCCCGGGGTCCGCCTCCCTCCGTGCTCGCTTCGTCGGGGAACCTCGGCGTGCGAACCTCCCCCTCCCCCTCCCCCAGGGTGCGTCTCCACCTCCCTTCTCTTATGCCAAGTCCGAGCTAGTTCTCTTCTCTATGGTGGGCCAGAGACTGTGCTCCCCTCCCCATAAACGTACATCTTTATTTTTCCTCCTCTCGGGCATCTTCAGCTGATCATCTTGCCCCTCCTGTGGGTCGTCGGAGCTGGGTAATGCATAATGCACCCCAGCCCAACCCAGATAAGAGAAGGGGGAGTGTGGGGTAGGAGGGGACCGCTTATTTCTGTTCTGTTTAAGCTCTAGACTTCCCGATTCACCTGCTAGGGAGGTGAAGGGCTTAGATTTTTCCTTTTGTAAAAATGGGCACGTTGGTGTGGAGCACCCTGGATTTTAAAAACATTTCTGCGTTTTGTTTGTTTGGTTTTGCTGGAAAAACTAGGTAAACAATATGACTGCTGCGCTATCTCGAGAGCTGCTTCTTGCAAGCTCTTAAGTGGTTGGCCATTTAGGCAGCGTAGCTTCTGGACTTCAGCTTCGATCACCTGGTTACTTAGCGAGGCAACAATTGAAAGAGCCGGGGGTGGGGTGAGTTGTTGGCGTTGCTTCTTCTAGGCAGCATAGCTTTTGCCAAATTTAGTTCGATGGACCCTTTCGAGCTCCCTCAGAGTAGAGTAGGGTAGGAACGAGTTCTGCAGTGCCCCTAAGCTGATTAAGCATTAAAAAAATTATGTTTCTCTGGAAATAGGGTTTTGGGGGGAGAAGGGAGTGCAGTGTTTGGAGATGTTTTTTCCACGTCTGGATTACTAAATTGCTTTGAATTCTAGATTAACATCCCTTCAGTGCTATTTAAGAAGATCTTAAAGATCCCAGAGTAACCAGATATGTTTGAAGTTTGTGATCAAGCAGATTTTGCTAATGACTTTTTTGATCTTAGACAGATGAGGGAACTTACATAAACATTCTTATAAAATGTCAGGCTTATTGTAGTCCATGGTATCTTGAGCCAAAAAATTCTTAATGTCACTTGTATATGCAATATGCAAGCTAATATTTTAAGGCTTCTAGATTTGTCTCTCTTTTGAGTAGGGAGCTATTCTAAAATAGCCTTATTTAATTAAGCCAATGGAGTCTCTGTAATTTTGAAGTTCTTGGTGTTTGTAAATCTGCTGCAGTGGAACTGGGCTCAGTTCCACTGGGCAGGGCTCGTTTCAGTCAATTTGGTATACTGTTTGATATGAGAATAAGCAAGACAGCTTTGGTACGCTGAATTGAATCTTCAAACATCTACTTTTATGTCCAGGAATGAAATGTTTTCAAAATATGCATTTTTTTTCTATACAAATACTAATATTGCTGTTGTGTTACTTTAAAAAAATTTTCACTGCATTAACATTTGGTGTAGAACTGGGTCATCAATTCCCTTCTTTCATTTTCAACTCCAACATTCAGTTTTAGAGCTTACTTTTCACAAGTTTGAATCCGCTATAACATTTTTCCAATTATTGTAAAATATACAGTACATTTAATGAAGTCTACAATATACATTTTAAATTTCACGTCATTGTCATTTAATGTAAAACTTCATAGACGCTTTAAATTTTTTTTTCTAATTTAAAGCTAGAATCTTTTTCAGAGAATGAATCTCAGAGTAAGTCTAGGATATGAACCTCTGGTATAAAAGTAGTAGAACCAAAACACATACACACTAATGTAAAGGATATTGCTAAAGAAAGTTTAACTGAGATTATACTCAGTGAAATCCTGTGTTCGAGGAATTGGCAACAAATAAGCAAGCGTAGTTGGATTTGTAGGTTCATGGAGGGAGGAGAGAGTAACCGGGAAGTAAAAAAGGGTCAGGTTATGAAGACTTTTAGATGCTAGACTGAGGATTTAATTTGTTCATGGAAATAGGGAGCTATTGAATTTAATTGGGGCTTGGCTTAGGGGAGGAGAGGGTATGATAGGGTCATGCCTAAAATGAGTATTTCCCCTTGCTTATAAGGAAGGTTGAAGTTGTTGGGGAGGTAGGTGAAAGTATTTTAGGGAAATAAAACAAAAAGTAGAGTCCCAGTAATGCTTATACATTCATCAGATATGCACAAATATTTTAAAGTATATTTGAACAGCATGTTTGTTTGTGTCAAAATAGCTAGAATTCTTGACTCTTATTCAGAATAAAATTTTATTTAAAAAGATAGATTTTGCACAAGGACCAAGTCTTCCAGCAAGTAATAATGACATAAGCATAAATTCTTGATAAGTTACATACCAATGCTTGATTACTGTTTTTCTTTTGGGTCTTCGATAACAAATTTGTTTTGTGGAGCTAACTCAAATAAAGTTCCTTGGAAATAAGGTTATTTTAAAATTCTTAGTAATGATCTCAAATACCTTAGTTTTTTGTGTGAACAAATGGCACCTGCTTGCTAAAATTGCTGTATTGTTAAGGCAAGTCTGGGGTGAAATTTAAGCTCTTAAAAGCTATCTCATTTTAATCCTTGGCTTTCTTCATTCAGGTGTGTGTGGTACTGCATTGGGACATATGTTAAATGAACGTTTGTGGTTCTTATCTGTTCAGAACCTATTTTCATTGGCAGGACTCATAGGAGAAGTTACAAGTTTGTCTGGAAGTTTTTTCAACAGATGTGATTACTAAGGTTGTGTTGATGATCTGGCAGTAGTAGAGTCAACAGATAAAGGAAAAGGTTTCCATAAGAACATCTTCACAGATGTTTAGTTCACCAGGAAAAGTGATCTTCAGGTTGTTTTGCAACCTATTTAGAAATGGTTTCTAAATGTGTTTTTTTTGTTGGGCTAGCTTGGGACCCTAGTTGTCTTAAAATGGATTCTGTTTAGGTAGTTATTTTAAATCAGGGGTGATGTTAATCCCATTCTCTGTAACTTGTCTCACCATGATGAATAATTAATTTGTTTTAGATGCCTTCAATTAAGTTGCAGAGTTCTGATGGAGAGATATTTGAAGTTGATGTTGAAATTGCAAAACAGTCTGTAACTATCAAGACCATGTTGGAAGGTAAGACTTACATTTGTGTTTTTCCATCCAGAAGTTGAATGGAGAAGACTTTCTTTGTGAGCAGAATGGAAAGTGGTAGTCAGAACTTTGAATTGACTGCCAGTGGTCTGTGTTCAGATCCTTTCTTTGACACTGACTTTGTTACCATGGACAAGTCACTTCTCACTGAGTCTGTTTCCTTGTTTATGAAATGGAAATCACACTTTTAATCATCATGATTTCTGTCTGTAAAATGGAAATCAGACAAACTTTGTGTTATGTAATAATCAGCTTATAGAGAGTTGTTTGAAATGCCAAAGATGTATTTTGTGTTAAACCTAATTAAGTTTTGAATTCTTGGAAGGACTGATCTAAAACAGTAACCAGTACAAATTAAATTCTCCTATATTCTGATACATACAGTCACTTTCAGTATTATATTTTAAATTGAGTAACAGTTGGGGGGGAAATATCTTTAAACTTCAAGAAATAAAAGTACTAACCGGTTCTCTGCTGGGAAGCAAGCTCATTTTTTAAAAATTAATTCCTTAACACTCTTTCCTCTTTTGGCCCAACATTCATGTCCTCTCCCCCCCATTGAATCTGGCAACTCCATATGGCTTTACCCTTTATATGTGGACCATCATCCTGCCTTGTTATGATACAATACTTTTAATTTTTAAGTTTTTTTTCCTTAGTAAGCTCTTGTGAAAGTGTGCCTTGGACACTTTAAACATGTGCAAAAATAATAAATGACTAAGCTGAATTTTGAATATTGTAATTAATGAAGAGTATAATTTTTTTGCTCTAGTTTGAAAGTCAACCCATTGGGTAGTTAAGAAAGGTGAGCATGGTTTGGCCTTAGGAGGTATAAATACAAATACTTTAAAACTTGTTCGATGCCTAAATGGTTGCTTTGGTAGAGAATAAAGCAAAGCATGCTTGATTCATCTTAGTCATTGTCTGGAACACTGTTAATAAAAGTCTGTTGTACTACTCTGCAATGGCTTTTGCCAATGTAAAAGAATATGTCTTTTTAAAACTTGTTTTTCCTTGGCATCTTGTTACTCATGTGAATGAACCAATTTAGTTAGGACTTAGCAACAATCAGGTTGTTCTGTTCTCTCTTAACAATAGAATTCTTCAAGGATTAGAGATGACTTTTTATCTTAGTTTTATATTAATGAATTAGGTAGAATTCAGATGTTTGATGTTTGAGGATTGTCATTCTGTGAAACTAAAGATTTATTGTTTCTTTCCTTGGTCAAACTTCTATGCCAATTACACTTGATTGTGGGTTTTATATAACTTCGAAAATGGAATCACTTAGAGCAGTCAGAGAAAATCTTGGCATGTGTATTTTGGAGTGATCAAGTTCATGTCTAGGGTGTGATAAAGTATTCAGGAGATTTAAAAAGTTCTTGAAATTAAATAGCTTAAAAGAACTATTCTGTCACTTGAGCTTTTTTTTACTTTCTGATGTACATAGATAGTACAAATACTTGAATTTCAACATTTGAACAACTAATTCTGGACGGTGAAAGTATTTTGAGTTTATAATTGCTAGAGGAATGGTGTCTTTCATAATCATGAAATTAATTTTACTGTCAAAAAAAGTGGTTTTATAACTTAAGAAACAAAAAACCCCAAATGTTTGTTTTAAAACAAGTGACTCTTTGTTTGATCACCATGTATTCTGTGTATTTGCTAATCTAAATAAAGAAAAAAGTTTAAGGAATTCAATTCGTACCTCATCTTTTTAGCTCTGGTAGCATAGATAAAAAGCTTTAGCTCTTTATCACCTGGTATGAACATAAAAGGAATGAAAGTCTTTAAAAGAATTCAGATTTATTTGAAAATTCTGGCATAAAATTTTATTTGCTTCTAATTTTGGTACCACAGCTTCTGGGAATTGGGAAAATATATGGTAACTATAACTTAACCAGAGAGTGTTTGTGGTCATGTGAGAAAGAACTGGATTGGCTTACCATAAGATATTTATGTTACCATAAAATGTTATAGAACATTTTATACGAAATGTCTTTAATGTCCTTAAGACTTGATGGAAAATTTTTTGGAAAAATACCCCTGAATCAGAAACTTCTAATTTCTATTTTCTCAAATTAAGAAGAGCATATTTTAATCTTCAATGTTTTGGACAACATTACAATTGCTTCTATAAATCTCAAAGAGAGGGGAGCTTAAGTTTTGAAAATACTGTGAAATTTTTCTTTTTTAGATCTGGGAATGGATGATGAAGGGGATGATGATCCAGTTCCTCTACCAAATGTTAATGCAGCAATATTAAAAAAGGTAGGTCCTATTAATTGTTCCAGGTAATCACTTACAATGGTTTTTCATTTACAAAGTGGGGCTTGGCAAGAGTTAGGTTTTTGGTCAAATTTTTTTTCTGGTTTCTTTTTTAGATCCTTGAACACAGACATTTATTCAGATCTCAATTCTTGTCACCTAATATTTGTGTAACTTTAGGCACATTATTTTATCTCTTGACTACTTTTTCATTTGATAAAAAGAAGTTTGGATTAATATCCTCTGAACCTCTGAGGTCTGTTACCTTCTTGAAATTTTTTCTGTTGCATTACATTTTCTAAGTGTATCTGTTCTCTACCCACAAAGTATAAGCTTTTTGAGGGAAGGGATGCTTTTGTCTTTATATCCCTAGTTTAATTTTAAAAAAATTCAGCTCTAAATCTAGGATTTCAATATCTTTAGGAATTCTGTTAAGGCAGATTGCACAACCCTTTCCCCTTTCTTCCATGAATTCTCATCCTGTATGCAATTCTTGTCAGGTTTTGAACTGCATAGAGGATCTGTCCAGTATGCTTAGAGGCCTTCTGTTCTTTTACTATCTTGTCATGGTTCGTTTCCATTCTATCAATAATGTGTTAAATGTTTCAAAGTATGAGTGAATTTGCCATGACGCAGGGCAGGGTGTGTATATTTTTGTGTGTGTGTGTGTAACATATGTGTGTGTGTGTGTGTGTGTGTGTGTGTATGTGTATGTGTATATATATATGTGTGTGTGTGTGTGTATATATATGTGTATGTATATATATATATATATATATATATATATATATATATATATAAAATCATATGTAAAATCTCAAACTAACTTGTTTCTCAATTGAGGGTAAATTTTTATTTTAAAAGGATGATTTTGCAAGGATAAAGTCCTTTCTCGAAGTCTTTTGGGAAAGCAATGACTTACCTTGCATGTGTGTAAGTGCCCACACCCAAGTACTAGCCTTGGGTCTTTGCTAACAGATTTGTGGAGTTCTGGTTGTTGGATAAAGATCTTAAATTGAGAGTATAATAGTTAACTCAGAGGTTTTTGTAGCATCCTCTGAGTGCTATTCCCTCCCCCCCCAATTAATAATAAAGCATTTTATTAAGTACTTTACTATGTGTCAGCACTGTTGGTAGGTACTGAGAATACAGTGAATAAAACAGTCCTAGCAAGGAGCTTACATTCTAATGGAAGTGATGTATGTGTGTATACACAAAATCAATATAATGATAAAATACAGAGTAGTTTGGGATGAAGGAAGTTTTTGTCTGTGGTGTGGGTAAACTGACTGTAGTGAGCAGTTGAAATCAGGAAAGGTTTTATGTAGTTGATGATGAGCTGTGTCTTGAAGATAGCAGTTTTCTGACGTGGTAAGGAGTTGGGGAGGAGTACATTATAAGTAATGGGGTGCAAGAATGGGAGGTAGAATAACGTGTGAGAAACAGAGAAGGCCCGTTTGTCTGGATCATGGTGTAGGAAGAGAGGTGCACTGTGCCTAAGTGCTTTTACAGATATTTCCTTTAATCCTCACAGTCACACTGGGAGGGATGATGCTGTTATGTTCCCATTTTATAGCTGAGAAAACTTGAGGAAAGACCTAAGGTTAAATATTTGCCTTGCCCTAGGGTCACACAACCAGAAGACTCTGAGGTTCAGATTTGAACTTTGGTTTCTGACTCCAGGCACAGTGCTCTATGTCCACTGTGCTCCTTAGGGGAATAAATATGTGTTCACTGAGGACAGAAATATAGCTGGGACCAGGTTTTTGAAGGATTTTTAAAAACTAAACAGAGTATTTGATCGGGAACCTTTGTGCCAGGGAATTTACACAGTTGGATCTATTAGGAAAATCTCTTTGGAAGCACTAGTATGAAGATACAATCCTAGGAGACCAAGTTCAAGACTATGTTGCTATAATCTAGGCAAGAAGTGATAAGAACCTGAACTAAAGTGAATATGTCTTTTCTCTAATGAGTTGGATGGGATGAAAGGTAATGTAGAGGTAGAAATGGCAGGCAAGATTTGGAAACTGATTTGGATATGGGGGGTGAAGGGAGAGTGATGAGGAGTTGAGAATAATGCTGAGGAAACATCTTGGAAGACTGAAGATGTGGTGTTTTCAAGAAAAATAGGGATAGGAGGGTGTTTTGGGAGTGAGGGAGAAGATGAATTGTTTGACATGTTAAGTTTGAAATGTCTCCTGAAACATACATAAAATACATGCTAAGATATCTTTTAGCCAATTAATGATTCAGCACTAAAGCTCATTGGGTTCTGTGGATCTAGCTAACTGTGATGAAGTCGTGGAGAGAGAGAGAGAAGGGCCCAGAATAGAATCTTGGGAAACATTCAGTTAGGGTTTTGGGATATGGATGATGAAGCCAGCAAAAAGGGTTGAGCAGAGATTAGCTTCTCAATAGAAGGACCAGGAAAGAGCACTGGTGTGTCATGAAAACCCAGAGTGGTAGAAAAAGGTGACCAGGGTCAAATGCAACATAGGGATTGAAAAGGAATGAAGACTGAGAAATCATTGTTTTCAGTTGAGTGATAGAAATTGGAAATTAGATTGGAAAGGTATGAGAAGTGAGAGGAAAGGAAACTTTTCCTAGGAGTTTGGCTGAGAAAAGGGAGGAAAACTTCATAACTTGATGGGATAGGATGGGGGAGAATCTGGTTTTGATGTAGTAGCAAAAGGGGCTGAACAGTATCGAGGACCATATTCATACTGTGGCCAAAAAACCTGTACAGAGCTGTGGTAACTTAAAATATATCAGTACTTGGACTGCCAAACACACTGTTCTATCAGAACTGTATTTTTCAGCCTTTCCAATTTGTAGAACCTGCCAGATTGTTCAGAGCTAGTGAGTAGCCTTAATGAGCATATATGCAATATTGGAGAATGGCTTTCTAGGGAGGGGTTTTCCTCAGTTCTTTTAAAACAAAAAGCTTCAGTTCGAATCATCCAATGCCAGTTTTTAAGTTCATAAGCACTGTAGCATTTATACTTTGTAGGATTTGGGGGTTTTATTAGATGGCTCATAGAAAATTTTTATTGAACTGGCATTTAAATTACAGTAAACATTTTGCTAGGTGGCTTTAATTTACAGATGGAAAATAATGTCAATGATCTGAAAGTATCGTAGCCTATTCCATTTTCATTGACATCATTGCTGCTTTAATTCTTCAATTAAGTCAAGTTTGGTTTCATTTCAATTTTGGAAAAGTCATCTTTTCAGGTATTATTATTAAAATGAGCTCTCTGACCTCAGACACTTAACACTTACTAGCTGTGTGACCTTGGCAAGTCACTTAACCCCAATTGCCCTGCCTTCCCCCCTCCAAAAAAGCAAAAAAACAAAAAATGAGCTCTAAATTTGAAAACTGTTAAATATTTAATTAAGCCCATTGGTCTTGCGGCTTGTATTTAGGTAATTCAGTGGTGCACCCACCACAAGGATGATCCTCCTCCTCCTGAGGATGATGAAAACAAAGAGAAGAGAACAGATGATATTCCTGTTTGGGACCAAGAATTCCTGAAAGTTGACCAAGGAACCCTTTTTGAACTTATTCTGGTATGTGGCTACATGTGGGGGTTTATATTACAGAAAATCACCATGAGTCAGGAATCTGTATGGTTAAATACACTCATTTGTTAAACTTTTTTGGTTTTGATTTTCTTGGTCAACATAATACCACTAGATGTTATTTTAATTTCAGATAAATAAATAGTTTGTTTAAAATCATATATATATAATCTTAAATGGATTTTAAAGAAACTTAAAAAATCTTAATAGAGCTCTGCAGTAAATTTTTTCTTATAAAATGTCTGAAGTTAGCCCTTAGTGGGTATTGACATTTCATCAGATCTTTAAATTCCAGAAAACACAATGACACAATATTTAAAATGGTTGTTTTATTATGAGGATATATCTAAGGAAAAAAAAATCTCATTTCCAGGCTGCAAACTATTTAGACATTAAAGGTTTGCTTGATGTCACATGCAAGACTGTTGCAAATATGATCAAGGGAAAAACTCCAGAAGAGATTCGCAAAACATTCAATATCAAGAATGACTTTACTGAAGAGGAAGAAGCCCAGGTATTCTATAAATTTATTTAAAATAAAATAATGTGGTGGTGTTTTTGAAGTAATCTTAAGATACATACACATTATGTATAACTATAAGGGACTTAATCTTAGGATCATAGACTCAGAGGGTCATATAGTGCAACTTCCATCCTACCCTGGAGGAAACTGAGGTACAGAGAGACTTGCTTCTAGGTCATGCTTAGAGCAAGTGGAAGAGAGAGGTTGGATTTGAACCTAGGTCATTGGATTCTCCTTTTTTACTGTATTGCTCTTACACTAGAGGTGGTGATATTTTACATAGTTCACTTTAGTGATTTATTAAGTACCTGTTTTAAAGTGCTATTTTGAATGCAAGAGAAATGTAAAAAGCACTTTGTAAGCCTTGAAGCCAATATAATATAAAAATGTAATCTGCTCCTTGTTAGATTTTAGAGAATTAGTTCTTGGCTCTTAATGTTGTTAGCTTTGTTTTTCCTTCATTTTTGATGATGAAATTATTTAAAAATTCCTACTGTCTTGAGGTTTTTCTTAAACTTTTTGTGTCATGGATTTCCTTTGATA
>CM053581.1:328075798-328088082 GCA_028627135.1 Pseudochirops cupreus
GATGAAGTATGGTGGATTAAATATGCCAAATGAAAATAGGCATCTTTAGATATAAAAATGTGTTTTGCTTGAGTATGTATAGTTAAGTTTACAAGGGTTTTGTTTCTCTAAAAATAATTTAAAAATAAAGGAAGCAAAAAAAAATTCACAGACTCTAAATTAAGAACCTTTACTCTAGCTTAATGATAGGTTCATCTTTCTTAAATATAGCTTATATAGTAATTTTTCTTGGGAAAAAATATAATAACTTTACATTCTGGATTGGGTTAATATGGCATTGACTAGTTAGCTCGGTTTGTAAACTTGTCAGGATTTAGGAATAGAATTTTTCCTGACCATATTTATATTTAGTATTTGCACATTGGTCTTTTCAGACAGGATTTACAGATATTTGGTACTTAGTGATTGCTAGATTATTTGTTTAGGATAATGTATATACAGAAGGTTGTAGAAAAGAGTTTATTGATACTGTTGCTGATTAAGGGTTTGTGACAAAACATAAACAATTTGAATATTCCATCCATTTCAAGTTAATCGAAAAGCTGTTTTAAATGGAAAACTTTAAATAGCAAAACGTAAAATGTTATCTCTTAGATGGCTATCTATTGATTCTATATGAGGATGAACTTTATCTTCAGGCTTAGGAGGACCTGTCAGTATTTGACTCCTATTTAACCTCCTAGTTTTATTTTATTTTTACTCTCCTGCAGCAGGAGAGAAAAGACTCTTGAGCCAGAAACCAAAGTTTTTAACGTCCTGGCCCTGTCAGACACCTAAAGCCCTCATTGCCACCTCGTTCTCTGATCTGTAAAGTTTTTCTTTTCCTTCACATTTCTTTTTAAAGTAAATAAAAATGAATCAATAAAAAATTAACTTTTCTTAAAAAAGTTTCTGAATAAACTCAGGTTACTTGTGTAGTGGTTTATGTAACTAATAGTATTCTTAATCTCTTGTTTTTATAAATGAAAATGTCTTTTATTTTAGGTACGCAAAGAGAACCAGTGGTGTGAAGAAAAGTGAAGTTTTGTGCCTGTTGACACTGTAACACTGTAAGGATCGTTCCAAATAACTAGTTGCACTGCTCTGTTTATAATTGTTAATATTAGACAAATGCAGCAGCAAATCCGTTGTATTAGCAGGATATCGATTGTTCCCATTGCATGTGTAGTGTTTTTTGAGTCCAGAGTCTAATCCTATGGCTGTTTTAACCAGTATAATCAAAAGTCTTTTTACTTTGGTCTGAATAAAACTGAAACTGTGTGGGTTCTGTATGGAAAGTAGCACTTTGGGCTTTCCTTTTCTCATTTTATAAAGCAGTTTGTCTAGTTATTGTCTAGCTTTAAACTTTAGTTTTCTTGCTATCTGACTTGCCCTTTAAGGAACATTGGCATTGTAAATAAAACCACTTGCAAAAGTTTTCCACAATAGAAGTAACAAAGTGTTATCTTTATTCATGAGCTTGAAACAGGCAAAAGGCTAATTGAGGTAAATGTTTTGAATGGTTTTTCTTCACCGATGTTTTTTTTTCCAGTTCCTCAGAATGAAAAAGTAGAGAACTACTGGTGTAGATTAAGACTAGCTCTGCAGTATATAGCAGATAGGTCTCCTTAAACTGGATGTGTCTTTCTGAATGCTGTCAAGTTTGAGTGTTTTTTGCTCACTGGAGGCCCAGTTACTAACCAGCAAGCAGCTTGTGGTTATTTGGCAGAAATGTGAACTAGTTAAAGTTGTTAAGCTTTTCATAATTAAACAAGACACTTAACCCAGATGGTGTGGTCATCGTTTTATAATCAGTATTCCCATTGGGGGGAAAATTCATCTCACTACGTGTTTGTGAAATGAGTTCAACTCAAGTGTTTTTAAAAAATGGCTACCTATTGCAGATGTTAAAAAAAAATAATAAAAGGTGATTTCAATTATTGAGTACCCTAGTGGTGGGGGGATTTTAAAGTGATGGTTCTCCAATCCTCTGAAGTGTTAAAGGTTATGATAGGCTAACGGGTTCTGCAAGAAATATGAGATGAGAGCTGCTGAAGGCTACCACCACCTTCATGACTTTCCTAATTATAAGCTTGTTTTTACCTTTCTCCTCACATTTTAAGAGGTATTTATCTAGAGGATTTTTCATATTGGCTTTCACACTGACCGCCAAAGTAGGGGGTACTACTTTACCTCTGCCTGATAGCTAGCAAATTGCTACCTCTTTTTTCAGTATCTAAAACCTTCTTCCTCAAAGGTCATTTTCCTTTATCTCCTCACATTTATCCCTATCTATTTCAGCTTCTCCCTTCCCTGGTATTCTTTAGAATTCTCCTTTTCCCCCTCTGTTGTTAACAGTTTTTTCATCCTTCATCTTTTCTCATGTTTCTCTCATTTCCATGTTAGTTGATACCGGGCTTTTTCTCAAAGATAACATGTCCCTTTGCCCTCCCTTTTCCCAAGCTTGGATGTACATCTCAAGCAACACATTATGCCAAGAAGAGACAACATACGTTTCCATCCTCTCCCTCCTGTAGTGAGTCACTCAGCAACCTCAACCTCTCTCCTCCTTTGATAACTATACAGATTATACCAACCCATTCAGATTTTTGTTGTTCACAGTTTACTGGTCTGATAAGTCTTTTTTTTCTTCACTTTTTGATGGATTCAGCCAGTGGTGGCTTAGATCTTCTTTATCCCAACCTTTTACTTTTCCTTGGTGACGTCAATATTCATATTGACTTCTGTTGGAAAGAATTTTAGTAAGCTGTTGTGACCGATTTCTACTCAACCCTACAATACATGATGGTCTTAGTTAAACATTAAAATGCCTACGTGACTCCTTTGAAAAAAATTCTTCACAAGTGTAAGACTTTATATTTATCATTATGAGATTTTGACTCATCTTTTAATCTCATTTAGACTTTTTTCTTTTTGATCCTGGTTTGAACAGTGCTAGTCATTTTCCCCCAGCTTTTTATCATTTCCAGGTTTCATGAGCATGCCATCTGTAACTTTTATCCAGGTCATTAATAAGAATGTTAGGGCCAAACATAGACTGATCCATGAACCATTCCCCCAGACACCTCCCTCCAAACTTAACATTGCCCCTTAATGTTGTTAATGACTCTTTGGGTTGGATGTTCAGCCATTTCTAATAACTGTCATTTGGCTCAGATCTCTCCGTCTTATTTCTCAAAATTGTCATGAGAGATTTCAAATACACGATTGTAATTCAGTTTTACTCTGTCTAATAAGTAAGACATAACCTTCCCAGTCTCCTTAACCATATTACAGCTGCATTCTCTGTAGTCCAGCCATAGGGCTTAAAGGTTGCTATTCCTTGAACTTGACACTGTTGCCCATCTCCCAACCTTTACGTTGGCCTTCTCCCTCCTCACCTCTACTTGGTTTCCTTCAAAACTTATTGTCAGCTCTTAAATGAAATCTTAAGTATTATGGGCTCTGTAAGAAGTATATCTGTTCCCTTATCTGGGAGATGGGAGCTACAAATGCCACCACCTTCTTTTCTGCCTACTACAAGCTCTTAGTCCTCTCATCAGTGAGCATATAGAGGTCACTGCTATTGTCTTTCCTTACAAAACTGCTTTGAATTATTTTTGTGTGTGTCCTGTATATATTTACATGTATGTGTTCTCTCTCCCATTAGAATGTAAACTCTTTGATGGCAGGGATATATATTTACTTGTATTTGTTATCTCTCCTATCAGAATGTGAACTCTTTGGTAGGGACTGTTTTATAATACAGCCCTCAACATTTAGCATAGTACCTGGTATATAGTAGGAGCTTAATAAATGTTTGTTGATGGAATTTGGGGGAAAAAAAGTATTTCAGTGTTTACCATATCTTTTTGATGTAACCATGCCAGCAGTTTGTGGTCATTTATTCCTATCAGAATGTGAACTCTTTGGTAGGGACTGTTTTATAATACAGCCCTCAACATTTAGCATAGTACCTGGTATATAGTAGGAGCTTAATAAATGTTTGTTGATGGAATTTGGGGGAAAAAATATTTCAGTGTTTACCATATCTTTTTGATGTAACCATGCCAGCAGTTTGTGGTCATTTATTCCTTTTCTATATGTCCAATAGTAATCCCTTTAATATATTTTAGAATTTTTCTAGGAATTGGAGTCAGTGAGCTTTTTAACACAATTTGTAAGCCAGGAGAGATGTGCCCTTCTCCAGTCCTGTGGGCATAGACCTTCTAGTCTAGAATAATATTGAGTAGTGTAATAATATATTCTTCTGGGCCAGGAGATTTGAGGTTAGGTGCTTTCTGTCTTACTATTGCCATACTATCAGCTCTCTACTAATTGTTTTTTTACTACAAATATCATTCTTTCCAAAGAAAATAAAAGCAAAATAAGTTTAATTCTGATTTTGGATTGGTATCATATATTCTCTGAGTTAGTAGTCTTATTCTATGTGCTTTTTTTTTTCAATATAACTAAAATTACTGATCATCAGATCAGTATATTAGGATGATTCCTAATATCCTGGACCAAGAGGTCTGTGTATGTTCACTTTTCTTTCTTTCCCTCTGTGCATTAACCAAAAGTTCTGTCTTTGACTTTCTCTATTTTACAATCTAATCCATTCTAACCCCTGCCTTTATGTAGGTGAAACTCCATCTGTGATCTCTTCTGCTCTGAAAACGTTTTCATGACTGTTGACCATTTGTACCTTGTCCCTTTTGTAGCCTGATAACCCTAAACAGCATATTGAAAACTCATGGATTTCTTTTCCTCCTTGGTCCTATCCTTCCTGAAGACTGGTTTTTCTGTTGACTTCCCTTTTACATTATCTAAACTGAAATCCCAGAATTTGTCTGATTCTCTCATCCCTAACATTCATTATTACTTGCTCTAACTCAACATTTATAATTCCTGCCTACATTATCACACTTTCATTTTGCTCCTTTAGGTGGAAATTAAGGAAGGCTCTTTGGCTTTTGTTGGAAGTGATAACCTAAAGTCTGGACAGCAAGACTAGATAGAATGGGGCTGTCAGTTACCACAGAAAACCAGGGAAAGATTATTTTGTATCAGCTGGTGGGCAAGTGGAGGTGGTAGGTGAAAGGAAGGAGCCCAGATGACTATTGTTCTGGTCTAGGTTATATAGACAAGAGAAGTGTATGAGAACTCGGAAAATACACATCAGTGGAAATAGAGTAACCAAAGATTACTAAGATTTTCAAGTTAGTGTGGTTAATACTGAAGTGTGTGTGTATGTGTGTGAGAGAGAGAGAGAGAGAGTTCCTTTATACCTTCCCTATATGGATACTACTTAGAACACTTACAGGCTAGTCAGTTTACATAGTTTATAC
Organism: Pseudochirops cupreus; assembly: GCA_028627135.1. Lineage (NCBI taxonomy): Eukaryota > Metazoa > Chordata > Mammalia > Diprotodontia > Pseudocheiridae > Pseudochirops > Pseudochirops cupreus. The sequence continues at coordinate 328,081,129 of CM053581.1, forward strand.
TAGTTTAAGCAATTGCCTTCAGATTACTCTTGAAGCCATTATTAGCACCATTGGTGTGTTATCAATTTCCATCCTACACCTACCTCCCTTTCATTGATATTTCATACCTGTGTTTATTTTGATATTATTAAAATTCAATAACTTTCTAGTATCATCTGTTTATAGGCAGGGCACTGAACAAAGTTGGCATTTAATTTTATTTAAAATTACGTCACTTCATACGGTCCCATTTCAGTCAAGCTGAACTACTAGTTTACTTCCCATAGTGACCTTCCGTCTCCCACCTCTGTGCATAAGAATTCCATGCCTAGAATGCTCATTTATGCCTTTTGTAATATCTTTATTTTTCTTCAAACCTTAACTTGAGAGTCGTTTTTTTCTGATCCTTGTGGTTAGTGTTGTCTCCCTCCCCAAATTTACCTTGTATTGAGTTTGTTGCATGAAGTAAGCGCTTAATAAATACCTTTTGATTCCTGTAGGGCGGATTTTTTTATAAATTTGACTTTTAATCCTCACCAGTTTAGTAGGGTGCCTTACATATCATAGTATTGTAATAATATGTCTTTTGAACTGAATTTTTCGATACAGGAAAGGATATGGTAAATTACAAGATAGGTACAAAGAAAAGTAAATATGGTTAGGTTTTATTGCCCTTAGGGAAGGGTTCATAAAAAGAGCGTCTGTGCAGGGCTTTAAAAGGCTGCTTGGATCTTGTGTAAGGCACAAAGGTAGGAAATCAAGCCTGGGGGCTTCCCATGGCATTGTATGGGGGGAGGGAGATGTCATTGTCATGGTTCTTCCAGATTGTAGTTTCTCTTATTATATGTCATCTGTGGAATTATAGATTATATTGTTTAAAACCATATGTATTTCCAGTATGTTCTCACTTTTTTAAGGGTCATGGATTCCATAAATTACTCCTCCTACTACATATTTTTCAAACTTTGGGCACCTTCCCTTTCCTAGTACCTAAAATTTGTTGAGGAGTTGTGTTCCCCTTTTTTATCTTTTCTGATTCTGTAGGCTTTTGTCATTAGTATCTGGAAACGCCAAAAATCAATGGATTTTTGTAGTCTTCTCTTCATATAGGGATTGTTCCTCTGTCTCGGGTTGTTTTAACCTCCCTGCAATTGGACTTTTCCTACATATTTTCCATTTTTCAGGAGGTTTCAGATTATGACTATGCAAGCTCTTGGGCACAGATAGCCACACCCCTGATTTTTACAAAGGTATTATAATAATGTCTGTTTTGTTTCCATTTCCTTTTCTGCAGGCTTCTGTTGGTTTTTCTGGCTGGCCACAGCTCATTGGGAAGTGATGTATGATCACATGTACCTTTCCTGAACTAAGAATTTGGGGTCCTTATTGTAATTTTGAATCCTGGGGGTTTGCTTCTACCAGTGCTGAGAGCATGCCTTAAATTTATAGCTGTATAGAATTTAGAGCTAGAAGGCATTTTACGTATTATTTAGTCTAATTTCCATCACTTTACAAAGCAGGAAACTGAGGCCAAGGGGGGGAGTATGTTGCTCAATTTGGTCACAAAGGTAACATTAGTAAAGCTGAGCTTCAAACTATGTCTTCTGACTCCATGTTTAGTGATTATACTACACTGCCTCCATTGGTACCACTTAAAAATAATTTTAAATTTAGGTTGAATTGAAGTTTGAGTATTTTGCAGTTTTATGATGCCACAAAAGGAGCCACAAATTGTATTTTCTAGAAAGTTCACATTTCTTGGGAAAATACCGATAGGTCTTTTGTGGATTCAAAGGAGACAATATAGTATATTTTTTATACCATATACTACTGACGGAGCTAGGATAAGAACTCAGGTATCCTGACTCTTAATCCATAGTGCTATATATACATATACCATTTTACTCTATAGTGTTAGATTGGGGGGGGGGGGCATGATGGTATATCTTCAGGTCCATGAAATAAGCCAAAGATGCTGTTCTGCTATATGCCTGATCCATGTCTAGAAGACCGAAGGGTGTGTTCCCAGTCCCATTACCATTCGTGTGGGTAGACTGGGCTTTGATGTCTCTTGAATAGCTCCTGCCCTCACCCAAAAAGATGTCAGTTAACTGAGAAGCACTGTGGTTGTCAGGGAAGAAAAGTCTTGGGTAAGTGAGAATTGTGGTGATTTCATAAGAAGATCTACATGTTAAGTTTCCAGTTCCAGTCTTTGGGTAAGTTGATAGCTGTCACCTGTTAAACAAAAGGAATTGGATTTTCTGAAACCTAAGCACACAAAGCTTTCCTTTATTCAGATGCAAACAAGGTAAAGTTACATTTTGGCCTTTTATTGTGCAGCACATATTAAATCTCCTTGCTGTGACACATTTTTGTTTCAGGTGTGCATTAGAAACAATCCTGTTGCTTTTACCCTCTCATTTTAGAGTTTGCTTCTTTCATTCTTCTCTTCAGGAGGGACTTAAGATCATTTTCCCAACTAGATCCCATAAACTTCTTTTTTAGGCCAGTCATAGCTGAAGAGCCTCTCCAGGGGACCCTATGTCCAGGAATTCTAGGCTCCACTGCTAAAAAGAAAAGGAGGTAAAGGTTTAGGAGAGCTACAATAATTGGCAGAGGGTTTCAACCCTGGGGCTTATTGTCACAATATGAAATGGATTCTGTGAGGCTCAAGGGGTATGATTGGGTAATTTGGCTTTTAGATAGAAATCCATCTTCTCTTTAGGAGGGAAACAGGGATCAGTAGACTGCAAGTGTCACAAAAGCAACTGAGTTAGACTCAAAGAAATTAATTTGAATTCTTCAAATCCCCGATTTCTCTCATCAGATGACTTTGCTTCTGACCCTAATTTCCATCAGTTGTGAACTCTTGTCTTCCTTACTATGCATCCAGATCTCTCCATCATTACTTCTGTGTAATTGCACCTGCCTCTCCCCAAGTCAGTCAACAAGTATTTATTTGTTTACTGTATGCCCAGGCACTGTGAATACAAAAAATAAGGTTAAAAACCATCATTCCTGCCCTCGAGGAGGAGACAGCATATAAAAGATTTGCAGTCTAAATAGAAAGTAATTTCAGAGAGAAAGCAGGGGAGAGAAAAGAAAGAAGAGGAGAGGTGGTGAAAGCCTCCTGCAGAACGTGTGGTTTGAGTTTGAATCTTGAAGGAAGCCAAGAAGTTAAGAGATGAGGAACAAGCAAGAGTACTCTAGTACTCCAGGTGTGAATAAATTGAGTTGGGAGGTGGAGTATTGTATATGAGAAGCAACACGATAGTGTTGCTGAATCATAGAGTAAATGAAAGAAGGCAAAGTGTAAGAGACTTTGGGAAAGACTTCAAAAGTTAAACAGATTTAGTATTTTATTCTGGAAGGGGTAATATGGAACTATTGGAATTTTAAGTCAGACTTGTACCTTTGAGATTATATTGACAGCCGAGTAGGGAGGGACTTGAGGGCAGGGAGACCAAAAGAAAAGGATGTTGGCTGTTGTCTATGTGTGAGATGATGAGGGGCTGGACTAAGTGGGTAGTGAATTGAGTGGAGAGAAGAGGACATAAGAAACATAATGGCAGGAACAAGAAGACTTGGCAGTAGACTAGACGTATGGGATGAATGTGAGTGAGGAGTTGACGTTGTGAGTCTGAGTGCAGATCATGGTACCCTCGACAGTAATAGGGAAGCTTGGAAGAGGGGAAGGTTTGGACGGAAAGGGAGTGCTGGCTGTGTTGAATATTTCTCCGGTTGAGATATTTAAGAGGCAGTTTAGTGATGGAAGACTGGCACTCAGGAGAGGTTAGAGCTGGATAAATAGAATCACCGCCATAGAAATAACCTGGAGGAAGAAATAAGTCCTTCCAAGAAGTAGGTTCCAGACTAAAACCTGCATTATGGACTATCAGGTCAGACAATTAAATTCAGAACAGCTGAGAGTGACCTAGAAAGGGACCTTAGAGATTAGTCCAACTTCCCTCATTTTACAGAGGGGTAAAGTGAGACCCAAAGAAAGAAAAGTGGCTTGTCTAAAGTTGTAAAGAAGCAGCTAGGTGGTGCAGTGGATAGAGCACTGGGCTTGGGATTAGGAAGACTTCGTTTCCCAAAGTTCAAGTCCTATCTTAGACACTTACTAGCTGTGTGACCTCAGGCAAGTCGCTTAACCCTGTTTGCCTCAGTTTCTCATCTGTAAAATGAGCTGAAGAAGAATATGGCAAACCACTCCAATACCTTTGCCAAGAAAACCCCAAATGGTGTCAGTGAATTGAACACTACTTAACTAACAAAAACAAGGTTGTAAAGCTGGTGAGTGGCACAGCTGGGACTACAACCCGAGGTTCCTGATTACTCATAAGTGTGCTTTGTACTGTACAATTATACTATGTAGTTAAGAGTGGAGGTGATATGTGACCCATATATGGTGTCTTCCAAGTCATGTCAGGCTGTGCTTTTATCTCATCTCTTTTTTACTACCTTCCAAAGCTACCCTCCAGTGATCATCCCCTCTCGTATCTTTAGTCTCTTCTCTCTGATGGTTCCTTCCTCTTTATCTATAGATAATGCTTAGTTCTCCTAAGTTCTTAAATCTTTCCTGGACCTTACTTCTACCCCTCAAACCAACCATACAATTTTTCTTCTACCAACCACAGCAAAGCTAAGTCACCTTTTTGTATACAACTCAACCCTTAACAATCTGACTTTTCCTCACCCCCCTCCTCTGAAATTGCTTTAAGGTTACAGTCACTTCTTGATCGTCAGATCCATGGCATTTTTCTTAAACCTCTGTTCCTTTCAAATTATATTAGCATTTGTCACTGCTTTATCATCATTTCCTTGGCACGTTTGCCCTTTGGCTTCTATGACAATAACCTCTCTGACTTTTTCGTTCTTTCTCTCCTTTGTTAGTGTAGTTTCTCTTCCAGGCTCTTAACTATATGTTTCCCAAGCACCTGTCCTCAATTTTTCTTTCCCAAACTTCCTTTGGTGATCTCATCGGTTACCATGGCCTTAGTCTTTAATATCTTTCATTTTAAAATTCTGATTTTGACCACCAAATTAAGGCCAAATTCTAGGCTTCTGCTTAACCAGATGTCTACGGATGGTCATACTTGTCAGCATTTTTCTGTTGTGCAATCCAGAGACGTCACTGCCTGTACCATCTCCCAATGCCCCTGCTGCCCAGAAACTGGTATTATAACCTCCAATGGCCCATTCCCAATGAACAGCTTTCTTAGAGATTGCTTTATTTATAAAGTTAAACATAAAAGCCAAAAAAAGTTACAAAGTCAACGAAGTTTTTAAAAAATTACAATACGTGATGGATAATTGTTGGACCAATTGCTCCAAATGCTAAATATTTTCCCCTGCTACATACAGTGATTTTATTTGGTATAATGATAAGGTTTTGCAATGACTTCTAAGTCATTTTTCACATTTTTGGAAGTAAAATTTCTATATTAAAATAATTGAAACTGTTAGAATTAAATTTTGGCTGCTAATCAAACATGAACATGAAAATGATTCGTAATAAAATAACACTTTGGGTAGTTTCTGGAAAAAGATGTTGGGGAGCTAATAAAACAACAGGGTTTAGTTTTTTTGCTTTGAATATTGTACTATGTTATAAATGATTTTATCTCATTTTCTGTCAAATGATTTTTCCCCAAAGGAGAAAAAAATACTGTCTCTGTTAAACACCAAGCACATGTATTATTACTCAGATAAAGCCTAGGGAGGAGGGTTGATTGGAAATTGTTCTCTACCACCTATTGGGTCCCAAAATGCAGCCACTATCCTCCCAGGCATCCTGACTGGTCTTAGTTCCCTTTGCAAAAAATCTACTGTGGACCTTGTTTCTCTCTGCTTTGCTTTGTGTGTGGCCTGGGGAATGAATGGTGTCTGTTTCATGGTGTCTTTTTCCAGTGCCTTAGAACCAATCAATCTATAGGTTTGGTTTGAAAAGTCATTTGTTACTTGGAGGGGGGAGTGAACAGATTGAAGGGAGAAAAGTTTTGGGACCCTTGGATGAGAACCCAAGCGAGCATGGTAGGTAAGTCTCTCCCAGGAGAGGGAAAAACACTGAAATGATCTGTACAACCTGACCCCCATGGGGGGTGGGAAACCCTCTTGTCAATATGGCCTTGACTCCAACAAGAGAGCAGTTCCTGGCAGGGGAAGAGGGAGTTAGGAAGTTGGCCTTTTGAGTTAGAAAAAAGGTTATCCTTGGACTGATTTTTCTGTGCAAAGCCCCAGGAACTTTTATATGCATACCTTTATGGAAAATAAAAACTAGCGGGGAGCCCCAAGTGTCAAGGTTTAGCTGTGTAGTAGCTGCACAAAGAGACATAAGCAAACTATAAGTGTAGTGCTCGCAGTGTAAACAGCTTCCTAAGGTTCAAACTTTTATATAGAAACCTAGTAAAAAGTATCTTTATTCTTATGTAAAAAAGTTGCATTCCTTGTTTTGATGCCTTAAGAAAATACAAAAATATTTTGTACACTATAAAGATCATTTTTTTCTTAATTTCTTGCGATGCTATAGCAAAAATAATACATTGTCTTCAGTATATAAGAAGTGGGGTAGAGAAGGAAAAAAAATAACTACCCCTATAATGAATGGTTCCTTTTGAAACCAGGTTATGTATACTCTGGAGAGGAAGCAAAAAAAAAAAGTATGTCAAAATTCCAAGGCTCAGGGTTACAGGCTCAGAAATTGATTATAATAGCCACTGTAATAAGCCTGTTGCATAGGGGCATGGATCATCTTTAGTATTTTTTCGACTTTTAGTGGATTATTAACACCCCAAACCAATAGATCTGAAAAAATCACACCAAACAGGGAAATTTTGATTTGGCTATCGATAATATCTCTTCTTACAGCTCCAGTGGGCCTTTACCTCCCAGGAGACACCTGGGAAGCACAGAAAGAGGAAAGCCTTAAGCTGTCTTTGTTAGTTGAGAGTATATTAGTACAAGTTTGAATCA
>CM053581.1:328088182-328160509 GCA_028627135.1 Pseudochirops cupreus
CCCCCCCCCCCCCCCCCCCCCCCCCCGGCTTTCTGCATTTTGGCTGTCAGACGGCACTGGGAGCTCTGTGTTGTCTTTCATTGAGTTGTTAGGACATGTTTCTCAGGAAACTCAGATTTCTAGGAAATATTTGTGAGCAGTTAAAGTCAAACCGTGCCCTTGAGTGAAGTGGCCAGAATTTCCTGCCGTATTGCAGAATAACTTGCTGGCTTCCCTCAGTATGGAAATTATTGCAGGCATAGCAATAAATGTTTCCTCTGAGTTTACACAGGACCCTTGGCCAGGCTCAAGCAGTTATAGCCGTAAACAGTGTTTTCCTGTCCTTTGTACGAGAAGTTTTTCTTCATCATTGGCTGTGAAGAAAAGTCCATCTTCCACAGCTTGTCACTGGGCAGAGTTGGCACTTAGATCTTGGATGGGCCACTCTGAGGTCCCTGATCCGTCTTTTCTTCTTTCCAGAATGTGCTATACATGGGAGGGGGAGGCATGGCTGGTGGGACAGGGCTCAGCAGTGGCTTAAAGCAAAAGGATCAGAAGCAGGCATGTGACCTGCTAATACTTAACAGTGAGAATTCAAGAAGTTGTGGGCATCTGACTAATTAGTACTACTTTATGTTTTATAGCACTTTTTCATATCTGTTATCTTTTTTGGAGAACAGATGTTATTCCCATTTTATATAAAAATGAGGCAGCTGAGATTCAGACAGTAGTTTGCCTGAGCCCACAGTAGCTCATTAGGTAGTAACAGGAACTGGCACTAGAATTGAAGTGTTCTGAATCCAAGTCCAGTGTGTGCCTGACACTATTATACCTTGCTGAAATCTACTTGGGACATAAAAGGGCTGGCATGTGAGATGACATTTTGAAATTGGTCTGACCACTCTCCTGAACAGCTTGATTGCAAGGACCCCACCGCGTAGGCAGGCTGCGTAACCTTATTGTAAAAGGGCTGGGCACTATGTGGGAAAATGGGGTGAGGCCCCAGGCCAGTTTTTGTTTGATTGTCTGGCTGACTCTTGACCACCTTTGGAGAAAGCAAAGTGTCCTATGCCTTTGACATGGCTGCCTAATGGAAGAGGGAGGACCTTTATGTTCCTGTTGCCATGATGCTTATATGCTGCTGAATGTTCATGGAAAGGCTGCTGGGGAGCCAAGGGCTGAGGATCACCTTGCTGGGAGTCCAACCCCATGAGGAGCAGGCTTGAGATGGAGAGAGAGGGAGAAGGGGCAGCTTGGTGGTCTGTGTGTGAAATCAGTGGGACTGGTGAGCTGGTCTGGGGTAAAAGCAGGACGAATGTATTGGAGAGAATCCAGAGGGGATGGAGGGGAGTCTATAGCACTGCCATCTGAAGAAACTGGGCTGGTGCAGCGTCCTTCTCCTTCTCCTTGTAAGTACCGAATGCATTTCTTTTTCCTCCTAAGAATAGTGAAGAGAGTTATCTGTAAGCAAAGGATTGAATTGACAGTCATATACCTAAAATAGTTGTGTTGTCACTGCAACAGGGCAAAACCCTGTAAGAACTAGATCCTTGGTCCCTTCTAAAAGCTTCTAATTCTTAATTAGTATGTTAATCTGCTGCCCTTCCCATTAAATGGCAGCTTGATTGTGCTACAGACTCCATAATCTTCCCCTTCCAACTCAGTTTTTTTTTTTTTGGAGGGGGGAAAGCAAGGCAATTGGGGTTAAGTGACTTGCCCAAAGTCACACAGCTAGTCCAACTCAGTTTTTATACATCTTGTTAAGAAAGCAGATTCAACGGTATGACCTTTCAGAGGCCATAACTCTAAATAAAAGTTGGACTTTGCCTGTCTCACCCAGATTATTGGGGAAAGAGTAACTTTAAGAGAATGGCTTTAAGGAGAATGACAACAGGGAAATACTCAAATCTTAACTACAGATGGGCTGGCATTGCAGCAATGGTAAAGGATTTAATTTTTTTTTCTCTTACTATCCAAAAGCCAACTTATTCTCTTTCCCCTTCCTAAACCTACTTCTTCTCCTGACTTTATTCCTTTCAGTAACCTCAATATTTTCCCAATTACTCTGCTACAAAGTGTCAGGAATTTCTATGACTTATCCTTGGTAGTCACCAAAACTTTATTTTTCCTCTGGCATCTGCATCTAGCCCTTAATCTAACTTTTAAGCTGCTGCTACCACTATCATTAGGCTCTTGTCTATTTTCACTGGGACAATTCTATTTCCTAACCATCTCCCTAGTTTTCTCCAACCAATTTTCCTCTATGTCATTAAGGTATTTTTCTAAAATGCTCATGTCTGACCATGTTATTCTTAAAATCTATTCAGTGCAGGGGCGGCTAGGTGGCGGCAGTGAACAGAACACTGGCTCTGGAGTCAAGAGGACTTGAGTTCAAATCCAGCCTCAGACACTTAACTTACTAACTGTGTGACCTTGGGCAAGTCACTTAACCCCAATTGTCCTGCTTCCCCCCCTCCAAAAAGCGAAAAATAAATAAAAAATTGAAATGGCTCCAAACCATTCATATCTTCTTAAGTCTGCCATTCAAGGCCCTACACAGTTTGGCACTGTTTTAGTTTATCAGTCTAAGCCTAAGTCTTCAATACACTCTTTCCTCTACTCCTATTTCAACTGGTTTGAACTGTTTGCTGTCACACCCCATACATGTTTGGTGCTATCACCTTTCTTTACCTTTTTGTTCATGTCGTTCTTTATACCGGAAATATCCTTCCCATTTCTATCAGCTGAAATTCTACCTATCCCTCAAAGCTCAGGGAAAATGTTACCTGCTCCATGAAGCATTTCCTAGGCGGAAATGAATTCTTTTTAAGAACTCCTGTGTCATTTTGATTATACCTCCAATATAACTTGTAATTATATCTGTATACTGTTACTTATGCTTCTGTCCCATCTCCAGTATCTGTTCCCTGCTCTTCAGTTATAGTAATTGGGGCCTTCATCTTCTCTTGCCTGGCCTATTATAATAGCTTCCTATTCTACAATCTCTTCTTTTAACATCCTTCATCATAGTTGCCATCTTCCTAATACAAAATATCTGATCAAATCCTTTTTCCTGCTCAGAAATCCCCATTGTTTTTTATTACCTCATACGAAATAAGGAGTGGACTTGTGGTTTCACTGGTATAGGGACCTCCTAGGAGAGACAACTCCCTCTGTAACCAACTTAGAACTTTAAAGGGCTGCCTCAAGCACTAAGAAGTTAAACAATGGCAGCACAGCCAGCCAGCTTTCTATCTCCTACACTATAATTCCCCTGAATCCCTTATATTTAATACATACCTCTTAGCCCCACATTTAAAACACTTCATAATCCTACAGCTATCACCTGCTTTTACCTCCCTCATTTCATACTACTCCTCTTTACAAACTGTTCTAGCTAAAGGGGACTACCGACTGATCCCCAAAATCAACCTTCTGCCTCCATGTATTTTTTTTCAAGCTATTCTTGGAATGTATTTTTTTCTTATCTTTGCCTTTTGAATTCCCATGTAGCTTTCCATGATCTTCCTCCTCTCCCCACCATTCTCCCTTTCAGATATCCCTTTGCCCTCACTTCTCCCTACCATTTTAAGTTAGTTTATTTTTATGGATAAGTTGAAATTCCCCAGTAGAATACTAAAGCTCCTTAATATCAAAGACTATGCCATTTATCTTTGTATACCAGCTCCTAGCACAGTTCCCTGCATATAGTAGGTCTCTAGTAAACTTCTGTTGATTTGAATTATTGTGTTTCACTCGGTGGTAAAGTCCACTGAGAGCAAGGACTGTTTTATTTTTTTTCTTGTCTCCTCCACAGTGCCCAGTTCAGGATTCCTGTCAGTCTTAGTAAAGACTCAGTAAATTATTGATTTGCACTTTCTTCCCTGGTTGGCTTAGTTACTGTTCTGGTCAAAGATTATCTTCTCAACTTAGTACATAACTCAGTTCCATGAACCTACTCTGTAAAGCCTTACCTTCTCTGAGGATGACCTGGCACAGCCACAAGGTAGTAAAATGACAGTAAGCATTATTAGGAGAACAGTAGTTCAGCCTGGGAACCCATGGGAATTCTGAGAAAGTCCTAGGGAATGTGAGAGCTAGCAGACTTGAACGATTATAAATTTGGATGGCTGAATGGAAAGGAAAGGTACTTTGATAATGTACAGATGTACTTGGTAGCCTGTGGGTGATAAACGAGCTCAGTGTACAAGGCCCTAAAGGATGTGAGCACTGTAATTGAGCTCTGTACCCTGATAGTAACAGGGAGCAGAACTAAAGAGCAAAGGAACACTTCTTTTCTTTGACCAAAGGCAATTTCTCTTGAGGAAATAACTTCCCCTGGTTCTTCCCCTCTATACCATAGTTTGGATTAGATGCATTCCAAATAATGCTTAAAAAACAACATTAACAAAAATTTGAAAGGCTTTGGGACTCCCTAGCTGGACAGAAACCTTTCCCCTTGGCTGCAGAATTTGATCCTTGGGGATATGGAGAGGTAGGTAGGTGAGAGAGGAGGGGAGGGACATGGTGAGAAAAGGGAGGAGCGTGTTTGCCCTTTATTATCATATTGCCATTACTTACAAGGCACTCTCTCAATTTTTTTTGTTGTTGAGACAGGGGTGTTCTCTCAGAAGTTACCCATTTGTTTGACCTAGAGATCACCTTTGTTCAAGGGAGGTTAGCATTAGAAATAGGGGGAATAAACTGTAGTGTCTGCTTCTGGAAAGTTTATCCTGAACGGTTCATCCCACAGTGGTTTCTCTTCCTCTGAATTTCTCTAGTTCCAAAGGTCAAAGTCAAAGCAAATGTTTAACAAATAGCTCCCCATGTACAGGACAGACTTTTAAGTTTAAGCTCTCGTTAACATTTTTCTCCCTGCTGATATTTTGAGGTGCAAATGTTCGTACTGATAATTTTGAGTTCCAGTACACCTCTATCTAGCACTAAAAGTCTATGCCAATCTATCTAACAGTTTATTCTCATATATTCTCCAGTTATTTTATGTATGTGAGTCTTATCTTTGCACCTAGACTGTCAATATCTTAATGGTCACCCCCACAGCATAATTCAGGGCTAGCAAGACACATGGCAACTCATTAAAAGCTTGTTGGATTAACCACTGGGACCAAGGATACCAAGAATCTGCCTTCCTGTTGATTATACGTGGAACAGTTAATTCATTGATGGACCAGGTAGGACAGGAATACGCAGCATTCTTTCTCTCCATTTATGGAAATGTTCATGGAGTTGAATTGAAGCAGGAGCCCTAGCCCTGTCAATGACTCATTTTTGACCTGCTGTAATTCATTTCCTTTTCCTAGGCTCTACTTTTTCCTCCTCTATGATGTGAAGAGGCTTAAACTGTATGACCTGCAAGTATGGGTTGGGCACAATAAAAACAATTGACTTTCTAGGGCCTTGGTCATAGGATTTTATAGCTGGAATGTAACCTCAGAGATCATCTTAGTCTAACCCTCTCAGTTTACAGAAGAAGAAACTAAATGCCAGACCTGGGATGGTAATTTGCCCAAAATCATACAGGTATTAAATAATGGAGTTAAGATTTGAACCCAGGTCCTCTGACTACAAATCTTATTCATCTTTCCACTGAATCCATTTGGTAACAAACTCTTACACGCTGTCTTTGGCACAGTCTAGTCTTCTCTCAACCTACACTAGGCATGAGGTAGCCCACCTATGGGCCAGAAATTGACTCTTACATTAAGAGGCCAAGAGACTAGGGCTGCCATCATCTGTCTAGTATCTAATCTATAGCTTCAAGGAAGAAAGCTTGCTATGAGTGAGTATGTTACCTCTATGTTTGCTGGCTCTAATCTTGCTGAGGTCCTGGGTTTGTTTTTTTTTTCTCTTCTGTTGGACCTAGGTCCTGAGGATCCTGCCATTCCCACTTGAATTAGTGGTTACACTTTTCAAATCTCTGACTTCATAAGCAGTGTGACGAAGGGCTCAGAGAATGTGACTAATCAACCAGATTTTGGCTTAGCCAATGTGGTACAGCGTTTACACTCAGATAATCGGTATTTGAATCTCAGCTCCTCGACTTACTACCCAAATAACTGTAGAAACAAGTCACTTGGTATCTCTGGACCTCACGTCTTTATTTGTAAAACTAAGGAGTTAGACTAAGATAGTCTCTAAAGTCCATTCCAGTTCTCTATTTATGATTCTATGATCCCCCATTGACTCTGCTCAGGAGCAGTTTCAAGGCTAAAAGATCCCATTTCTAATTAGGGGCATCAAAACATGTGTGCAGTTAGACTTTGGTGATTCTCTTTTTGGTCAGCCTAGCCCTGACCTTGATTTTCTCCTCCTCTGCCGTCCATTTGTAATGTTCCACCTACTTATCAATTTTTTATCGATGTTTCTTGATCATTTTCTATTCCTGACTGCCCTGGTCAATGTGTGTCTTAGGCCCTTAGGGGACATTTTTTGATTTGGCTCTCCGGGATGGCCCAGAAAGGGAGTTTCAGCTTGGGGGCCAAGGTGAATCCCTGCAGAGCAGAGCTGGCTTGGGAGATTACTTAGTGTATGAGCCCATCTCTTAGTGGTGCCATTTTCTTTTTTGCCTGAGCTGAGGTTATTAGTGAGGAGAAAAAGACCAGAAAAGCAAGTTTGCAGGCAGAAAGGAAAACCTTGGCAGAGGTTAGGGCTCAAGCTGATGTGAACAGATGAGAGTGAAAGAGTTAGTGTTTGGGGTCAGTGAATCAACACTATGATCCAGTCAAAGGACTGTATTCTCTCCCCCATCACCCAGATACCCCCACCAATTTTTTAAATAATTCTTGGGGATGCCTTGGGTTTCTCTGATGGGCTAGAGCTTCAGTAAGAAACCTCTCTAACGACTGGTCTAGAATGGAGATTGGGCATTCTAGGGAAAATGGTTTATGTTTCAACCCAGGAGGTGCTAGTATAACCTCCATTTTTGAATTGGAGTCTGCATCTTTGTAATAGTGTAATTTGTAAGATACATACCTAAACTTCTTTGTCTCTGCTGTTGCCACCATCCTCCCAACCATCCAGGCTTCCTTGCCTTCATCTACCCCTACCCTCAATCAGCCAGTTTTCTAGTCCTGTGCATGTGAAGTTCCTCAATCTTTCTCATCTAAGGCCATCGCCTGCCTCTCACCTGCACTATTGTATTGATTCATGACTTCCTTGTCTTGATTTTTACTGCTTTTCCAGCTCATTTTTTACCTAGCTAGCTGCAATAAAATTAGTCATTTTGGTTACCACCCTGTATCGTATTATCTCTTTTTTGCTTATTCTGGTAATTCTGAATTTCTCTTAGGTATTCTCCTTGATCTGACCCACACTGCTTCTCATACCTTATCTCATGGGTTCTCTGCATCAGTCTGGCCAGTCTCCTCCCTGTATGAAATTGCCTCCTGTCTCCATCTGTGTTCTCACCCACTTTATATTCTATCCATTTTTCAAGGCTCAGCTCCAGCTCCATCTCTTCCATGAGGCCTTCCCCAACTACTTTGGCCCAAAGTGATCTCATTACTGAACCAAACCTATTTAATATTTTATTCCCTATACATTACTAAAGAGTATTCCAAAAGTCTTAGTGCAGTTTTAAGTGAATAAAACTTTTAAGAAACTGCACTAAGACTTTAGGAACACTCTGTATGGTCTTTATTAAATAAATGCTTAATGGATACTGGAAGACTTGATTCTCTTCATTAGAGATTCTTTTTCGGAAAATGAGGATGCCTGTGGCTTTCCTTAAATTTGGGTAGGCATTGGTGGGTAGTACAGGTGGTGGAACATGGATCAGGAGGAGGAGAGGAAGAAGAAATCTTAAACAGGAAGGGATAAGATGGGTGTATTACTGACTTCTAGGGATGTCTGGGGGTGGGGGGTAGGGGAAGGGATCATGCAGTGTAGCCTCTGGTATCATGCATCCCCCAACCCTTTCCTGGAAAGCAGCTTCAGGGGATACAGACGGGGAAGGGAGGAGATACCCACCTGCATGGACCGCACCAGTCCGTCTGCTGGTTGAGGCCAAAGCGAGCTCGACATTTCTTAGGAGAGCCAGGGTCTGCCCACACAAGCATGCGAGGTGAGGCAAGTTGGAGAGCAGGCAGAGAGGCAGGGGAATGGGGCAGGAGGAGAAAGATGGGAAGGAGTAGGAGAGAAGAGGCAAACATCCATTTTAGCCACTCATCAAAATATAAAAACCTAGACCACACATCCGTTTTGCAAAAGCAGTATCATTCCAGCAGGAAACCTGAGTTGAAAAAATTGAGGTTAGTCTGCAGGCAAAGCAGAGCCTCCAGCAGGACAGCAAAGGGAAAAAAAAGGGGTGGAAGGCCTTAACCTGGAAGTCCTTTCCCTCATCTCTGGGTGTAACTTCTGAGCCTGTTTCTCTGGTGCTAAGAAGAGGATAAAAGGTCAGTGGGTTCACCCCCTCTGGGTAGGGGTCAGATCGAGTCTTGCTTTCACTAGGACCAAGAACAGTAGGTTCCTGTCACTCCCTGCTCCTTTAATATAGTATGATGTGCCAAGTCTGTCATTACACCTGGAGTCAGTCAACCTATGTTCAGATCTTGACTCAGCTACTTACTATATGTAACTGTTTGAGCAAATCTCTCCTCTTTCTTTCCTCAGTTTTATCCTTTCTAAAATAAGGGGTTTGGAGAGAATCACACAATCTCAGAATGGACCTCAGAGGTTATCTAGGTGAACAAGAATCCCTTCCACAACATTCCTAAGAAATGACCATTCAGCTTTTATTTGAAACCCTCCTGTGGAGGGGCACAGGTAACTTTTTGGGGTAGTGGCCCTTTCTACTTTGGGACAGATTTTATTAGGAAGTTGAAATTTGTTTCAGAACAACTCCTATTCTCCCTTCTTTTTCTTCCCTGCCTCCCAATTGTTTCTAATTCTGCACCCTAGGCCCAAGAGAAAAAATTAGTTCTTGTTCCACAGGGATAGCCTTTCAGATACTTAAAAACTTGCTGTCATGGGTCCCTTAGTTCTTCTCTTCTCCAGATTGGATACTTCCATTCCTACATAGGAAAAACTCATCTTGGGAATGAGATCATTTCCAGTCTTCCTTTCATCATGCATTTCTGAACTTGGCCCAGGTTATCTATGCCCTTTCTAAAATTGGGTACCTAGAACCAGACACAGTACTCCAGAAGTGATATGACCAGGGAAGAGAGGGCATAGGAGAATCATCATCTTTCTCCATCTGGCCCCTTTTAATGAAGCCCAAGATAGAATTACCAGATTTAGCTTAAGTCACACTGTTGATTCATGTTGAACTTGCAGTCCAGCAGACTATAAGACCTTTCCCATGGGAACTTCTGTCTACCGATGCCTCCTTTAGGCTCTTTTATGAAGTGGATTAAAAAAAAAATCCTATGTAGGATTTTAAAAACTTGTAATTTGTTGTATTAAATTTTATAAATTCAGTCCACTGTTTTAGTCTATTAAGATATTTTAGGATCCTGACTCTTACACAATTGAGACGTTAACTTTCCACTTTTGTGTCATCTGTACATTTGATAAACATTCCTTCTACATGTTCAAATCCTTAATAATAATTTCCTGGGGTCAGGGTCAAATTGCTGAGGTTTTCCACTCGACATTTCTTTTTAAGCTAACGATGACCTGTCAATGATTATTCTTTGGAGGTGTGGCCATTAAACAGTTTTGAATCTACTCTAGCCGATTCATTATATCCATCTTATTCTCAAGGGTGGCACATGAGAGACATTGTCAAATGCTTTGCTGTAATCCAGGTATGCTTGGACATTCCCCCGATGTAGTGACATGTCAGAAAAGGAAATAAGATTGTCTGGATTGAACCCTATTGTTAATGAAGCTAAGCTGGTTTTTAATGATTACGACTTCTCTTTCTAGATACTTACAAACCGCTTTGCCTAAGGCTTGTGATATTTTGAGGGATCTGTGATCTTGCCCATGTGAGTAATGCTTTCAGTGGCTCAGATTAAAACTGGCCATGGGCCTTCCATATGACTCTTGTCCATGAAGTCCCATAAGATCTTCACAGGAGGTCTCACTCCACACACTATGGGCCTGTCTCTAAATCCCCTGACATTGTGTAGACAGACAACATGGCTTAGTGGATAGCTGGACTTGGAAGGAGGGATATATGGTTTCAGATCCTACCTCTGACACTTACTAGCAGTGGTTGACAGCTTAGCTGTGTGATCATGGCACTAACCTCTGAGCCTCAGTTTCATTATATGTATCACAGGGTTATATTGTGATGCTAAAATAAACTAATGTACATGAAGGCACTTAGTAAACTTTAAGGCAACTAACTATATGTGTTACGGTTACTTTGTGGTTACCAGTGGATCATGTGCATTCTCCATCAGTTAAGTTATCCTTTGATCCTGCTGAGTAACTGGTTCACCTTTTTGAGTCAGACAGATAGGCATGATATCCCCTTTGCATTTCTTCTAAACAATTCTTTCTTGGTGATAGGTTGCAGCCCACTCATGCTGTACCTTAGAATTCTTAGCAAACTGTGATTCCGTTTCTTGTAACCACAAAGTATGTCCAAAAGAATGTTTATACTAAAAAGATGAGCCTTTGTTTTAGGGGAAGATTTAGGGGCATTAAAAGCACTGTGAAATTTCTCCAGAGCAGTTCAACCTGTTTTCCTCCTCTTTTTTAGTTTTTAGTTTTAAGGCACAGTTCATCTGCAGGATCTGTTGGAAGATAGATATAGTGAGGGTTGACTATCCAACTGCGTATTATAGGTCAGATGACAGACATTCTTCATCCTCTTGGTTTTTCTTGGGTGAAGAGTTACACCGGTTTCTTTAGAGTGATTATTGATTTCAGGAAATTCTACAGTGTTCCAGGACTTGATACAATCAGGACAACATGCAAACGAGAAGCCAGAGAACCTTGCCATATCTAAAGAAAATCTCCCCTTGATCTGTACCATGCACTAGTTGCAATGGCAAACATATCTGTTTTATGCCTCCTTTCATATTAAAAATTAGAAGGCCATCAAAGTTATTTTTTGTTGTTTATCTTTCAAGAAATTTTGTATGATTTTAACATACATGAGAGACACTTAGTTAAATGAGAGCCTTTAATAGGCATTTTGCTGTTCTAAAACAAATGGTATTTTACAGTCAACAGACAAAAAGAATGGGGATTTTGTTATCTTTTAACTTTCAGTCAGCTGTGTGACTATAAACATATGTAATCTGATGAAAGAGTATTATCTGTGAAAGCCTGCCTGCTCCCTTTTCATACTTTTATCAGAATGCCTTGATAAGTGTATAGGTTATTTCTATAAAGATTTCATAGCTATGGGAAAGCAGGCATTGATATTCTTCGGATAGCCCCTTTGAAATGATATTTCTAGAATGTAGCCTAAAGCTGAGGGTGTTAAGCTCACTGGACTACAGTTGGTAGAATTCACTCTCCTCCCTTTTTGAAAACCAGGACATAAACCCTTCTCCAGTTCTATGACTCATAGACTCAGAGGTTCCATCTGCCATTCTTTCTGTAACCTGCAATCTAGTTTTCCTGAGTCTTGTGATGTGAATTCACTGAAAGTAGCTGGGTGCTCTCTTACCATCTCCTACCTTATCTTGGGTTTCAGTCCTTGTTACCCATTTTTATCTCTCCCAGTCTGAAGATTATTCTTCTTGGCAGAAATTCCAGAAACTAAATAAGAGGTAAATAGTTTTGCCTTCTCTTAGTCATCTAGTATCATTATCCTATCCATCCACAAAAAGCATTATTATTCCTTCTTTGATCTTCCTCTTGTCTTCCATAGTTTTAAAAATTCTTTTTCATCCTATTTTGTATTTAGCAGGCTTTACATTGAGCTTTGACATTTAGCAATCAGTTCTTCCTTGTTGGTCAAAAATTAGGTCTAAAATAGAAGGTTCCTCTTTTCATCTCTTCCTTTTGATGAAGTTTATCATTAAAGCAAATCATAAGTTTATATCTGCTCTGCTCTTCACAGAGAGAAGTTCAATAAAAATCCAGATACTTTGCAAGGTTTTCGATCTGTTTTTATCCATTTTATCTATTCTGCATCTATCTATGTAACTTCTACATATTTTTTCAAGAACTATCCCTTCAGATCTTAGTGTTATCAGTGAAACCAAACGTGCCCACTTCGATCAGGTTCTCCAGTTAAATGTCTGTTTATATTTTGTGCATTTGTGTACAGACAAACTAAGGGGATGAATTTTACTAGCTGGCTACTTCTTGGATATTGTCTTCCTGTGTTGCACCTGCAACTCTTTGAAAAAATGCTTGGTAGATATATAAAAGTTGTTTTCCCTTTCCCATTCCATGTTTAGCTGAAATGCCTCTTGATTAGATTTGCAAGATTTCAGGCAAATATAACTTTACCAGCCCTTGTTAGGCTAAGAGCCGTAATACCTCTGTGGCTAACTATGGTCCTGACATCCAGACCGTGTTCTCACCATAATCTCTACAAGCTGTTCATTTCCCAAATCAGCCTTTCCCTTTAGAAGCCTCCACCTTCCTCTAGAATAGACGAAATAAACAAAACACTGTATTTAGCCCTAATCTCTTTGTTTCTTACCCAGGATTTCCTAATTCCTAGCAAACTTTCTAAATTCCTTATTGCTCTCATTGGTTCCTACATGAATCACTGCAGGTTAGTGATGGTTCTTAAGTTTGACAAATATTGTAAAGCACCCTACATCATGTGCCTATCCACAGATAGCTTCCTTTTTATTCCTTAGCAAGGAACCACCAGTCGCTTTTTGCTTCTTGCTTGATGATGAGTGGATGATGACCCCTTTCCTAGTGCCACATCACTTTTCATTTTAGAGCTAGAAGCTATTTCTTCCTCTCCATCTCCTCCCTCTTTGGGAAAAACCACACGCCTGTTAATTAGGCTCAAAATATACCTTCTTCCCTTCCTTTTCTGTATTGTATTATTATACTCTCCAGTCTTGTGATGGGTCAGTATACCCCTCTGCCTCTTTGCATCATTTTTCTTCTTTGTTTTTACCTTGTAGCCCTTCTTCTAGGCTTTCAAGGAACACTTCATTCTCCCTGGTAACCTGGAGTGTAGAGAGGCATTCCTCCAGCCCTTTCACCTTCTCCCCTAGGAGGAAGACCGACCTGAACTTAGTGTATATTTAGCTATTACTCTTCACCAGCAGAAATAATACAAACTTGATACATCCCTGAAGACCACTACAGAATCCCCCATGCCTCCCATACTTTTTGGAAGCCAGATCTCCTGTCTGTGTTCTTTATTGTTGGTATCTCATAGCTAATTCTTGTGGCAAACTGCTTCTTTGCCCTGCCTGTCCCTGGGCTGCTGAGTAAGGCAGCTGTCTTTGGCAATTACCATATTTCTGCTTATATTCCATAGTGCAACAGGAGCTGCCATCATCTCAAGTAGTAATTGTCTCAAGCAGAAAAAGAATTTTCAGCAAGGTTTTGCTTTGCTTTAGATTCTACTTGCAGCCTTGTACTATATTTAGTTATTTTTATACATGTTTTTAATCCATTAAAATATAATCTTTTTTAATCTATTAGAATGTAAGCTTCTTGAGGGTACAGAGTTTCTTTTTTTGTCTTTGTATTCTCAGCATTTAATGCTTAGTAATTCTCAGAATTTAATCTTAGTAGGTGATTAAAAATGCTTGTTGAATTGTAGAATTCCTTGGCAGCAATATCTAGGGCAGCAGTTCTTAACCTGGGTGTGTGAACTTTTTAGGATATATTTAATTATTAATATTAATTATCACTTAAATTTTAACTAACATAACACTGAATATACAAAATGTTAAAATAACTATTCTAATATAATTTGTTTCCTTTGCTAATCCTGTGTATTTTATGTATTTAAACACATCATTTTGAGAATGGGGTCTTCACCAGAATGCCAAAGGAGTTCATGAGACCAAAAAAAAAAAAAAGGTTAATACCACCTGCTCTAGACAGTCTCTAATGTCCCTTCCAATTCAGAAATCCTCTGGAACTCATTCCAGTCTATGACAACCCTAAGCTCTCCTTGTGGGTATGCTGTAGTTCCCCATGTTGTAGCATAAGCCCTCCTTAGTCCCCTCTTGCTGTGTTGTAGATAGAGCATTGAGCAGGAAGTGTCCTTACTTACTATGACAGTGACCCTTTGTAGACCTAAAGGTCCTCATTTCCTTGCCTCAACAATCCAACTCTTTGGGTCTAGTAGAACAGTGTAAGCTAGAAGAGATCAGCATGGGACGTAGCAGTCATCCTTGGATTGTGTCCCTCCTTTGTCTGTGTTGACCAAGAGACACAGTGCAGGGGGAAGGATGAGGTTTGTTTTTTTCTTAGAGGTGGTAGGTAACATCATACAGAAAGAACTGGCTTTTTTGAAATGGTATCACTCACATGACCAAATCCTGTGATCATGAAAATCTGTCAGGGATTTGTGAGGCACTATTTGCTTAATCAGAATGATAAGCAACATAACTTTTTACAACCATTTTGGTGCATGGGACAGAGTCTGTGTTCAGCTGTTCCACTAACTCAGTATGAGAATTTGGGCAGGTTCTTTCCCCCCTACAGGCCTTAGTTTTTCTTACCTGTGAAATGAAAGCACTGGACTTGATGGTGTCTAAACTAACGTCCCTTTTGGCTCTAGCATTCTAGAGCTCTGACATTAGTATCAGTTGGATAAATAGGCAGCTGGCCTACATGGTATGATGTGACACATGTCGGGAAGAACCTCCACTGCCCCTGCATTTCTCTCTATGCTGAAATTCTATCAATCCCTTTGCTGAAGGAAATTTTCCCATCCTTTGATGGAGAAGGCATTCTAAGAACCTTAGTTGTTAAGTCGTTAGCTAATTTCTTTGAATAATTTGATTAGGGACTTCCCAGTGAGACAGCTCCCAAAGAATAGGTTTGTATAGGGCATTTTTGAGGGGGGGGATAGGGTTGGGGAGGACAGGGAGGAATGTTACATAAGCAAGGAGTGGATCCTGGCCATCTCATTTGGTGAGTGTAGGATCAATATGGTAGGAAGGGTAGAAGATACACTTCAACTATTTCATCACTTGACTTAAGGCCAGTCTTTCCTGTTATAATCCTATGGGCAAAATCAGTAGCAGTAGTTCTAATATACATGGATCCACTAAACTTTTTTTAAAAACGTGTTCAGCTTTTATCCACTGGTAAGTTGTCTCCAGGCTGCCTAGCCATGGAATGATCCCCAGGAAATAAGATGGATAAACAAATTGTTAATTATTCTGAGACTAGGAGCTAACTGCAGTCTATCTTCCACAGCACTCTGGCCTTCTTTCTTTACCAGTCCTCACTCCCAGTCATGTTGACTACCCCAAGGGCATGCTCACCTGTGTTTGATTCTTGATGCTTTTCTCTTGACCTCCTCTTCTTCTTCCCCTGTGAGGAAGAGAGGACAGAATCTTAAAACTTGAATGCTAAGGATTAAGGGATTGGGGCCAGTCCTAGTGAAGTCAGGGACATTACCCATTAGCCACATCCCTGTCTCCCTAAGTCCTTCTCAGATCTAGCTACCACAGCACTAATGATCCTAGAGAAAGATAACAGTGGCTGATGCTTTTCTTATCACTGAACCTTAATAAAGTTCTTTGATTCAGGCTGAGTGGAGTATCCTAGGACAAGGATATGTATTGTCTTTCCCTTCCTGGCCATATTTGCTTTTTTTTATCCTTCTTTCTCCCTCTTTCTCCCTTTCCATGAGTTAGACCTCATTTTGTTTAAAAAACAAAGCAAACCAGAAATTTTTTTTAATGTATTAAAAAAAACCTCATGGGATGATGCAATCTTAGGATTTAGAGCTAAAAGGAACCTTTAAGATCACCCCAACCTCCTCATTTCAAGACGAGGAAAATTGAGAAGTAGGATTCAAACCCAGGTCTTCTGTTACAAACCAGTGTTCTTTCTTACTTTTAGAACACTAAATCTCATTGAGTCCCAATGTATTTAGTCAAGCAAAATAGTTAATGTGAATCTTAGTCTGAAGGTATATGATAATCTCACTGTCTGGATCAGATGTGGAAAATTATACCCACTTCTTGGTACCATATTTTAGGAAGACTATTGAAACTAGAATGGCAGGAGACCAGAAAGCAAACAGTGGGAGGATGGTTTGGAGGAATGTTTAATCTGGACAAGAGAAGAAAACCTTAGCGATGAGGGGTAGGATTTGAAAGGTTATGATAGAAATGAGGGATTAAATTTGTTCTGGTTGTCTCCAGAAGGTAGAATTTGGACCAGTGGGGAGCTCAACATCAGAAAAACTTCCCACTGGATCTGACTGTGGAATGGACTGCCTTGGGAGCTGTGAGCTCTCCATTTCTGGAGGTCTTGTAGACAGGATTATTAGATTAGATGACCTCTAAATTCTTTACATATGTTTCTTGAGATCCTAGCATTTCTGTGCTGTATTCTCAGGCTTCAGGTTAAAGTTATGCTATTAACATTGTGCTATACTTATGGTAGACACTATTATTTTTTTCTTTATTCCCTGTTACTCACCTTAAAGAAGTCGACAGGACAGGGGCTTTGTCTAACTATCCTTTTCTAAGCAGCCTTCCCAGATTCACCTACGTTACACACTCTCACCTCCCATCTGACCATCATCTCCTCCCTCCTGCCCTTCCAACCCCCAGGCACCTGTATCACATGGGTTGTAAATCTCTCTGGGCTAGCCTGTGTTTCTTGTCTGTGCGTTTCAGACTGTATTTCTGTTATCCCTATTCTCTACCCCTTTCCTCCCTCCCTCATCCACTGTTGGATGTTGGGTGAGAAAAGAGGTCATGCTTCCTTCTCCCCACCAGTCCTTCACCAAAGGAGAAGGCATGGGAAAGGATGAGATGAGATCAGTTGACCAATCACGCTTTGTTCAAAAATAGGAAGAACTCGGGGGGTACTCTATATAGACATCTACCACAAGGTCTCCTGCAGTCCAGCACTCACGTAATTGTCTCGGGCTGACCAGCCGGGATAGAGCTGCATGTGGAGTTGCCGTTCCTTTCGGGCCAATTCGTAATACTTGGCCTGCTCCTCTCGAGATAGTGCATGCCACTGAAACAGAACGTGGGTGCTACACAGTGATTACTGGGCCGGCCAACCTCACCCTGAAGACCTGACCCTCCCGAGCCCATCCTTTTATATTTTCCTGTTCCTTTGTAGTCTTCCCATCACCTCAGCTGTCCTTAAGGTAGATGGGAGAGAAGAGGCTGTTGTCCACTACGTGTGAGCCTCTGGATGGGGGAGACGATCCCCTGTCTTCCAGGATCACCACTGTTTGCTTAGCCAGTGAGACACAGAGTGACAAAGAGGGATGGAGACAGATAATGGAATAAGAGGAAGGAGGAACAAAAGCAGACACAAATATAGAATAAAGAAAGACAGACTACAACAGATGCAGAATTTTTAAAAAACAGATGGAGATGGAAGGAAGGGACAGTAAGGAAGAGATGGAACAAGTTTGGGGGTGGGGGTAGCTAGAAATAGAGTGCACATTCTAAAGGATCCTTCTCCCTCTTCCCCCCCCCCCTTTACATCTCACATCTCCTTTCCCATTAGGTTCCCAAACCCCTCATGACTCAAGGGCTGGCCTGGCTCTTACCCTCCTCCCTAGGATCTGGTTAATGGCTGCGCTCTCTTTGAGTGTGCATTCTGCGATGACTTTGGCCCGCATCTCCTTCATGTACAGCATGAATGCATTTAAGGGCTTTTTAATGGTTGGCTTCTTAGCTTCTTTCTCCTGCTTGGCTTCTGATGGAGATTTCCTGGCAGAGGCCGAGGTGGGATTTTTTTTTTAATGGGGGTGGGTGGATAGGAAGAATTGAATAAAGACATCACATCATGAAGGGGGAAAAACAGCATCATGGCATTTAAACTATCCCCCCCACACATACACACGTGCTTTGCCAAACTGCAGTAAATAACCCCTTAGGAGCTGAAAGACTTGCTTCCAGACCTAGCTGTGGGTTTTAGTTTCTTCACTATGAAATGAGAATTATTATTCCTACTCCTTTCAGGGAATACAAGGACAAATAGAAAAATATCTATGAAGGGCTCTAAATCTAAGGTAAATCTATCATTGCTGTTGTACCTCATGCTGTATAGTTGATGTTGAAAATTTGCATGCCATTAGGATTTTTATAAATCAGATCCAATTGAAAACTCACGAAGAGGGCAGTGGCTGTTATTTACAGGAATACTTTTTGGGAGGTGAAGACCTCTTTTGTAAGGTGAATCATCATCCCCAAGTTTATTGTTTGCATATAATTTCCTGGGTAAGGGTTGTATAAATTAAGAAGTGATATATATGTAGTAATAAAGAGGTGAACATGCCACTCTAGCCCAGAGAGGGGCAGCATCTGGCCTGAAATCACAGAGCAAGTCAGGGCTATGACTCATCCTTAGAGCTGGATGGAAATCACTTCAGGCTAAACTGAAGATTCAGCTGGAGGTGAAGTGGGGTATAACAGCTACCATGCCACGTCCCTGATCTTCTTTCTTTCTAGACACAAACCTTGACTTGAGGACTGGCCTGGCTCTCGTCTTCTTCCCTTAGATCTGTCTACACACCCATGGAGCCCCAAGATGTGACAGGGCAGACTTATTAACCAGATTCCAGGTGGTTTATCTCGATCCCTGGATAAGAAATCCCTAAGGGAAATTGGGGTGCTGTAAAGTCAGGGAATGCTCCTAAAACCACCATTTAAGGACTCATGGTAGAAGCACCTTGGACCTATATTTCAGTTGAACCATGGCTAGTCATCCTCATTGTGAAAGGAGGAAGGGGAGCTCAGAAAGGAAAAAGTGACAAAGCCAGGGCTAATTGTGATAGATTTTTATAGGGCCTGTAAGGTTTACAATGTGCTTTCATCAAAATCACTTTCTTTGGTGTAAATAGCAATATTCCTGTTTATGGATGAGAAAATGGATTCAGAGACAAAGACTCTACCAATTTATATCCCGAGGAAATGGCAAGATCTGGGATTTGAACCCAGGTCTTCCAGTTCTGAATTGAGGATAATACCCCCTCCCCCAGTCTCCGCTCCCAGCTCACTTACAGGCCCCGGTCGTAGTGCTGTAGCTCCTGCTTTCCAGAGTGGGGCACAATGGCTGGGTGGGGGATGCCAGTGGTGTGCATACCTGAGCCCAGCATCAGAGTCGGATGGGTGAACCTGGGGAAGGAGCAGAGAGAGGGAGATCACTGACTGTGCTGGGACTGCCAGCCCAGGGCAACCACTGGGTTTATTGAATCAGGAGGCACAAGGAAGGCCAGGGAGAAGAAGCTATGAGTGAGGCAGATGCATGTTCCCAAACGACACTGAGCATGGACTCATCACTCCCCCTGCCCCCCAAAAACCCCTACACATACGCACAAAAGAGAAAACCAATGCTCATAAAGTTAAGTGACTTGCTTAAAGTCAACACCAATGGTAACTGGCAGAGCCAGCATTTAAACCCATGTTCCCAGACTATGGACCCAGCAGCCCACCATTGGAGCACTCCGCCTCTCCACACAGCTCTTAATTTATGTGGTGCTTTAAGGCAAACAAAATACTTTCCTCACCACAGACCTGGGAGGTAGACAGTGAGGGCGGTGTTTTTTCCATTTTACAGACTCAGGTTAAGTGACTCAGTAGCTGTTACACAGCATTTTTGGTGATTAAAGCTTCAATTCCACTTCCTTGGTTCCTCCCCCGAAGTTAGACCACACCATGGTGTTTGGGGGATTTGGGGATCAGTATTGGGATGCTTGGAGCCTTGGTGGCAGAGAAGGCTCAATTCCCCTGGGGAGGAAGCCAGCAATTTTCCTGCCACTGCTTCAGGTAATGCTGCCAGGCTTCCCCCACAAGACTTAGATTCTCCCTTTTATCTAAAGCAAGATGGTGCAGAAGCAAGGGCTAAGCAAACATACAGAAGACCTGACATGGCACACAGATGTGTGCCTGTGAATGGAGGCTGGCACATACAGTGGAGGCAAAAGTTTGGACCTTTTCCAGGCCTCTTCACAGGAGATGGAGCAGGGAGAGTCTTCCTTTTTAAACACTATAATACGGCAGTAAAGCCCATGGTATACAGGGCCAAATTCTTCCTGGGGTCCATTCCCTTCTGACTGTGTCTACCCTGAGATAGCCGCAGAGGCTCCAAGACATGTCCACATCCAGTATATGACCTTGGAAGAGACTGAGCTCTGCGGCCAAGTTAAACTGGTTTCCCCTGGTAGGGGGTGGGTGGTGGGGAAGATAATGCTCATCAGTTAGGCTAGACAGACAACACTGCAAGCTAAAGTCTGCTTCTGAGGCAGATAGACAAATGGACAGACAGGGCAAGGCCCTCTCCACTGGCCATATGCCAGCATTGGCAGGACACCACAAGGAGAAAGCTGAAGGTGCCTGGCTGAGCCACCTTGAACACATGGAACCAATGGCCCATACTCACCTAGGGTAAGGTGCCCCCGGGGAGACTGCGGTCGAAAAGTGCTGTCTATATCCACAGGAAGGGGGGAGGGGATAGAGAGGTGGGCTCGCCCTGTGGTCAGGGAAGAGAGAGAGTTCAGCAGCTGCTCTGGCTCTGCTGAGGGTGGGCAGAATGGGCAAAAGGAAGCTGGCTTAAAATATAGCAAGGACAATGGAGAGCTAGGCATTTGGGAAGGGCTTCCAAAGAATGCTGGGAAAATATTCTGCAACCCAGAATATCAGGGCTTGGTGGAAAGTCAGGGGTTATCTAGCACAACTTCCCCAACACAGGAATCCCCTCCTACAGAATCTCTCAGGAAAATCCCAGTCTGGAGGAGAACTGGAGTAGACACTGGTCCTTCCTTCACGGAGGTTATGGTCTGGGGTTAAAGAGGAGATAGAAGGTCTTTGAACTTCTGTGTTCATTCATTCATTCATTCAAGTAGGTGCTTCATGTGAGCTGAGCACTATGCTAGGGGTTGGAGGGAATGACTTTAGATAAGATAGTACCTGCCGAAGTGTAGGAGGATAAAGACATACGTGGATAATTGAGAGTATACTGCAAAAAAGTATTACGTGGGATCTGTGGGGTCACCGGATTTAAAACTGAAAGTGGGACATCAAGAAAGGCTTTTGACATCAGATTTGGGCTTTAAAGAATTCAACAAAGGGGACAGGAAGAAATTGTAAGTATAGGGAAATATGGGCAAAGTCATAGAGGTGGGAGAACATATAAGGTGTCCTTAGGGACGGAAAATATATAGTATGATTTGGAGTATAAAAGTTGGGGTGGATGGGAGTTACATAAGATAGCTTAAGAAAGTAAAATGGCGGGGCGGCTAGGCGGCGCAGTGAATAGAGCATAGGCTCTGGAGTTAGGAGGACCTGAGTTCAAATCCAGCCTCAGACACTTAACACTTACTAGCCGTGTGACCTTGGGCAAGTCACTTAACCCCAATTGCCCAGCCTTCCCCCCTCCAAAAATTGAAAAAAGAAAGATGGCACCACACCATACGTGATCTTGAATGCCAGGCAAAATTTGGATGCTATTTGATAGTCAATATTTTCTTGTCTGGTGAGTAACATAACCAGATCTTTGCAAACAGAAGATTACCCTAGCAGTGATGTGAAGGATGAGTGCATGCGCACACCTGATGGCAGTGGGAAAACAGAGGAGGACATAGAAAAGATGATGGCCGAGTTGGAATTGACAGGATGCGCAACCTAATACATATGGGAGCTGAGAGGGAAAGAAATCCTCAAGGCTTTGAATATAAGATAAGCCACTGACAAAAGAAAGAAAAGCCCGTACTTGACAACTAATAACAGAGCACTCTCCGCTTGAGAAGCCGCCCCCCCCAACCTCCACAGTCCCACTGTCTCACTGCTGGGCAGGTGACACTCTGACCTGCCCGTGCACAAGAGGGGGCTGTGGAATAACGGCAGACTTTCCTTTTTTGTTGTGTTGGTTTTGCTGCGGTTTTTTTTAAAATTTTATTTTGTATTCTTATAAGGGATGGCTCTCCAGGAGGGGGGAAAGGAAAGGATACATTTAGAAATGTGGTTATATAAAAACAATTTATTTAAAATAAAATAAAAGTTTTTTAAAAAAAATAAAGACCTGCTTGTAGACTGGGAGAGGGGCTAATATAGTCAGCTGGTATTTATTAGGTACCTATGGGTACCTAATGGGTACACTGTGCTAAACACTGGGGATACAAAGAGAGGCAAAAAAAAAACCAGTCACTGTTCTCAAGGAGCTGACAGTCTTAAGTAAGGGGAGATGATGCAAAAAAAATTACAAATAATATATGCAGGATAAACTGGGAGAATCTCTGAGGGAAGGCACTAAGATTGAGGAGGATTGCAGACTCAAGCCTGAGCCTGTAAGATCAGGTATTTATTTTCCTTGCTTCCCTTCGCCACAAGAGGACAGCAAAGGCCAAGACTGACAGCCGAAAACTCAATTTACAAGTTGGAGCCTTTCCTTTGTCTTCCTGAGTAATAAATGCTGTTAGAGAATAGGAGTCCTCCAGAGATGCCACTGATGAGAGTTGCAAGAAACACTTTTAGAGATCAGTCCAGTCCCCTTGAGGTCCCTAGGTAAGGAAGGAGCAGAGCTGGGATTCCCACCTACGAGGCCAGGTTTCCAAGAACAAACAGCTTTTCTCATTGCCTGTACTTGGGAACGACCCAGTTCCTTCTTTCTGCCCCCCAAAGCTCTCAGAGACTGCTCCTGGGCAGAGGTTCAGGGAGGCATTGTGAGCAATGGGGAAGCGCTCTTTCTTGTGCTCCCAACACCTGGGAAAAAGCACTCTGTTAACATCAAATGCCTGTAATGGCCACAGAGCCCCTGCCCAAAATACCTCTGCCACAGTGCCTGAAAGGCCACAGAGACTCACATTGGGCATCAGCATGCCTTTTCCCAGGCTGCTCCATTCAAATGTGTATCCTCAGTCCCCCCAAATAGTCTCTCTCTCTGTCTACTTTTCCCAGAAATGAGTTTTCCTTCCTGACAGAAGAAGCTGTTGCAGGGAAGAGAAGAAAGGAGTTGGGATATAAGATCATGATTCTACTAGAGATCTTATGGAATAGATTATTTAACCCACCTGCTTCTTTTTACAGAGGGGTAAATTTATATCTTGAGAGAAGTGACTTTCTCAAGGTCACATATGCTAAAGTTGTAACAAGTCCTGACTTCAAATCCAGCTCTTTTCACTTATACTTAGAGGCAGAGTGAAGGAAGGTAAAAGGAAAAAGGAGAGTTGGGTCATGCAGGAGCTAACCTTCCCAGACTTGGAGTGGTACTGCTTACACTGATACCAGTACAGGGTTGCAAAGAGAGTAAGACCCTTGTTGGAAACTCTTGTTGTGCCTCAAGACAGCATTTTACAGTGGACACAGAACACCTAACTTTCTGGCCATGGGGTAAACTTAACCTCGTTGGGCTTCAGTTTTCACCTTTGTAAAATGAAGGGGTTGGACTAGATGTCTCTAGATTTTATAAATATCCAACATAGGATTCTTTTATGCCCACGGGGGATAGGAGGCAGCACTCACAATGGTTCTCAAGTATTCAGTTTTTCTTCCTACACTGTTCCAGGCCCAGCTTTCCCTGGCCACACTGTTTCACTCTTCCTCCCTCTCCCCACTTCTTCCATCTGACTCTTTCTCCTCAATCCCACTTTATGTAGCATTTACCTCTCCTGTGGAAGAAAGAGCATCCCAGGAAATCAGTGAGAGGAAGAACTGACTGGATTCTGCAGCCCAGATGGTTCCTAACCTCTACAAGTAGCCCTGGACACAGGCTCTGCTATGTGACTTCAGGGTGGGGCTCTGGAGAAGCTGCCCATCGTTATGAGTAGTCCAGAGTTTGGGGGTGGTGGTAAATAAGCCACATCCTGTGTATTTCGAGATGGGACCAAATGAACTTGCTCTTCTGACCCAGATTTTGACGTGTATTATTATAATAGCAGGTCCCTCTATAAAATGGAAAGCTGGGGTATGAAATCAAGGGGACCCTGGGAAGTTTGGGAAAGGCATGCCCCCAACTATGGGAAGAAACTGGGAAAATGAATAAAATCTTACAAGATTTATACCTGTCCAGGACATTCTTAGCTCAGGTGACTCTGAGAACATGTGGATTCAGAGGATCACGATTTAGAGAAGCCATCTAATCCAACTCCCACATTTGACAGATAAAGAAACTGAAGGTCAGAGAAAATTTGAAACTCAAGCAAAGGGATCTAAGGTCACATAGACAAAGTGTCTGAGCAAAGATTCAAATCCAGGCTCTCCAATTCGAAATGCTTTACACCACAGATTCCTGTCTTGGCTCTTCCTAGTGGTGCCAGATTCAGGAGATGGATTTGGGGATTTCAGACCTCAAGTTTGCCAGCCAATTAAGTCTGCCCTCAATTGGAAACCTCTAAGAAGTCTATGGGGGGGGGGGTGACGGACAGTTCTGCCTCCCATCCTTCTCTTGTAATGGGACCTAGTCCAGTCTGAGAGATCTGTGGGAAGGAAGTACTAGAGCTGAGCTGGGGAGCGCAGTGCAGACTGGCTCTGGCAGCGGCAGCTGTCTCTTTGGGAATTCCTGAATGTTAACAGCTGAATGCTCTCAAGGCATTCCTCCAAGGACACTCCCCCTCAAGCTCTCTGAGGTCTTGACCCACCTTTACAACTGAAGAATAGAAAGGAAATCACAACCAATTCCCAGAAAAGTCACCATGTAACCGGAAAGAAGTGGAGTCTGATCCGAACCAAACTCGACCAAGTCCCTGCCCACCAAACCAAGGTAATTCTTACTCAGTAAGACAGGAATCTGGAGATACAGGAAGAGGTTGCATTGTTTTAAGGAGACAAGGCAGCATCATCCATCCTGAGGGCCCTTCTCTGGGCACAAGGAAACAGCACAGAATGACTTCCTCCCAAAATTGGGGGAAAACTTGGCAGGCCCTTGTACAAGAAGCCAACTCAGATAAACCCTGTTCCTTCTGGATCTTGGATTTCTAGATTCCCAATCTGGGGGGCAGTAAGAGACAAACAAGTCTATTTTAGGCCAAACCCTGCTCCTGGGTACATCTAGACTAGAAGAAGAGAGATGGACTAGACCCCAAACCTTGCCCTCAGGGAGTTCAACCTGAGGATGGAACAGAACCAAGTCCTATCTTTTGGGAATTTGTACAGTCAGTGGAGGGGAGAGACCTAGGCTTACAGGTTCACATTTGTAAAATATGAGATTTGATTAGATGGGTCTGTGGTTCTTCCCAACTCTGGCATTCCATGATTGTCATTGTCTGACTCTTTGTCTTAAACACAGTAATAGTTGCTGGGTGGAGCGAATGAATGAATGAATGAACGAACCAGTTTACTGAGGATAAGATCTCTTGAGACCAGAGTTTGCTCTGTAGGACTCAAGGGGACACTGGGGAACAGAGGAAAAAACCAAAGGTTAGTCCTTCTCCTCTCAATCCATAATCACTAAGGAGTAAGGGTGTGTGGGAACAATTGGGGGTTTCTGCAGAGATCGTTTTTCTGGATGGGACCCAGGTGAGGTGTTAAAGGCTTTATTTCCATTAGATCATTTGAAGGGAGAAGAAAAGAGTTGTGTGGGACTATCTTTCACTGGCTCCTGAGAGATAACTGAGAAGGAGGACAAGGACCAGGTCAGGCTTAGCAATCACCCCTGCATATTCTGTGGAAGGAAAGAAGCACTTTTTTCTGATTAAGAGAGTCCAAGACACTCTTTTCTCCCTATTCATTCTGAAGAGGAAGAGTTGTGAGAGAATTAGCAAATGGGACCCTAATTACTATTATAATAGGTAGTTGTGAGCACATTTTATAAACTTCAAAGCATTATTGAAATGCAAATGATTCTGAAAAATTATGAAACCTTAGAAAGTGATCCTATGGTCTCTAAGTTAACCAAATAAGCCAACATACCCCTTCTTGGACTAAGATGTCCATCCTTCACTAACCCTTTTCTTGGCCACTTACTGTGTGAGGCTGGGCAAGTCTCTATATCTGAAGCTAATAAGTTGGACCAGAACTAGAAATTCCCTTCAAACTTTAAATTGATGGTACCTACACTTCCATTTATGTTGGTATCACTCCCATTTTAGAGATTCAGAGAGGTTAGAGGAAGTTAGACTTAACCAAGGTCCATTAAGTGTTGAAGAAGGGACTTAAATCTTGGTCGTCTGACCAGCCTCATTTTCACCACGCCACTATGGCTCTCCATGGTAAAGTTAGAAGGCCACATAAACCTAGGAGCCAGAAGAAGGGCTTGCTTCTTTTCTACTTTCTATTTTGTCCCCTTCTCTGGACACATGCACTTCTGTCCCCTTAGAAATTCCCACTGGGACCCTCTGGAGAATTGGATTTGTGATTTCCAGTTTGCTTGAGGAACTTCTATACAGAGTGAGCCTTTTTAAATGGTCATAGAAGAACATACATTTTGGACATGGTCAATGAGGTGATTTGCTTTGCATTGTCCTGAAGGTTGGTTTCTTCCTTTCCTCCTTCCTTCCTCCCTTTTTTTGTTTTGATTGGTGTGGATGTGTATAAATAAGAGGGAGAGGAAATAAATGCTTGTTAATTGAAAATAATAATAAATTTCTAAAATGAATATGAGTTCCTAGCAAGGAGAGGTTCCTTCTTTGTATTTATATCTCCAGAGCTTAATAAATATTTATTGATTAGAAAAAAAAATTCATAGAATTCACAGTCACTCTCCAACCAGAGAACTCCAAGATTCAGGGGAAAATTCTTGGCCTGGCCAAGCTGGGTTTTAGTGGAAAAGGAAGGTAAGTTATGGCAGAGGCAGTTGTGGTTTCCTGGGAAAACATCTGGCTGTAGCCTGCCCTTCCCCTTCTCACCCTGGCTCCAAATCTTTTTCTGCCCACTGAGAACTGCTTGAAACAGAATAGAATAAAGCCAGGTTCACTTCCCACAAGGAGTTATTTCCAGAAATGACTGAGATGTAAAAACAAAATACATTAATAAAATTTTCAAAGGACTTCCTCACAATCTCCTCCTGGTTGGGGTAACAGCCCTTAGGGGGAAAGTCTCCTAAGAGGGTAAAAGCCATTTTCCTCCCCCAGAACCTTAAGAAATGCCAAAAAGCTTCTCTTCCCAGGCTGAGTTAGGATGCACTGGGCAAGGAGGAGAGGGAGCCATAGGGTCGCCATGTGTGGGGGTAATAGTCATTTAAGGAAGCAGCCAGAGTCCTCTGTTGGGAATATAGAGAGGTCAAGGATCCCTGGGTAGTTAGTACTTAGCCTTCCTGCCGGTTGGTACAAAGATGTATTTACAACCTGCCAGAACAATCTGGCTCATCACAGTACTTACAGACAATGGCTACATTCCACCCCCACTCCCATCCCCTACTCCCACCCCAAACCATTAACCTTTTGAAGCTCCACATTCCTGTTCACACTGGATGAGAAAGTCCTTGGCTGGAGTTAATCTCACAGCGACATTCCTCACTCCTAAGGCCTGGGTCTGGCTCTCAGATCCATTCATAGTCTTCCCAGCCCAGAAGGTTTTCTCACCCTCACAGGATCAAAGGACTAGGAAAGGGGAAATCTAATAAGTCTCCTCCCTGGGCCTGCCTGATCTATCACTTCCAGGGCTGGTAGGCAGGAGGAGGAGGGAGTAAAGGCCTGGACCTTGAAGCTCTGAGCTACTTCTATTGAGCCACTTCTACTGTCACGCTCCACAGATCACAGCTCCAAGCTTGGTCCATCCCTCCCCATCCCTCAGGAACAAAGGGAGCCTGGAGCCAGCTGCCCCTCCTGCTCGGTTGCTCCAGTGCTGGTCGAGCTGGGGCTGACCAGGGTGTGGTAATGATGACCCTGCCCAGCACAGCAGCCTGTCTGGGTCAGGACCATGAGGCAATAACACTTCTCAGGGGGTAGCTGTGCCAGCTAGGCTGTGGGAGGGCTTGGCTATGGGCCACACTGTAAACAGAGCTTCTAGGAAGGCCTGAGGCCTGGAAATGGGGGAATGTGCTTTAGACTCTGGATGTATCTTCCATGCCATGCCATCTCCCTGACCGGGAAATGAAGCCTGGGGGAGAGCTTTAGAGAAAGAAGCATAGGGGTTTGGAGTGCTTTGGCAAGGGGTGGCCATTCTGCAGGGATGTGGGCTGGGAGGAGACCAGGCTCTGACACAAGTTATGGGATTGAACTTACTGTAGGACACTGGTCTGGACACCAGACTTAGGTGAATGTATGCATGGGTGCCAGGGATTTAGACCTGGAAGGGGACTTCTAGTTTTAGTCTAGCTTGTTCATCTAAGGTCCAGAGAATCAAAGGAATTTGTCCATGGTACCAGCCAAGAAGAGGGTTAGTGGAGGATGGCTGGGGCAGCTCAAGAAGGGGTGTGTTGGCCTCTGGTTAGCTTAGTGATCATGGGCTCCCATTCCAAGGATCTAGAGTTACTCAGGTCTTTTCCATTTAAGGAAACCAGAAGGGCTCAGGGACTGGTGATAGTGAAGACAATACCCCCTGTCTGACCTGCCTCTAGGCCTCTTCTCTCAACTCTAGAACTCAGGCTAATTATATAATTAACAATTCATAAAGGGTTAAGGGCCCTTTCTCTCCTTTGTCCTCTGGCTGCAAGTCCTGGCCCCCTTTATTCCCTGGGCATTTTTATTTCCTAGGGTGAGCTCCCGTACCACCTCCTCCAGGAAGTCTTTATCCCAGACAAATCAGGTAAACTTCTCACATGCGAGTCCTTTATGACACAGAGAAATGCAATTAGAGGACAAAGAACAGGGCGTGATCAGCATGAGGATCCCTTTCATACAGTAAGTCCTTACTCAGAAAATGTCTGACTGCCTGATTCACATCAATCACTGTCAGTTAGGATGTTATGTTCTTCCTTTTTTCTGACCAGAATCTTCTGCTTTAGGATACATTATAGAATCAGAGATTAGGAGCGAGGGACCTTGAGTTCATTAGTCCAATGCCCTTCATTTTATAGATGAAAAAACAGGCCCAGAGAGGCTAAGTGAGTTTCAGGGTCACAGAGCCCAAGTAAATGTCTAATGTAGGATTTGAACCCAGATTGTTTTTGACTCTAAGTCTGACACCCAGTCCCTTATGCCATGCTGTCCCTTTCCTTTCAGGTCATTTCCCCCAGTCTCCTTATAAAGGAAGGAAAGATGAATGAATAGAAATAAACATTCGTTTAGGACCTACTATGTGCTGGGCCCTGTGCTAAGCACTTTGCAAAGATTATCTCAGTTTGAAGTGTGATAACGATCTCCATTTTACAGTTGAGGAAACTGAAGCAAATGGTGGTCATGTGCCTTGTCCAACTAGTATGTACCTGAGGCCATATTTGAACACAGGTCTTCCTGACTCCAGGCCTAGCCCTCTATCCAATGGGCCATCTAGCTGCCTCAGGGTTCTGATTTCTGTAGCCAATCCCTTGTGCTGGCATAGGGACTCTCCTGAAATACTCTCATCTTCCCCCATGCCCATGCTTCTTCTCTGAACATCCTCCCAGCTCCTGCTTCCTTCCTTCACCCTGAGATGAAGCCAAACCAATTCCATCATCCTCTCTAAAGACTGGACATGTCAGAGTCCTCCCATCTTCCAGGTTCACTCTAACAGAGGTGGTCTCCTCTAGCTTCTACACCCCTTTCAGCTTCTCCCTTTCCCCCACATATTAGAGCTTCTCAGGAACAAAGAAATGGGAGAGTAAAATCGGCTCCAGGTTCACCTGCCTTGGACACCTCCATCCCAGTGACTCCATGGTGCACAGAGTTCATACCTCCTTATGTATTTATTTTTTCATATGTTTATCTTCTTTCTCTCATTTTAAGCTCTCAGCTATTCCAAGACTGTTTCCTAATTTCCTTAAATTTTTTTCCTCCACAGGATCAAGGATAAGCTTTTCTCCATGCACAAAGAGTGTGGTGCTCTGTTTCTGAGGGACTGGCCACCCTAAAGCCAATTAATCCATCCCTGGGCATTGGCTGTGGTAACTCAAAGCTCACTTTCTGACAAACTCAACCCCAGGACCTCTTCCCTGCTCCAGAGTAAATCAATCTTTTCTCCTTTGTAGTAGGATATAGGAGTTAGCTCACCTTGCCTTGATTTCCCAAAGGCTCTGGGTTCACCACAGCTAGGCAGTGGTGATTTACTGGAAAGAGGAAAAGACATTTTTCTACAGACTGAGAGAACAGGAGAGTGACAGACCCCACCTACTTCATGGGTTAAACAAAACTCTCAGCTGTACCAAATGAAACCAGCTTGAGGATGGGAAGAGAGCTGATGGGGTCAGCACCTTTCATTTTTCATCAGCACCATAGGGAGAACTAGATGCTTTGTAAATCCCATGAGTAACATGTGATTCTTCTGGAGTTCCCTTAAAGATGAAGACACCCTTATAATTTCAAATACTGTTTCTCCCAAAACTGGTGCTGGATCATGAGACTGAGTGAAACAAATGTTACTTTTCTCGATAAAAGGAGAAAACTAAAGGACCCCTAGGGAAACTGAGGTTCCCTTGGAACAGAAGCAGCTTGGTAGCTCCTGGCTGACTGAGCCAGAATTTTGGCTCTTTGACCCAATCTTCAGCTGGTGGGGTGTTAGATCAGAGAGGGCACATGCCCTGATTGTTTAGAAGCAGTAACACTCCTTGACACTCACCAGCCCATGGTATGGGAGATCTGTCCAACACCACCTGGAGATAAAGAGTAGAAACTGGAGATGTCGGTGGTCTGTAGTGGGCGGTGAACACCTGGATAGAAAAGCAAGATGGATTAGAGAAAAAGGCAGAGGAGGGGCTGAGGAAGACTATATGAATGGAGAATTCTCATACACACCAGATCTATATGTGGCCTAGATGGAGGTGCTGTGCCCTAGGGAAGGAGACCCAGACTAGAAATCAGGAGAACTGGGTTCTCATCCTGACCTTCCCTTGAGAAAGTCCCTTCACCACTTTGGGTCTCAGAGTCCTGGGTAAGATGGGGATAATTCCTGCCCTGCCTCCCTTAAAGGGCTATTACAGGATTGAATGAGATAATGGATGTCAAAGCACTTCCGAGCCCAGCATGCACCCCAGTAAAGGCTGGTTATCAGTTAGGAACTTACTGTTTTTGGTAGAACCTTAGCCAAGTCCCTTCCGTTCTCTGCACCCAGTTTCCCTATCTGTACAATGAGGGGGTTATATTAGAGGGTCTCCCTTCCAGCTTTGACATTCTGTGATTCTAAAGCACTTTGGAGTTATCTACATGATCTGAAATCTACATGATCAAAGTTTATTGGAAATAGAGAGAACATATTCAGAACTGGAGCTCTCCCATCCCCCAAAATGCATCATTTGTCAACTTAATCCCAAGTTAGATGTGAGGATGATTGGGACCATGTGTCAGTGTTAGCCACAGGAGGTGATTCCTATTCACACCACCCCTGAAGAAGAAGCCATTTGGTACCTAGATCCTAATGCTTCAGGTGGAAACAGGGGGATGGATTGGGGAGAGGATCCAGTTTATTCTCAGAGGGAAGCAGTAGTTGGGGGAGGTGTGGGTGGGATTTTTGACACCAGAGGCTTTTAAGAAGTCCTAGAAGTGAGTGGATTCAGCCCCCAAAATCTCACCATAGACAAAATGTGAATAGTAAAGACTAAAATTGAGAAATTTAGAATTCTCTTCAGCCTACCCCTGAGCTTCCTTCCCTTCCTCTACTTCAATAAACCTCAACAACAAGGCCTTTGACTTTGTCAAACTTCCTCTCTGGAGGCACATGGAATCCTCCCTCCTCCACCATCCCCATATTGGCTACTCTGAACACACGAACATCCTGAAAACAGATAAATCAGGAATAGCTGCTATATCAGTCATCACGGCCAGTAACCAGGAGCCTTAAAAGGACGACCAGATGTAAGGATAACAAGAGTAGCTATGACAGGGACTGATGTGGGAGAATGTCAGAGAGATGAGAAAGGCACCTGGTGTGGATCTGCCTGGAGAGTAGCCAGAACTCCCTGAAATTGAAAGTCAGTGGGATTTGGGGGCTACCCAAGGCTAAATCTGCCCAAGTCAGGGCATTTCTGTCTGGAGACAATACTTTTTCTAGGAATGACTCATTTGCTCCGGTATGTCTTTGGATGATTCAGAGGGCGTATCACTTTCGATTTACTCAACGGCCCTTCTTTTGTTAGGGTAGGGTGAGGGTGTGTGTTGGAGGTGGTGATGGGATATAGGACAAGCAGCCCTAGATTCCTAGCGATTTGAGCTTTGGACCAGGAATCTTGAGGGGGACGTGAATTCAGGCCCAGCCTCAGATAAGTGTCAGTCGCACTAAGAAGAACTTGGCCATTCTCACTCTCAGGGAACAATCCCTGCACTTCCTGGGGAGGTAACCGTGGACAAAGCAATGGAAAACCGCCAGTGGTTTTTAAGGTTTGGCTTAAAATTGGGGCAAAGTTGGGTTTGCCCTCCTGGGGAAAAAAGCTAATTTGTTCTTTAAACCATAAGCCAAATGTGAGGAGCAGAGTTTTACAGCTTGGGGGCAGCAAGGACTTTTACACCCATTTTACAATGATAGGGACAGAGGCTTGGAAAGCTGAAATGATTAAGTGCCTCTAGAGGAGCTTTCCACAGGAAAGCAGGGGTGGGGAACCTGGGGCCTCAGGACCACATGTGGCCCTCTAGGTCCTCAAGTGTGGCCCTCCGACTGAATCCAAAGTTTTGGATGAGGTCAAAGGTTCCCTACCCTTGGGTTAGAGGCTGAGCCTGCTACCATGGAGAGAGCCCCTAGACTCAGGAAGCTTCCTAGCTGTGGGGCTAGTAGACGGGTCACTTTTAGTCTTTCTCAGCCTCAGTTTCTTCCTCTTCTGATACCTTCTTGTGGTATGGAGGTGACCTTCTGGGCTCCTGAAGTCTGTCCTTGGAGCACAAATGTTGGTCGGTCCTACCAAGATGAAAAAGCTTTAGCTAGTTAGAAGATGCCTGTTGCTGGAAGGGTGGCCATTGAGTAATCTCTTGACCACTGCAAAGGGGATGGAGGGCAGGCTTCCATCTGAATCAGTGGAAGGATGACACATACATTAATCATCTAGATGGTACAGTAGATAGACTGTTGGGCCTGGAGTCAGGAAGACCTGAGTTCAAATTTGCCTTCAGACACTTTACTAGCTGTGTGATCCTGGGTAAGTCACTTCACCTCTGCCCCAGTTTCCTCAACTGTAAAATGGGGAAAAGGACAGCACCTACCTCCCAAGGATTTGTGAGGATCAAATGCAATCGTTGTAAAGTGCTTAGCGCAGTCCCAGCACATAGCCAGGACTACAGAAATGTCAGCCACTGCTGTTTGTTGTTGTTATTAAACACTGAGGCAGTATCCCTGCTTTTCTTCACAGGGGTGAGAATTTAATGGGCGAGTGTGTGTGAAGGCACTTCGAGAAGTACTGTGGGCATGTCTCATAGACTTCTACCCCCCACACCCCCCACACCCCCCACCTCTTCAGCCGGGATCTCTCTCCTCAGCAGCGCCTTCCAAGCCCTGGTCCCACTCACTGTTCTTCTCAGGGGACATGGTCACGGTGTGCAGGCTGTGTCTGGCCTCCGTTCACCCTCTGCCCTGCTGGCCACTGCCAATTACACCTGTACCCCGACTCTTCCCCAGCTTCCAGTTCCTGTCAGGGTTTGTGCCAATCCCCAATGCTGATAGAAACCTTTCCTGCCTTAGTTTCTTTAGGTGTAAAATGGATGCAGCACTCTTGCCTTCTCTCTTATGGCAGTAACTGGGTACAGCTCAATAAAGCCAAATGTCCTTGGGGAGGGGGAAAGGGGGACGTCAAATAATCCTTAGTCTTTTTTCTAGGAAAGCGATGCTATCATTCTGTGCTTTGTCTGACGCTTGTCACCGGTCCCCACACCCCCAATTGGCTTTGCCTGACTATGCATATTTGTCATAAGGCTTGTCTTTCTGTTGTTGTCCAGTGAGGGAAGGGTGGAAAGGAGAGAAAATAAATGCATGTTAGCTGAAAAAAATTAACGGAAAAAACACAAGATCCTACCTTGCTTCTGGTTGATGTCAGCAGAGCCATGTGTTGGGTGGGAGCTGAAATGTTCATAGAGGGGTGTGATCTGGGGAACTCCATGGGAGGGCTGACCAGGCTTGGTGTGCTGAAAGACATGAGAGAGACAGCCCCCAGCCACCCACTTGTAAGCATGAAAATGGACCACCTGCAGCAGCCCAGACTTTCTGGAGCTTGACAATGAACTCCATGGTCTCAAAGGAGCCTCAACACAGTCTGGGAAGCAAGGTAGCAGAGCAGGTATTTTTACTCTCTTCACATATGATCTCAATTGGCCTACCTAGCTAGCAGCATATTGGGATTGAGATCTGAGCAGGGCTTCTGGAGGCAGCTCCAGCCCTTTAGGAGAGTCCATAGTTAAATTTTCCATGGGGGCATTTATACCTCAAAAACAGGCAATTGCTATGCATCAACCTTGGTGTATTGTTTTGTGGCTTGCCTTGGCTTAAGAAAGTGCTAATAATGCAGATTAAACTTTTAACGTGTGTGCCCACACCCCTGCACTGTTCTGTAAACATTGTTTGAGCTCAGCAGGTCTACAAGAGAAGGCTCAGGGAATGAAGTGATTACCAAATTGGAGGCCTGGCCACTATAGACTAAAAATGATGGTGATGATGAGGATAACTGGTACCTAAATAGTGCTCTAAGGTTTAAAAAGTGATTTTGACATCCATTATCTCATTTGGACCTTGTAACATAATTGGATCCAGGTCTCCTGACCTATGATCCAGGGCTGTCTCTACCATACCACACTACCTCCTACCTCCCTTTACAGCCATCTCTTGGCTCACTCCTTTAACTGCCTTAATCATTGAATGGGTGTTGCCTCAAAGTGAGAACTTAAAAAGGCCAAAGTTTCCCACTGCATCCTGGGCCATCTCCAGTCGCCTGATCTAGATCTTGCCACTGGACCCAGCTGGCTCTAGAAGAGAAAGTGAGGCTGGTGACTTTGTACAGCCCTGCCTCACTTAAATCCAGTTCACTTGCAAGTCACGGCAACATCTTCCTGTCCTCTTCGAGAACAAAGGGCAAATAAGACACACAGAGGAGATGAGGTATTCAGAATTAATCCTATTCTATGAAAGGAACTGTGGTCCCACCTCTGACACAAACTGTCTATATTAATCTGCACAAGTCTTAATTTAGTCCTTCAGTGTTTTAGGCCATTGGCTTCATACTCAAATAGAAAGAAGATAAGCTTCGTGTTTGACCCCTCTGCTCTAGGCCACTACAGAAATGGTGCCAAGGCTGACTCAGTGCTTTCTCCAAGCTGACCCTGATCCCTTCCCTGCTAAAGAAGAAGAGTTAATATTCGTGGAAGGCTCCCAACTGACCCTCTTCTCTTGGCCATGGTCTTGTTGACTAACAAGGTGAGGGTGAGAGAGTGGGTGGAGGAGCTTAAAAGAGTCATGTAATCTGTCTCTGTTGTCCCCCCACTCTGCCTAGGACTGGGCTAGTCATAAATTTACCCCAATCCTGGAATGGACTCTTTCCCCATATCTGGCTTCCTTTCTGTCAAGACCCAACTCAGATGCCACCTCCCAGGTGAAAGTGATTTCTCCCACCTCCAATTTTCCCCAGCACTTTGTCCCTTCATACTTCTCTTGCTTTCCCTTGTGATATACCCCGCTGCTCCGAGCTTTGTGTCTTCATCTGTAAAATAGAGCTATAATACTAGTATTACCTAGTTCTGTTATGAGAAATCACTTTGTAAACCTTTAAGTGCCATGGAAATGAGTTTTTAATATTATTATTGGATTGGTAATTTCCTCTGTAAAGGGAAACTGTCAGCGTTGAAATTCCCTCAACGGAAGAAGCTCAGAATCCCATCTCTAACACATGACATCAAAGTTGCTTGGAACACTCAGAGGTTAAATGATCTGCCCACAATCATCCCTGGTATAGAGGGGAGGGAGGGCTGTTCCTGAAGCCAAGGCTGGCTCTCTATCCACTGTCATCATGACAGTCACTGGGGTACCTATTCTCCCCCAGCCCCTTCCCGTGAATGGTGAATTCCTAGAGAGCAGGTATTGTGTCATAGCACACAAAGATA
This sequence comes from Pseudochirops cupreus, assembly GCA_028627135.1. Taxonomy (NCBI): domain Eukaryota; kingdom Metazoa; phylum Chordata; class Mammalia; order Diprotodontia; family Pseudocheiridae; genus Pseudochirops; species Pseudochirops cupreus. The sequence goes on from CM053581.1 coordinate 328,124,244, forward strand.
CTTGTATCCTCAGAGCCCAGTATAAGAGCCCTGCCTTTAGGAGATGTGTAAGAAAAGTTTGCTGAATCGAAAATTGAATTGGATTGAACTGAACATCATCAAAACACTCAAAAGGACTACGTGACTCCCCTACTCCCCTACCCCTTAGGGAAGGGGGAAGGGAGAAAGAGGAAGGATGTAGAATGGAGCGGGGTGATAAAGTAGTTGGAGCCCTGAGGGGCTCCTCTGGGAGGGTTTCCTAGATGTTAGTTTTGGAAGTGGAGGAAGGAGGAAGGGAAAGGGGCAGGGTTTGGCACAGAACAGGACTGTTGGGTTTGTTTTGGACTGAAACTAGGGCCACAACCAATGAGCCCTTTGGTGGGGGCCTGGTGTGGGAAGTTGACTAAAGGGGCCCAGCGTGGCTGAGAAGCCACAAATAAATGGGTATGGAGGGGGTAGAGGGGATGCATGAGACCCATAAATAGCCTGGCAATTAGAAGTGGGTGGGGCAGCTGTGCCTTAAAGGGAAAGCAGTTGTTTTGTTAGCAAAGCCACAGGCTTACCCCAAGCTCTCCAGGGAGGAGCTAGCCCAGCTAGTATCTCTAGAAGCGGGGGGCAGGGGGTCTGGGGACAGCCCAGTCTGCAGCAAAAGAGGACAGAGCCCCTGAGTCCTCCTGAATTCAAGCCAAAATGACTCCTTTGTGCATTCAAGGCCCTTCATCATTTGGCCTACTCTACCTCACCAGCCTTCACCCCCAGGGCTCTGCCAACATGCACACCTATGCTGAACCAAAATCACTTCTTTGCTCCCACTGTTCTCCCTTCTCCATATATCCGAAGTCTACCCATCATCCTTCAACACCTGTTGCCAGGACCCCTCATCAAGGAAAGACTTCATAGGCTACCCTGCTGACCCAGTTTTCACCAGTCTCTCCTTCCTGGCATTTACTGTTCACACTCTGTCTGGTGTTTAGCATAAACATTTTTCACAAAATTTAAACTCCTGTGCCTGGAATTCTAGGCCCGCTATAATATGGTTGAAGCCTACCTACCTAGACGGATCTCATGCATTCTGCTCTACACGGTCTATGTGGCAACCAAGCTGGGCCTACTCTTTGTCCCCTGAACACATACATATGGTACAGTGGGAAGAGTGCCGAATGTGGAGTCACAGGACCTGAGCACAGCTCAGTTTCTGCTAGTTACTAGTGACCTTGGGCAAATCCCTTCTCCTCCTTGGGCCTCAAATGAGGGGCCTGGGCTTGATGGCCTTTAAAAGTTCCTCCCAGTTCTAGATCTAGGATCCTGTTCCCTTTAATCAGACTGTTCCTTATACTATCCCCCCCCCAACTTTACTATTTGGAATTCTTGCTTATCCTTTAAGAGGCAGCCAGATGGCTCAGTGGATACAGCACTGCACCTGGAGTGAGGAAGTTGTTATTGTCTGGTCCTGTCCGACTCTTTGTGACCCCATTTGGAGTTTTCTTGGCAAAGATACTGGAGGGGCTTGCCATTTCCTTCTCTAGCTCATTTTACAGATGAGGAAAGTGAGGCAAACAAGGTTAAGTGACTTGCCCAAGGTCACACAGCTAGTAAATGTCTAAGGCTGAATTTGAACTCAGGAAGATGAGTCTTTCTGACTCTAGGCCCAGTGCTCTATCCACTGTACCACCTTAGCTGCTTAGAATCAGGAAGACCTGAGTCCAAATCCAGCTTCAGACATTTAACCTTGGTTCACCTTAATCCACTGGAGAAGGAAATGACAAACTACCCCAGTATCTTTCCCAAGAAAACCCAAAGGACAGCATTGTGCTCTGGCCATGTTGGACATGACTGAATAACTCAACAACAAAAACTACCACCATCCTTTAAAGCCCAACTGACAGACTACGTCCTCTAAGGGGACCTTCTTCCCTTCTTAACCTAATAAATTACCTTCCTCCTCAGACAGCACCCATCACTCGATTCCATCCGTCTCTAACGCACTTAGCGTGTATTACGGCCCCATTCCCTGCTAGACTATAAGCTTGGGGGGGGGGGAGGATAGAGACTATATCTGAGGGAAGCACCCAGCATCGTGCTCTACAGGTGGGAGTCTCAAAGTTGGTGGTGATTGTACTGTTGTCTAAATTGTAATGAAGGATCTCTGGTGTAGTAAAGAGATGACTAGCTTTGAAGTTGGGATCCCAGCCATGACCTTGGGCAGGTCATGGGAGGAGCCTTAGCTCTCTCCTCAGTGAAGAAGGGGTTGGACTGGATGATCTATAAGCTTTACCACTTGTGTGACCTTAGGCAGGTCTAAATTCTCTGAACCTTAGGATAAGATGGCCTCAAAGATAATTTCTAGCTATAAAATTCATGATCCTAGGAGTCTGACCCTGGCTTCCCAGTTGGACTATGAGTTTCTTGAAGGAAAGGGAGTTGTCTTATCCACACAGGACAAAGCACAGGGCTGGGCACATGGTTCGGGGAGGAGAGGGAAGGGGTGATCAATAAAAATTTACAGATTGAATAGACACTGGATTCCCTTGCAGTACTGGGTGCCACAGGCAGAATGGGAGGTAACTCCCCCCAAAGCCCCTCTGGTTCTGAGACTCAGATTCTGAGTGGAGCTACTGAATGTTTGCTGGGTCCCTGCCCCTGCTTTCTAAACTACCCAAACTTCCTGTCTTACTCGTGTAGCAGGCCACAGCACTCTTACTTTTTGTACAAATGGCCTATGGTGGGATTCAGAGATGACTCATGACTCACTGAGATATGAAGATGGAGAGAGGCAGAAAAGGGGGGCTGTTCTCTCAGGCCCCAGGGCCAAGGTGGTGGTTTTCCTGTAGGAGGGCTCATTTGGGAGAGAGTTCACTTCTCCTCCTATTAGCTTCCTCCCAAGGCACTTTGCTGTAACCCTAAGTTGGCCTGCCCCAAACCACTGAAGAGTTGACTTGTCTCTGCCACTGCCTTGCTTTGTGACCTAAGAAACGATTACAGATGTAGAGTTGAGAAAGATCTTAAAGGGAATCTGGCCCAACCACTCCATTTATAGACTAAGGTGTGATAAGTTAAATCACTCGCTTAGGGCATCATAGATACCAAGAGATAAGGCTAAACTTTGAACCCAAGTCACATGCATCCAAACTTAGCACTCTTTCCATGGTACCACACCATCACAATCTTTGTGAGCCTCATCTGCCACATCTGCAAAATGGGGCTATTTAATAATGAGTAACCCCAGAATGCTATTCAGGGCAACAAAGAAAGAAACCACTAGGCTCTGGTCCCTACCATTTGTCTCCCCATTTACTACCTCTGTCACTTTAGACTAAGGTTAACTTTCCAAGGTTCCATTTCTTCATATATAAAATGATGGTCATAGACCAGATCCTATGGTATCCTTCTTGCTTCCCTAGTTTAGCTGTGAAAAGTTCAGAGGGACCAGCCCTGTAAACCCTTAGGACCTAAGGCTTAGGTGATTCTGGAGTGATCTACTTGGATGAAACTCCACAGTCAAGCTAGCTCTAGCTGGTGGTAGGAGGCAGATGGGAAAGGAGGGCCTAGCTCAGGGAACTCCCAAGGAACTCCCAATTGTTGTTGAGTTGTTTCAATGGTGTTCAACTCTCCATGACCCCATTTGGGGTTTTCTTGCCAAAGATACTGGAATGGTTTGTCATTTCCTTCTCCAGTTCAGTTTACAGACGAGGAAACTGAGGCAAACAGGGTTAAGTGACTTGCCCAGGGTCACACAGCTATTAAGTGTCTGGTCCCTCTGACTCCCAGGCCAACACTCTATCCACTGTGCTGCCTGGCTGCCCCAAGGGGGAGAGGTCTCATTATAGCCACATTTGCTTCCACAAATGGAGATATAATGCTCGAGCCCCAGTGACTTACCATTCAGGAGACTGGGGTATGCTCAGAAGAGATAGCCTTCTATTATACAGTATTTCCAAAGTACTTTCTACCCTGACTCATTTATTTCATAATCACATCAGCTCAGAGAGGCTGGCAGAACAAAGATAATTATCCCCATATTGGGGAAAATGGAGGCTTAGAGAGAGTTTGACTGAGGTTGGACAGCTTGTTGGTGGTGCAGCCAAGGTTAGAACCTGGATCTCCTGATTCCTGGGGGGATAGAAGGCTTTTTCTCCTCCTCCTCCCCCTGCTCACTGCAAACCACTCTCTCCCCCTATCATTCAATCAGAAACAGGTATGGGAATGACAGCTCTTTCCTAGAGAAAGGTAGCAACTGACAGACAACCTGAGTCTCTGGATACTCAGCCCTACCCCTACTCAGGGTTAGATCTAATGAGGTTGAGTCTGGTTCTTGAGACCTTTGAGAAAGATCTTTATAGAAGTCATTGCGCTCAAGCAGTGTCTTTAGAACATGAGATTTGGAAGAAGCTTTAGTGGTCATCTCATTCAATCCTTAGAGAGGCAGCTTATGGTCTAACAGAAAAGAACTGGGTTTAAATCACGGGGTGTGGGCATGGTGTCACAAGGTAGCTTCAGTTTCCTCATCAGCAAAGGCAGGTGGGTGATAATTACACTCTCTAACTCACAGAGGAAACTTCAATAAACATGAGGACTGGTCATTCTCACTGGAGAACCGCAGAGAAGGTTACAAAAGAAGTTAATGGTAGAACTAAGATTCAGGTCCTGGGTTTCCTGACTCCTAGCCTGAGGCTTTTTCCACGAAGCCTGATTAACCATGGCTTCACTGCTTGGGCTGTGGGTGTGACCCTGTCTCTGGGAAGGTTCTGAGTCCCCACAGCTCTCTGCTGATTACATAATCCTTGGTAGGGAGGACTGTGAGATACTGAAGCCTCAAAGGGCTTCCCAGGGAAGCTGATAAGACCCAGAGTGGATGACGTTCTTGACTGGAAACTGGGCTTGTTGATTTGATGGGTTTGCTGAAGCTTCCTATGGAAAAACCACAAGCCACTCCCTGCCCCTACAGACACCTAGTTCAGGTGGGCCTTAGGTCCTATACCTCTATGCTGGACCTTTGTATAGTCCATAAAAGAAATAAGCATTTGTCAAAGGCTACTAAGTGGCAGACACTGTGCTAAATGCTCATGTGATTCTCACAGTAACCCTTGGGCAACCCAAGGAGGTAGATGCTGTTATCATGGCTATTTTACAGTTGAGGAAACTGAGTCAAACAAAGGTTAAGTGATTTGCCCAGGGTTGCAGGTAAGTAAGTGTCTGAGGCTTTATTTGAACTCATCTTCCTGATTCCAGCCCCAGCGCTCTATCCATTGAGCCCCTGAGGGAAGCTAGGAAAACAACCACCAAGAGGGGCTAAAATAAGTCCCTTTCTTGTCTTTGTATCCCTAGCTTATTGTAAGGCCTGACCATACAGAAGGTGCATACTTAATAAATGCTCATTAAACTGAATTGATTTTCAAGCTATATGAAAGCAGGAATTTAGCTACCACAGTTCTGTGCACAGTTAAATATAAATAAAATAAAATATTCTGTGCACTTAATAAATGTTTAATTAAATGAAATTGCCTCCCTCTGGGAAGGAGAACTATTTGGCTGTGAAGGATATATGGACAAATCAGCCAATCCTGAGGCACGAAGAGGGACTTCTGGGGTTCTCGTCATCCAAAAAGAATTCTTTCATTGGGACATTGCAAAGGACACATACTCCATGACACTGGCAAACACCTGAGGAAATGCATTTCCCTCTTTACTGCCTCCCTTAATGACCCCTCAGCAGATCACTGAACCAAGCTCTGTAAGGGGATCTGCCATTGAGTCATATGTGATTTTAACATCTATGTGAGAGATACCTTTTTGAGGACAGCCTATTAAAGCCTTTTCAAAGTCTGTTTTTGGGAAATAATTTTTATTCCTACCGTGCCTTTAAATTCCAAGTCAAAGGCCACCTCTTCCATGAAAACTGCTCTGGTTCTTCTACCCCTCCTTTAGTTATGGCCTTTCTTCTCTTGGGCATTGAAGGGCACGTTGTTTTATGTGTCTCTAATGTACTTGGCTTGGACAGATTTGTGATTCCCTTCCCCTAGTATAGATCATGACGCATCCACACTTTTGCATCCACATTCTCCTATGAACCCTTTGCCCAAAGCACTCTGCATCTTTCCCTAGATCTCTTGATATTGCATGGGCACCAGTGGAGGCCAAGGGCCTCTCACTGGTTATACCTTTAATACACTTACGTACTATTTTGCATTACAATCACTTGCAAGTTTATCACATACTAAGATATATGACATGCTAGTTAGCACTTTAAGGTTCACACAGCGTTTTACAAACAGTATCTCATTTGATACAAAATTCCAAGTATTATTACCACCCTCATTTTATGGACCAGGAAACTGAGGAAAAAGACAGTTAAGTGATTTGCCCAGGGTCACATAACTAATGAAACCAGATTTGAACTCGTCTATGTGACTCTAGGCCTAGAGCTTTCCCACTGTACCATCTAGCTTCCTTACTAGACTGTAAGGTTCATAAGGGCAAGAACCGTATCTTATATGAAATTCCTATATTCCCCAGCACAGAGCACAATGCTCTTCACAATTCACAGTGGGTACAAGATAAATGTCTATAATAAATTATAGTTGAATAGAATTCCTCTTTGCCTTCATATATATAAACAGCTGAAGGTTTGCCATGGGCTTTCCCATAATTGCTTCGGGTGAGTTTCACAACAGCCCTGTGAGGCAGCTACGGTGAGTATTATTATCTCCATTTTAAAGATGAATCACCTAATCAACATGCAATTATTAAATAGATGTGGAGAAACTTGTGTGTTTGGTCCTTAGAGGGCAGAGGCCCTTATCAGGGAGGAGCACGGAATCCCAGATTTAAAGCTGGAAGGGGCCTTCGGAGTCATCTAGTCCAACTCCTTTATGAATGAAGAAACTGAGGCCAGAAGACTTGGCTAAGATTACAGTTCAATCCTAGGTCCTCTGATTCCAAATCCAGTGTTCTTTTCATGGTATCCTATTGCTATCCTGTCTCAGGAATGATCAGGTTAAGCCAGCTGGGAAACAAGATTTAGAGAAAAAAATACTTCTGTTTAGGGGTCACCTCAGGAACTGAAGTGGAAAGCACATGGGACCTAGAGTCAAGAGTAATTACTGACTCCTGGCATTACCTGTGTGGCCTTGGGTAAGTCTCTTCCACTCTCTGGGCCCAAGTAGCTTCATTCTTAACAGTGAGGGGTGTGAATCAGATGGTCTCAAACTCTAAATCTGTGTTACTGTGACCTTAGTGCCCTGGGGACAGACAGACAGACAGATGTGCTTCCAGACTTTGTTCAGGTTCATCTATAGGCAGCTCTCTGATTCCAGGGAAAGACAAAAATAAATAAAACTTCCTCCATTTACTCCAAGAAAGGGGACAAATAATAATAGTTCACAAATTTTATAACACTTTAAGGTTTACAAAGCATTTTTTTTATAAAGCATTTTTAAAAAATCTGATTCTCAGAACCTTTTGAGATAGATGCTATTATGACTCCCATTTTACAGATGAAGAAACTAAAGTTAAATGACACACAGGTCATGTACTAATTGGTATCTGAGGGGGCCTTCTTGACTTTGTAGTCTAGAAATAGACTGCCTGGAGAAGAGAAGAGCTCAGATGTGAAGAACCAATGTCTCTCCTGGACCTTGTGGTCACTAGAGATGAGCCATTTGGACCTATGTTACCTGTGTGCTCTGTTAAATTGCCACTTAGTTGGGTCAAAGTTTTTCCCTGGAAAGATCCACATTGATTGCATCTGGAGGCCCAAGAGCATCCATCACTGATTGGGTATCCAAAGAGATATAAAAGGTAACTAACTGTCTCTGCCTAAGTGATACTACTCCAGATTGATAGCTCACATGCCACCTTAAAACTTTTTAAAAAATCATTGGTATCCCATACATGCATGTGTGGGAGTTTTATCAATGAACAGTTTACAAAGTCTTTTCCCATCCCTTCTCTCATTTGATTATAGCCCAGTGAAGAAATAAGGATAAGGATTATTATTATTTCCATTATACTGAAAACTGAAACTGATGCTCAGATAGAAGGGACTTGCCCCAAGTCACAAAGAGATGGTTGCAGAAGAGGAATAGAGCCAAGGGTGTGCTGGTAAATATTTGACAACCAGGCTTAGGGGTGGTGGTGGGAGAGGGCACTGCTTTGAGACTTTTTTTCACATGTAGGCAATAAACAACACATCAAGCCCAGATCTACACGTATTTCTTAAGTATATATGCTCACGCTGAAAATTAAATAATTGGCTTTCCAAGGCAGAGCTAGCTTTTAGAACCTGAACTCCCAACTCTCATTTCAGGGATATTTGTATTACAAATCAGAGATATCATCTCTTTCCCTTTCCCAGGTTCTCTTAGGACCCCAAAGAGCCTATCTCCTTTTGCTTGTGCTCTGGCTACTCAGATGGGAGCTACAGTCCCTGGGAGTTCTCAGCTATCTGCAGCTACTCTATGGAACCAAATCTGGAACCACACCTCTCTTCCCCTCCCCCTACTCCCAAGGCCTGTTATGACTGACCTGACACAGTCACCAACCAGATACTGTACAAAGTGACTGAGCTCTCAAGCCTGCCTGACTGCCTGTGGTTTGCACATCTCGCTTGTTGGGGTAACGTATATACTGGGGAAAGTGTATTAGTCATGTCACTTTCAAACTTTCCCTCAATGCTGGCCCCAAATCCCCAAATGAGAAAGTGGGTGGGTGGGAAGGGTGTCTGAGAGCTACTCTATGTTTTTATGTACAGACAAGGAGGGGGTATGTATCCAGAGGTGGGGTGTGTGTGTGTGTGTGTGTGTGTGTGTGTGTGCGTGTGTGTGTGTGTGTGTGTGTGTAGACTAAGTTATATGTATCCAGAGGTGGGGTGTGTGTGTGTGTGTGTGTGTGTGTGTGTGTGTGTGTGTGTGTGTGTGTGTGTGTGTGTGTGTAGACTAAGTTATCCCCTTAGATTTAGATAGCTACACCTCCTTAGAAATAATTTGGCCAGTAGCAATAGCTTCCTTGGGCCCCTCCCAGCTTGAAAATCCTGTGATTCATGTCCCCATGCACAGAAAGAATGAAATGGGTATCATTGTGCCTTTGTGAATATATTCTGTGGTAACAGTATAAAAGGTTAATTGACATGTAAACAATGCTTTTAAGGTTTGTAATCCATACAAGATGATTTAATCTGAAGCTCACAACAGCCACTGGGATGTTGATGTTTTATCCCCATTTTATGAATGAGTTAATTCAGGCTCAGGCAAGTTAAGTGATTCCATCCCTAGTGTTAGAAGTGTCCACTATACCATACTGCACAATATGGGAACACAGGAAAAAATACTCAGGGAAGCATTTGGCTAAAATACTCAGGGAAGCATTTGGCTTAAATACTGCCTCTGGCATTTAAGCGCAGTTTCTGGCACATAATAAATGTCTTTTTCCTTCCTTTTCCCAGGTGCAGGTATCATTTGTCTAATTTGCCGGTCAGTCAGCTAGTATTTCTTAAGAGCCTGTTCTATGCCAGTCATTGTTCTAAGTACCGGGATACAAAGAAAAACAAAAAAAGAAAAACAGCCCCCTCCCCTCAAGGAGCTCACCATCTAAAGTAGGAGACAACGTGCAAGCAGCCATGTACAAACAAGATGACAGTCAGGATAAACTGGGGACTTTCTCAGAGACAAGGCACTGAGATTAAGGAGGACTGGGAAAGTCCTCTGGCAGAAGACAGAGACTGGCTGAGACTTGAAGGAATCCAGGGAAGCTGGGAGGCAGAGATGAGGAAGGAGACGATTCTAAGGTTGAGGGGACAGTGAGTGAACATTCTCTGAGTTGGAAAATGGTGGTGTCATGTTCAAGGAAGAGCAAAGAGGCCAGTGTCACTGAATCACAGAGTATGTGGAGAGAAGCAAGGCATAAGAGAGACTGGAAAGGTAGGTAGGGTTGTAGTCTTTAAAAGGCAGAGAGAAGTTTTAAATTTGAACCTGGAGGCAAATAGGGAGCGACTGGAGTTTACTGAAATGGAGCTGGGAGTGGGAATGACATTGTCCGACTTATCCTTTAGGAAGATCAATTTGACCTCAGAAGAGGGACTAGAATGGGGAAGAGACCTGAGGCAGGGGAACAACCAAAATAGTATTTCAATAGTCCAGGCTTGAGGTGACCAGGGCCTTCACCAGGATGATTACAATGTCAGAGAAGGTAAGAATTGGTAAGAAGGTAGAAATAATAGGAACTAACAACTGACTGGATATGGGAGGGGTGGAGGAGTGAGAATGAGTGAGAAATTGAGGATGATGCCTAGGCTCTGGGTCTGGGTAATGGGAGAATGGTGCTTTCCTTCACAGAGAAGTTAAGAAAAAAGGAAGGGGTGGGGGAGAAAGATAATGTTCAGTTTGGGACATACTGAGTTTAAGATATCTAGGGGGCATCTAGTTTAAGATGTTTAATAGATAGTTGGAGATGTGAGACTATGAGGTCAGCAGAAAGACAGGTAGGTCTGGGAGTCATCTGTGGAGAGATGACAATTGAAACCATGGGAGTTGATGATATCCCCAAGCAGAATAGCCCGTGGTGAGAAGAGGGCCTAAGACTGAGTCTTGAGGAGCTCTCCATGTTTAAGTGGCCATGATATGGATAAAGGTCCTGCAAAGGGGCCAGCAAAACCAGAGGAGAGAGAGGAGGAGAACCAGGAGAAACAGTCATCAAAACCTAGAGAGATTATCAAGGAGAAGGTGATCAATATTGCCAAAGGTTATAGACAGGTCAAGAAGGATGAGGACAGAGAAAAAAAAGGGTCACTAGATTTGGCAAGATTGTTAGTAACTTTAAAGAGAACAATTTTCTGTTGAAAGATGAGGTCAAAAGCCAGACTGCAAAGAGCTAAGAGGTGTGAGAGGAAAGGAAGTGGAGGCAGCTGGCTATCATGGACGGCCTTCTCAAGAAGTTTTGCTACAGAGGGTCGAGAGAGTTTTTGAGAATGAAATAAGATCACTTGTGCATGTAGAGAGGTTTGCTTTGGCAGGGAGAAGGGCCCTCTTCATAGGAGATGGGTCAAGGAAAAGGTAAAGGCAGAAGGAATCTGAGAAATATAAGAAAGAGGGAGCTTTCAGTGAATGGCCTCAGCTGAAGAACCTGCTATGGTCATCATGGGGCACACATCTTTTTTTTTTTTTTGGAGGAGGGAAAGCTGGGCAAGTGGGGTTAAGTGACTTGCCCAAGATCACACGGCTAGTTATGTGTTAAATGTCTGAGGCCATATTTGAACTCAGGTCCTCCTGACTTCAGAGCCAGTGCTCTATTCACTGCACCACCTAGCCGCCCCTGGGCACACATCTTCTTGATGGGCCATGTGGGTGCCATTCTTAGTGTCTCTCCCTTGAAAGCTTGTGATTTACGTATTATGAGAAGAGTTAAGGGACTCCCAAGTTGGTTTTGCCAACAACTGGATTCAAGGATCTTGGGCAAACCAAGCCCCTTTCTCAACTTTGGGCCTCTATTTTCTTTTCTTTTGTTTTTTTGTTTTGGAGGAGGGAAGGCAGGGCAATTGGGGTTGTGACTTTCCCAAGGTCACACAGCTAGTAAGTGTTAAGTGTCTAAGGCCGGATTTGAACTCAGGTCCTCCTGACTCCAGGGTTGGTGCTCTATTCACTGCGCCACTTAGCTGCCCTAGGCCTCTGTTTTCTTGTTTGTTAAATGAGGAACTTGTAAGAGCAGATGTTTCAGGTCTCTTTTAACCCTGACACACTGTGAGTCTGAAATCAAACATCTGAGGCTGTTCTGAACACTTGGCTTTTGGCAAGAATTGTCTTGATGGCATGGAAAGGTGGGAGGACAATTTATCTGGAATTCCTGTTTCTACTACCTGTTTTAGACTTCACATGTACTACCAGGTATTGTGAGTGACAAAACGTTTTCAGGTGTGTCTTCCTTGTCCATCTAGGTTGCAAGCTCCTAAGGAGGCAGAGACCTTTTAAAAGATATACTGAACTGTAAGCATCTTTGGTGCTTCCCCTACAGGGTCCAGCATGATTCTGGTTTGATAAAGGACTTGACCAGTATGCCTCTCAAAATATTAGGGGACATGGGGGGCCCAGGTCAGGAGAGGGGAGACAAGAGGGTTTTATAATAGCCCCTCCCCCCTCCCAGGGTTGTTGTGAAGATGCAGTGAGGTCATATTTGCAAGTGCTTTGCAACACTTAAACCGTATTATTATCATCACCTCTGGGAGAGGGATTATTATTGCTTTACTGAGCAATCCTCACTAGCCTGTGCACTGTTGCACAGCTGAATGACCCTTGGCAAGTTACTGTCCTTCTTTCATTCTTAGTTTCTTCATCTTAACATCTCTAGCTTTCTCTAAGGTTCAGCTCAAGAACCATGTCAATTAATCAATATTTATGAAGCTCCTACTATGTGCCAGGACAGCTTTTTGGTTACACTGGGTAGAGTGGTTCTCAACCTGTGGGTTGACCTTTGGAGGTCAAATGACCCTTTCACAGGGGTCGTCTAAGACCATCAGAAAACACATATTTCTGATGATCTTAGGAACCGAGACATGGCACCTCTATCCGTCTCCAAGCAGGTCCGCCCACATACGAGTATTAAAGGGTCGTGGCATTAGGAAGGTTGAGAACCACTGGGATAGAGCCACTAGGAATGGAGTCAGGAAAACTCATCTTCTTGAGTTCAAATGGGGCCTCAGACACTTACTAGCTATGTGACCCGGAGCAAGCCACTTAACTATTTGCCTCAGTTTCCTTATCTATAAAAAAAATTAGCCGGAGAAGGAAATGGCAAACCACTTCTAGTATGAAAATGGGGTCACAGAGAGCTAAAGAGTTAGACAGGACTGAAACAACGGGACAACAACAACAAATGTGCCAGCCGCCATGCTGAGTGCTGGCGATGCACGAGGCCCTTTCCGATCCCCGTGGCTGGCTGGAATTGTCTCTCTGACAAAGAGGACCTTCCCTGTGTATGTATTTTGTATTTACAGTCGATACAAGCACATTTTCTTCTCAGTGGGCTTCTGCAGAACTTTCCCAATAGAATTCAAGCTCCGTGCAAGCGGAGAACGTTTTAATTTTGTCTTTGTATGGCTGATGCCTGGCACACAGTAGGTGCTTAATAAATGGTGACTGATTGATCTTTAAAGTGGATGTAATAATACTTGACTCCCTGTATCACAGGGTTGTTGTGAATACAAATGTATGTAAAGGCCCACTGCAAACCTCAATGCGCCAGATGTCCATTGTTATCATTATTACACGTGTACACATTACCCATCTAACTGGAAGGTTATGAGAAGCAAAATGAATTCGACGTAATAGTTTATATTGTCTCATCTTTAGAGGAACTTCTGCAGAACTGGTGAGAAGGACCAGTTAATGAATGGACCAGCCACGAATAACTAACTGTGCCAGCTCAATGACTGGACTGGTGGTAAGGCTAGCAGGCTAGGAGAAAAAAGGAGCCTAATAAACATATTTGGCAGTAGGATGATTTGTGAAACGCTGCTGCCTCAGTCTTGATCCCTCACTGTACTTGCCTGAGATGGAAGGGTACATCCAAATCCAGGATACCCAGGCATCTCTGAAAATAGAGACAAAGACAGGTGGCTGCCACTCTAGGAGAAAGACATGAAAGGACTGGAGTTAGACTGGGCCATCCCTGTGGCCTGTCGAGGACAGATCTCATTTGGATAGCCTGGCCCATTGTGGCATAATAGGAAGGAAACTTATTAACACCACTTATTAAACTGACCACACAAAAGAAACACCTATCTGTCGTCCGACCCTCGAATCATACTCCATACACGTGAGGCTGGGTCTGCTGTGTGGCAGCAGGACCCGGGAGAGAAAGGAAGATCCCTTCAGATTGCCCTTGTCCTGTCTACTGTATCCTGTCTTTGAGAGCCTAACCTCTGGTCTTTACTCCTAGGTCAACTTCAGAATTAAGCACCATCTTTTTTTTTTCTTTCTGCCACCACCAGCTCTGAACTCCTGCAGCATTTCCTGTCTATTCTGCTCACCTGACACAACCTTATATTGTTTTGAGATTTAATCACTTCATGAGGTTTGTCTTATCTTTTCCCCAGTCTGTGAATTCCCCAGGCGGAGGGCCTATTTATCTCCTGTCTCTCCCAGACTCTGACCTCCTAAGGGTGCTCCCCTACCCCATCTCCTCGGTCTCCCTTAGACTGAGCTCCCTAAAGTCAGCTTTTTTTCTGTCTCCTCCACATTGTGGACTCCTTGAAGACAGGCATTTGGGCCCTTACTTCTCTGTCTCTACTCAGACTGTGAATTCCTTAAGCCCGTAGCCTGAATTTGTTCCTCCTCTGTCTCCTCCACAACATAAGCCAAGCACACCAGCTTCTTAGTATCTCTAGGGAAGTAAATCAAGTTGAGTGGAAGACTCCTTGTGGTAAGGGGGGCCCTGACCGGCTCTCTCCAGTGACCCCCATGCCAGCAACCACAACGATAGATGCAGCTGGCTGAGCTTGGCTCTGGCCAGCGGATGGGAATGATGCAAACGTCTGTGAACATTTCTCAGTACCATTATTGGCACAGCAACAGAAAACAGGAAGTCGCGGGGTAGCCATGAAATTTCTTTGTTTGTTTTTTTTTTTCACCCGGCAGTTTCCATTGTTTGTTGAAATGGTCTTTGTTCTCTGAGGATGGAGATTCTATTGGGTCAGTATTTCATATGCCTTCTTAGGGGAAAAAGAAAAGCATAAAAGTGTCACAACTTAAAAGAATTAAAGAAATTTGTGCAGGCTGCTCTAGAACTCATAATGTCTCAATTGTCCCAATAAAAGACAGTTGGAAGTTTTGGACCCTTTGAATCAGGCAAACAAAGAATTTACCTACCATGAGCACAAGCTTGGGAGTCACTGCCCAATAGAGATAGATCACATCCTTTTTCATCTCCACCACACGGTGGCCCTGAGCAGGAACAGCAGCAAACCAACGGGGATGTCCCTTCCCCTAACTGAGAAGGTGATAAAAGTCCAACTTTCCTATAGAATTTGAATTTCTCTAGGGTAGGGACTTTTATTTCCGTCTTTGAATCCTCAGTCCCTTCACACAGGAGGTGCTTTAAAAATTCCTGTTGCCTGATTGATTGGTTTGGTGATGACCCATTCTTTCCTGAGTTCTTCTTCTTCCTCCTTTCCCTCTCTTTCCTCTGATTCATCCCTGTTTTCTCCTGGCTACCAGCTCAATAGCTGGGTGTTTGCTTGAAGGTATTCATCATGGATGATGTAAGTATGCGAAGAGAAACATTATTTGTATTGTACAAAGAAGGGACTATTTGCTTAAAAATTCTTGGAAGGATACTTTTGAAAAGTTATCACTCCCAGGAGTTCACCAAATTTTAAGCATACAAGGCCGTATGGTGTAGTTGACCTGGGGTCAGAAGACCTTGATTCAAGTTATAGCCCTGTGACTCTGGGCTCACATGACGCAACTTCTCTAAGGCCTTAGTTTCCTATTCTGTAGAATGATGAACTCTCTGTAAGGTCCTTTCCAGCTCTTTGACTGATGACTGGAGAGCTACTTCAGGTGACCCTTGCATGAATGAACAAAACGAAGATTGCTGCTGGTGAACATAGTCATGGCTTTTGGGATAGACAAATAGCTCCACTTATGACTGACTGTCTAGAGTGTTGTCTTTGTGGGGATTCACCTGACTCCTCTAAAGTTTGACAATATTATTTGGTGCTTAATGGAAATTAGGAACATAAATACAGACTTTCAAAAAGTCCTACCTCCTAAAGCTAATGTAGACAAGATACTCAAATGGCAAAACCAACCTATAGTCCACATCTTTGGTGGGCCTTTGTACTACCAATGACAAAATGGTGGAAAGATTGTAGCAATGTGTTTTCTTGGCTGATCCCAATGTTTCTGCCTTTCAAATTCTCTAACGGCTAGGAGTTGAGAGGTCAGGCTGATGGCAAATCACTTTGAGAAGGTTACTGGGTGGAAAAATTTGACCCTGGCATCAACAATAAGAGCAATGGGCCACTTGAAAAGTAGGGGGCGGTGGATTATAAACCATAGGATCATAGATTTGAACTTGGAAGAGACTCCAGAGACCCTCTAGTTTGACCCCCCTCATTGCATAGTGGAAGAAACTGAGGCCCAGTTTCCCAAAGTCAGACAAGTAATAAGGAGGAAAGCTGGGATTCAAAACCAAGTCTTCTGCCTACAAATTCAGTGTTCTTTCCAAAAAACCATGATGTCTCACCTTAACTCCGAGGGGTACAATATTCTATATCTATTTTAGGAAGGCAAGATAACATGATGGAAAGAGGCTCTGGTGTCAGAGAACCTGAATTAAAAACCTATCTCAGGCACTTATTACCTTTATAACTTTCAGCAAGTCCCTTAACCTCAGTTTTATCATATCTAAAATGAGAAGGCTGGACTAGATGGTTTCTGAGGCCCCTTTCAGCCCTAGATCAATTATTTTATGTCCTGGTCATAGGGACCTTCCTGTTCCCAAAGGTGTAGCACCCCAAGGATGAGTGATTCAAAGCTAGGGTTGTTCCAAAGAACAACCTGAATTCGGGCAACTGCGTGGCTGGGTTCCCTTAGAGGGAAGACAGAGGCAGCAGTTAAGAGTCAGTGTTCCAGGGTTTGAATCCTGGCTCTACTTCTTATGAAATACCTATGTACTTTAAGCAAATGATTTCTATTCTCTGGGTCTCAGTTTCCTCATCTGGAAAATGAAGACTTTGGGCTAGATAATTTCTAAGGTCTCTTTCAGATTTAATCCCTGTGGTTCTATGAAAGCAAGAGAAAGAGCTGGGAAAAACTGACGGAAGACAACCATTTACTAAATGCCAGGATTAGCTTAACATAAAACTTTGACTTGTATTTCAGGAATAAATCAGTCCTTCAAAGGATATTACTGAGTTCTGTAGCATGGTGGAGATAGGACTCATCCATCTTGAATAGGTTGTGGCCCCTACAGGGTTCAAGTTGGGCATCGATGATTACAAACACAGAAAAGTCAGAGAAAGCAGAGATAAGTCTGGGGCCTTGTTTGAAATAAATAGCTCTGGGCAACAAAAAACTCCTGGTTTGGGGTACCGCAAGCCTGACAACACCATATCTTCGATGAGAGAGACTCATTCTGCTTTCTCATTCTAATGAAGCAGGAGCCTAAAGGATTAGGAATAGGTCACAGCTACTAATCCTGCCTGCAAGAAATCCTCAGAGGGAGCCAACTCCTCTAGGAAAACCAAATCAATACTTTAATTAACAAGTAAGAATAGGTTTGTCAGCCCCACTCTTCTGGTGCATCAAACCCCATAGCCCCCGTGGAACTCCATTCTGATCTCCCACAGAAATCTGGTTCAGAAGCAGGAAGATAACCATAAACCAAGCTCTGCTGCCAAACCTACAATCTTGAGCAGCTTACAGCCTAAAGGCTTCCATTTTTCTCCCTTTTCCAAGCACTTGAAAGAATGATGTAAAAACTGTGTGGCTCCCATTGCCTGAGTGGTCACTTATCCTTTTGCCTTTAGAAAGACCAGAAACTGAAGCTAAGGTTGGAAGGGATAGGAGAGGATCAGCAGCAAAATTTTCATCAATAAATTCTCTGCCATCAAAGAATAAATGTTCCTGTTACTGAACCAGCTCAAATGTTGTTTTTCTTTGGTCCTTAATAGGACCAGTGAATAGAAGTTTCAGAGAGATACCTTATGGTGAGCTGGAATCAAACAGACCTTGCCAAAAATGGCAAAAAGTGAGCAAAAAAAAAAAAAGAGAGAGAGTTAATGAATTCCCTGCCTCTGGAGGTATGCAAGAAGAAGATAAATGGCCAGTTGTCAGGAATGTTGTACATAGGATTCCTACTCAGATATGGATTAACCTACATGACCCCCCTGGGGTGCCTTCTCACTCTGAGATGCTAAGATTCCCTGATCCATTTAGTCCTCCCTCTGGGAAGTTTTAGATTAGTCCTAAAGGTAGAATTCACCACTGCTCTCACTGATCTTCCAACATTTTCTCCAGACAGGTAGACAGTCTGAGGGAAACTGGTTGTGTCTTTTTGACTAAACTAGCTGCTCTAACTTTCTGAAGGCAATTGATCAGACTTGGCTCCTTTTGCTGTTCCTTGTATGATGTTGGGCAAGTCATTTAACCTTGGTGTCTTCATTGTGTATAAAGAAGGGACTGGATTAGATGATAAGGTCCCTTTCAGCCCTATGATCCTTCCTATTGGTATTCTCTTCCTCACAAAGTTGTAGTAACACATGGATCATTGGTCCAAAGCTAGTATGAAGTCATTTAAAGGGACTACCAGCCTCAGTCACTGAGATGGGATAGTGCTATGTCAGTGGACAGTTGTCCGTTGTGGGCACAGAGAGGGGCAGTATCAGTGATGCCCTCTACTCATTATCTCCATCTTTCCACACTGTTCGTTGCCTTTTCCTCTCTCTAAGGCCCCTTAAAAGTATCAGGGTGCTTGGTAGTGGGGCAAGAGGTCAACCCATTCAGCTGAAATGCACAAGAACATGTTGACAACCAGAGGTGGACGGGCTTCTTTGTTTCAGATGTAATTTCAGGAGTAGAAGTGTAGGCATATAGAGAGAAAAAGAGTCTCAGGGACTGTTCCTGATATGAGCTAATCAGTTAAAGCCTAAGAAGTAATGTAAAACTTTTCAAGTCTCAGCAAAACTATGCTAGTGGGGGACCTCAACCTCCCCCTCTCAGAACCAGAGAAGTCTAACCACAAAATAAACAAGAAAGAAGTTAAGATGGTGAATAGGATTTTAGAAAAGATAGATAGGGTAGACCCCTGGAGAAAACTGAATGGGGAGTAGAAAGGAATAAAACTTTTTCTCAGCAGTACATGGCAACTACACAGAAAATGACCATGTATTAGGACATAAAAACCTCACAATCCAATATAGAAAGGCAAAAATACTAAATGCATCCTTTTCAGATCATGATGCAATAAAAATTACATGTAATAAAAGACCATGGAAAGATAGACTAAAAATTAACTGGAAACTAAATAATCCAAGCCTAAAGAATGAGTGAGTCAAACAACAAATCATAGAAACATAACTTCACCAAAGAGAGTGATAATAAAGAGACGACATACCAAAACTTATGAGATGGAGCCAAAGCAGTTTTTAGGGGAAGTTTGATATCTCTAAATACTTACATGAATAAAATAGAGAAAGAGATAAATGAATTAGGCATGCAATTAAAAAAGATAGAATAAGAACAAATTAAAAATCCTCAGTTAAAGACCAAATTAGAAATCCTGAAAATCAAAGGAGAGATAAACAAAACTGAAATTGAGAAAACTATTAAATTAATAAATAAAACTAAGAGCTGGTTTTATGGGAAAAAAAACAATAAAATAGATAAACCTTTAGTCAATTTGATTTAAAAAAAGAAAACCATATTAACAGTATCAAAAATGAAAAGGGGTGAATTCGCCACCAATGAAGAGGAAATTAAAACAATAATTAAGAGCTATTTTGCCCAACTGTATGCCAATAAATCTGACAATCTAAGTGAAGTGGATGAATATTTACAAAAATATAAATTGCCCAGATTAACAGAAGAGGAAATAAAATACTTAAATGACCCCATTTTAGACAAAGAAATTAAACAAGCCATCAATGAACTCCCTAAGAAAAAATTTCCAAGGCGAGGTGGATTTACAAGTGAATTCTATCAAACATTTAAGGAACAATTAATTCCAATACTATATAAACTATTTGGAAAAATAGGTGAAGGAGTCCTTTCAAATTTTTTTTATGCCATAAATAAGGTGCTTATAGCTAAACTGGGAAGAGTCAAAAAAGGGAAAGAAAATTATAGACCAATTTTCCTAATAAATATAGATGCAAAAATTTTAAAAAGCAGAAATTAGAAGGAAAGCAGGAAGCTGAGAAACAATTTTTATAGCCAGTGTCTCCGATAAAGGCCTCATTTCTAAAATACAAATAGAAAACAGAGTCAAATTTATAAGAATACAGGTTATGCCCCAATTGACAAATGGTCAAAGGATGTGAATAGGCAGTTTTCAGATGAAGAAATTAAAGCTATCTATAGTCATATAAAAATGCTCTAAATCACTATTGATTAGAGAATTGCAAATTAAAACAACTCTGAGGTACCACATAGCACCTATCAGATTGGCTAACATGACAAAATAGGAAAATGATAAATGTTGAAGATGTGGGAAAATTGGAACACTAATGCATCGTTAGTGGAGTTGTGAACTGATCCAACCATTCTAGAGAGCAATTTGGAACTATGTCCAAAGGGCAATCAAACTGTGCATATCTTTTGATCCAGCAATACTACTCCTAAGCTTGTATCCCAAAGAGATCATAAAAAAAAAAAAGGATCCATACACAAAGATATTTATAGCAGCTCTTTTTGTGGTGGCAAAGAATCGGACATTGAGGGGGATCCCCATCAATTGGGAAATGGCTGAACAAGTTTGTGGTATATGAATGTAATGGAATACTACTGTTCCAGAAGAAATGATGAGCAGGCAGATTTCAGAAAAATCTAGAAAATCTTAAATGAACTGATGCTGAGTGAAGTGAGCAGAACCAGAAGAACACTGTACACTGTAACAACAACATTGTGCAATGATGAACTTTGAAAGGCTTAGCTCTTCTCAGCAATGTCATGATCTAAGACAATTCCAAAAGACTCATGATGGAAAATGCTATTTACATCCAGAGAAAGAACTATGGAGTCTGAATGGAGATTGAAGCATACTATTTTCTCTCTCTCTTTTTTTCCTTTCGTTCTGATTCTCCTTTCACCACATGACTAATGTGGAAATGTGTTTAATATGATTGTACATGTATAGACTGTATCAGATTGCTTGCTGTCTTGGGAAGGGGAGGTGAAGGAAGAGGGAAAATTTAGAATTCAAAATCTTATAAAAGTGAATGTTGAAAACTAAAAACAAATTAATTTTTTAAAAAAGACTTTTCCAATCCCATTAGATTGTAGGCTGTAGGAATTCAAAGGAAGAGAGTTTTAAGAGCTGGAATAGTCAAAGAGGATCTCTTACAGGTGGGAGAGCATCAAATTTAGCTAGCCCAGAGCTCTTTTTTCATAGTGCTTTGCTTAGAGACCTAGGAATATATGTTTAGAAACTTTCTGGTTTCTAGCAGTTACCTATTTTGGTATGACCCAGCCACGACTTAGGGACCACCCCCTTACACACATACTTTGGGCTCCAGAATACCACATCAGGAAATAGTTTGGATAAGGTCAAAGCTTGGATAAGGTCAAAGTTTGGATAAGGTCAAAGCTCTCTCTCAGACCTCTCTGCTTTCGTGTCTGGTATTTTCATGACCCTGAATAATGTCCTAATGGCCTGATTCAGATGAGATACTGGGAGATACTGAACCTTCCAGCTAACTAAGAGGTGATCTTGCTCTTTCTGTCTATTGGGAATGACAATAGAAGGAGTCAGTAGTTCCTAATAAAGTGCTGGGAAAACCTTTCCCTTTTCATATGGGGCTTCTTCTCCTACTCTCTGTCCTTCCTAAGTTATGGGAAAGAGATATAGAGAGTGTGAAGTGTGGTCCTGACCTGTTAGGAGTACAAATTGTGGTCAAGGACTCACACACAGGAAGCATTAGTGAATGATAAGACATACTTTATTAAACTGCCAATAGGGGTAGTATAGGCAGTACATTCTGTGGGAATTCAGAGAAGAAGAGATCCTTCTGGGAGGGTGAGGGCAGGGAAGACTTCTTGGAAGAAGAGGTGGCAACTGCGTTGGCCCCTGAAGGATGAGCAGGATATCAATACATGGAGAAAGAGTTGGGAAGGGGGGAATAGGAATGGAATGGAGGGAGTAATGGTAAATGTAAAAACACAGAACTGAGGATGGTTGGGGAGAAGAACAAGCCTAGGTGGAACATGGCATGTGTGGCAATTAATTATATGAGATAAAACTGTAGAGGTAGGTTTCAGTCATACTGTAGAAAGCTGGAAATGGCAGGATCAAAAACAGGCATTCAGTAGGCAATTGTGAATTGCTAAAGTGGCATGACATAATCCTAGGCTCTAGAGCTGGATAAGACTTTGAAGGAAACTGAGGCCAACAGAGGGTGAGTGACTTGCCCTAAGTCATACCACCAGAGTCGTATTTCTCTTCCCTCCCATCTGCCTGTGACTCTCACGGTTTCTGATCCTCCCATCATTTTATGCCAATTTCCTGGGAGTGTTTGAGCCTCTCCTTAAGTTGAATCAAATGCAATTTTTTTGTAAACTGAATCCTATTTTAAATACACCAGAGGAGATTTCTATTTAATGGACCCCTTGGGGTCAATCCTTTCAGTAAAGTGAATAACCATTATCTGGAAATCCAGACTTAAACATTCTGGGTTGGCCCAGCTGTGTTACAAAGCATGGTATTCAGTAGACACACATCCCATATCTCTTGCTATCTTGGAGAATCACTTCTTGGAAGTGAATGTGCCTTGGGCAATGCATATGTGTATGAGTGTATGTGTGTGGTCAGTGGAGGACCCTGCAATTTGTGTTGCATTAAAAAAGAAAAAGAAAACATTGGCCCAGGGTGCTGAGGTACAGATGGTATGCTGGTTCTGTTCTCTAGGCACACGCATGACATCTGCTCACCATGTTGCTTTGCTTCTCTTGGACAGAACTATGACTTTACCCTGCAGAGGAGTCAGTAATCTCCTTCCAAAAAATATGTGGTGGGCTGGATAGGGAGAAAAGGATGTTTGTAGGAGGCAGCTTTGGGAATTAAGTTGAGTAGGAAATACTACTATCCCTGTCCTTTTCCTGCTCCAGAATTTACAGTGGCTCCCTATTACTGAACACCTGAAGTCAAAAACCCCCAAATTCAGTCTTTAGTTGTATTAATTGAGTCTTAGAGTCCAGAATGTTAAGAGGTGATAGTCCTTTAATTGTGGCCTTTAAGTATTTGAAGGACTATTAAGTGAAAGAGGAATTATATATAGTCTGTTTGGCCCAGATGGCAAAAGGAAAAAATTTGCAAAAATGTTGATTTAGACTTAAGATAGGATAAGCTTCTTAATGACTAGTACCATCCAAGAGCAGAATGGGCAGCCTCAACAAGGAGTGAATTTCCCACCACTGGAAGTTATGTGAACCAAGTGTGGATGACCACTTGTTGGGGATGTGGTTGAAAGGATTTTTGGTCAGATATGGATTAGGCTTGATGGCCTCTGACGTCTCTCTCAACACCGAGCTTCTGTCATTCCTGATGCATGTGCTCTGTCCTAGTCAGACCACATCTGCACTGCTGTCTTTGGCTCTGGGCGCCCCATGGAGGCTTTCCAAAGGAAGGCAACCAAGACAATGAGTGGCCTGGAGAGAGAAGACTTGAGAAGGGTCTTTTTCTTATCCTCAAGTATGAAGAAGGGATGTCAAAGAGAAAAAGGATGAAAGAATTCTTCCAGTCCTCAGACAGAGAGGGTGATTTCAGCCTGACGACCTCTCTCACAGCTCTGGAGCTCTCAGACAATGGAATGAGCTCCCTTGGGGGGTGATCTGTTTCCTCATTACCCAAGATCTCTAAGTGAAGTATGAATTCAAAGAGGACTACTCGTCAGTATAATAGTAACTATAGCATGTATAAGCTAACTATGATGCATATAATATGTTATATTAATAAGTATAATATAGCACTTTTCACCTTTGTAAAATTACATATGGACATATGCACATATACATATATACATATGCACATATACATACGTATATACACATATATATCTATATAGATAGATAGATAAACACACATACATACACACACTCATTGGATCCTCACAACAACCCTGGGGAATAGATGCTATTATTCCCATTTTACAGATGAGGAAACTGAGGGTGGGATGTCTGGTTACATGCCCAGGGCTATATAGTTAGTAAACGCCTAAAGCAGGATTTGGAGGTAGGTCTTTTTGACTTCTAGTCTAATACTATTTTCACTTTTTTCATGGAGTGGTTCCTATTCAGGAATGGGTCGGATAAGATGCCTTCTGAAGTCCTTTCCATGGTCCCTTCTTTTTCAATCCTAGTATTGCATTCGGGAGGCCCAGTCTTCTAGGAGAGAACAGGAGAATGGGCAGGGAATAGGGTCAGGTGAATGAGTCAGTGACAGGCTCCTCACTGAGCAGGGGCTTGGAGACGGGATCTGACTGGTGATAAGTTATGCTAGATGAATCTTCAGTTAACGGGAATGGAGTTCCTGGAGATGTGTTTGAAACTAAGAAGGTGGAGGGGAATGGGCTAAAGAGAAAGAGACAGAATTAAGGACTCCCAGCACAGGCAAATAGCCAACAATGGATTTTCAAGGAAACAGGGCAAGAGGCAGTGTGGTGTCATAGAAAAGAGCCCTGACCTGGGACTGCTGCATGACCCTGGGCAAGCTGGTTCCTTCTACTGGGCTGATGTTCTCTTCTAAAAAAGGATTAATTAGCTGAGACTTGAATAAATGGCCTTGAAGGTCCCTGCTCCTTCTCCAATGGGCTGGGCCCCACAGGGCACAATGGGACCTGAATGCTACTCTCACAGGATTTATGTATCATGCCAAGAGAATGATCATGTATGATGTGGAGGTACATGGCAGCCAGGGTTCAGAAGACTGGTGTGAGTTGAATGTGGAAGTCTGTAGTTGTATCTCACCTTCATTTTCTTCAGCTCTTTCTTGGTACCCTGCAGCCTGGTGCTTCCAGGTATTCACAGTGAGGCTGCGACTCCAGCAGGCTCCCAGCCTCCTCACCTGCCCAGCATAAGGCCCCAAACTTACTGGTGTACATGGCGGTGGAGAGGCAGAGGGTGTCTCAAGACTCTGTAGAGGGAGGGGCCTGGCATTCCTCTAGCTGCTCTCGCCCACCATCTGAGCTTGGCTCAGGAGCCACAGCTTCCCTGGGAACCTAGAGCAAGCCTCATAAAGAGGGAGGCTCTAACTCCAGCCAAACCACATAAAAGGCCATGGGGCAGGCTCTCCTGGTCTGTACAGAGGGATGGAGCGGCTAGGGCAGCTTTTAGTTCTGGAGGGAAAAAGAAGGGGCAAATGGAGGAGGTTTTCAACTTTAATGGGGACTTTTGGGGGATTTCTTAGAGCAACTTCTTTCTTGTTTTCTCTATCACCCCTGACCCTCGGTACCACCATCTTTCTGCCATGCAGTCCCCTGCACCAGAAGGGGCACAAGAGAATTAAGGTTCTATTGTCTCCCCTTCTTTTGTTTTTACCTATAAAGCCCCCTTATTCCCTTAGTCTAGGTTCTGGCTCTAATGGGGGAATTTAACTAAACTTGGTCTGGAACCTATTTGTGATTTCTGCTGGTTTAAGGTAAATGAGAGCCATAAGTTTCCTCCCTATTTTGAGAATTACAATTTAGCTTACACTACTATCTCCTTCTAACTTCAAGGGAGGCCTCCTCATTTTAGGATCCTGGAACAGAAGCAAAGGACATAGAGACCATCTAGCCTATCCCTTCAATGTAAAGATAGGGAAACTGATGCCCTGAGAAGGGAAGTAAGTTGTTTAAGATCTTACCACCAATTAGTGACAGAATCAGCATGAGAATCCAGATCTCCTAGCTTCCAGTGCAGGACTCCTTCCATTTATAACTATAAAAAGTTCAGTCTGGCATGGTGCTTCATCGTTAAAGTACTTCATGTGCATTATTTCATGTGATTCTCATAACAACTTTGTGAGCTAAATGGTATGGCCCTCATTTTATAGATGAAGAAACTGAAGCTCGAAGTTGTATGCCTCCACGACCATGGCTATTAATTATTAATAGAATCAAGACTCAAACCCAGGTCTTCTTATTAAAAGTTCATTTCTTTCTTCCCCCTGTGCCACACTCCCTACATGCCCTGCTCTCTAAAGTTTGTTGGGCAGCACCCTAATTTAAAAACTTACCACTGCCCTTTCACACACATCCAAAATTAGAGATGTAGTTCACTGTATTACAAAAGTTTTTTGGCTTGCCAAAATGTCCTGTGAGAGGACATCAACAAATACTTTGCCTTTACAATTCACACCTTAAGTCAGGATAGATATATCAGACATTTGAAAATGGATTCAAGGGCAATCATAATCTCAGACAAAGCAAGAGCAAAAATAGACCTAATGAAAAGGGATCATCAGGGAAACTACATCATGCCAAAAGGTACCATAGATAATGAAGTAATACCAAAAAATATTACAAGAAGTTTCTTTGATAAAGATCTCATTTCTGAAATTAACTGAGTCAAATTTATAAAAATAAGAGCCATTCCCCAAATGATAAATGGTCAAAAAAACCAGGCAGTTTTCAGAAGAAGAAATAGAAATTATCTATAGTCATATTAAAAAAATGCTCTAAATCACTACTGACTAGAGAAATGCACATTAAAACAATTCTAAGGTACCACCTCCTAGCTATTGGAAATGACAAATACTGGAGAGGATAAGGGGAAAATAGGTACGTTAAGAAACTTCTATTTGGAACTATACCCAAAGGGCCATAAAATTGCATTCCCTTTGATCTAGCAATACCACTACAAGGTCTGTATACCAAAGACATCAAAGAAAAAGGAAAAGGACATATATGTACAAAAATATTTATAGCAGCTCTTTTTGTGGTGCAAAGAATTGAAGTGAGCAGAACTGGGAGATCGTTGTGCACAGTATCAGCAATGTTGTAATGACGATCAATTGTGAAAAACTTTGTTACTCTGAATCAATATGATGATCCAAGACAATTCCAAAGGACTAATGATGAAAAAATGCTATCCACCTCCTGAGAGAGAAAACTGATGAACTCTGATTGCAAATTGAAATATAATTTTCTCACTTCATTTTTCTTGCTTTTTTTAAAAATATGGCTAATATAGAAATGTTTTGCATGATTTCACATGTGTAATTGATTACTTGCCTTCTCATTTAGTGTGGGAGGGGGGTAGGAGGGAGGCAGAGAATTTGGAACTCAAAATTTAAAAAGGAAAGAATGTTAAAAATAAATAATAAATTTTAAAAAAATTTTAATTGGACTCAGGGCTGAAGGCAGATGGTGAGCCCAGTACATAGGAGGTCCAATGTTCTGGCCATGAAGATGTAAGTAGTATTTGCTGCTTCTGTTCCCTGCAAAACCTCTCATTTGCCCAATAATGAAATCCATGAGCTGGAGAGGGTCAGGGGGAAGTAGGGCATCAAAGAATGGCCAGTTTTTATAATGGCAGTTGACAATCACTCATTTATTCATGCATCTAACATGCATTAAATGCCTGCTATGTTCAGGGTCCTGTACTGGGGGCTGAGAGATAATTATATTAAACACAGTACTTCTCCTCTGCTTCCATTAGACTCTGTTTTGCATCACAGTGTTATTTGTGCATATCCACCTTCCACTTTGGGCTACCCTGGGAACCCCCTTGGGAGTGCTATAGAGGATCAGAAGTAAGTGGTCCCTTCTGGCTGGAGAGAAGGAATCAGGGAGAGTTTCCCTGGGGAGGGTGGTATTTGAGCTGGACTGGGAAGGATGGGAAGGCATTGTTCAGGGTGATCACTTCTCATTTGCAGCCAGCAGAGCCATACGGCAGGCCCTGGACTCTCAAACCTTAGATTCTCCTATCTGGTGGGGAGCTGTTCCAGTGCCACAAGGCTATCCTCCACCCCCACACACCTTGTATGAAGGAGCTGACATGGCCTAGTAAATCTCTCTCAGTGAGACTGCTAGGGCTACAGCAAGGATCATGGGTTCCAAGTCCCTGGGTTGTGGGGACCACAGTCAGAGGCTGACAATCTTGTTTATGTTTTCTCTTATCTATAATGTAAACTTGTGGTTACCCAGACAAACAAGAAGCAGAAGTAATCATGTTTTCCGCTTGGGTGGCTAAACAGGAAACAGCCACCTTTGCCTATACAGGACAAGGGAGGGCAGCAAGAGAAGAGAGGGGTCCTGCCTACACCATTTCTTTTGGGAACTCGGGCATCTCCCTTTCCTTGAGACATGTATCTACTACCATGCCCCCTGGAAATGCTACTGGATCCAAAAGAGTGGGCACTGGGAGCTGGCTCTCTGCAAACAGGTTTGGGAAAAGGCATTTCTCTGTTCTGTGTCTGCAGTTTGCTTCCAAAGAGTTCCCTCCCTGAAATGTTCCCTCGGGTGTGGGAGGGAGAAAAGGAAAGAAAGAGCTACGGGGAGAGGCAAACTTTGTTCTCTTGGAAGCCAGTTGAGGATGAGTGCACTGAGGCCCATGGAGACCATCAGTGGGAGCCCTCTAATGGTGAAGCACCCTGGGAGGATGTACTCAGTTCTGGGCACAGAGAGGTCTCACCCAAGAAACTTGTAGCCCAAATACTTAACAATTACAGGTGTTTCATGGAGCTAATATCACCATAATCACAGTGCATACTTGTTTGTTCTTCCAAGACTCAGCACTCACCTGAGCGTGAACATTCCTTGTGCCTGGTCTTGTTTGTTTCTTCAATCTCCCTCTCTTTCCAGATGTCTCATTCTTATCACGGCCTTGTGGCCAAATCAAACCTTCCTCATCTTCCTCAGTATTCTGTCATCATTTCCCTAAGTGGAATGATTCTAGCTGAGGAGGCAGAGGGGAAGTCATTACAATCACAGGATTCAATCCTGAACCCTAAGGGTCCTTGCCAATAATTCAGTACAGCCTCCTGATTTGACAAGATTGGTCCAATAAATGGCAGAGCTTGAATCTGAGACTAGGTCCCACAACTCCAAAGTCAAAGCTCTGTACAACCTCCAGCTACCTTGAATTTATAAGATCTTGGGATTGTAAACAAAGGGCTGCAAGGGAGCTTAGAGGCCATCTGGTCCAGTCTAGTCCAGCCCCATCATGTTATACAGATGGTGAACTTGAGAGCTAGAGAGGGTCAGTGCATAGGCAGTTTGCACAGAGTCGGGTCTCTAACTCAGGTCTCCTGAAGCTCTCTCCTCTATACCACATTGTCCTACAAAGTGAATTCAAAGTAGTGACTGGTCCCCCAGGGTGGATTTGGTAACCCCAGAATCTCTCTCCTCCTTCTCAGAGACAGTAAGATAAAAAATGCTCTTTTAAGGACATAGCCTGTTCTCCCACCCCACTCCACCCCTAAGTAGAGTTATCTTCAACCCTAATACAGACAGAATTTTACACTGTTATGGAGGAGAATGGCCAGGGCTAGGTACCACCTCCCAGTTCCTAGAAATGCTCTGGGATCAACTGATATACCCATTTCTAAGCTCACTGGGCAAAGAGGTTTTTTTTGCACAGCAGCAACTTTTAAAATACCAGAATGGCATCTTCCATAATGGGGAACAGGGGCTTGGTGGGTGGGAATGGAATTGATGCTTCTTTTTTAAATGAAGCTATTAAAATCAGATAAATTTGCTTTTATTGAGAACCTTGTGGAAATAATCTTAAAAATACACCTTCCTAACTCTCCCATCATGCACACATATAGACCCCTACCATTCCTGAACTGCAGCCTTCTCCTCTCCTATCCCTGCCACTGCCAGAATCCACAGCTCCCAAGTCAAACAGGCTTATGCTGGGAAGGGTACTTTTGGGGTCCAGATAAAAATGGAGTATCACAATTCCCTCAGAAGCCAGCCTAAGGGTCCTAGCACTGTCCTTACCCTAGAGAGACAAGAGGGAACTTCTGGGCTTGACTGGGCTAAGATCTGGTGGCTTCTCTTCCCTTCATGCCTTTCTCCTCTTTCAGCTGCCAATGTGAGCTGACAATTTTCTTAGAGATTGGCAAGGGGGTTGGGCTCATAGACTTTCCTGTCATGGTTGAGGCTGGCACCCGACTCAGGGTCGGCCCTCTAGGGACTGTGGTTAGCCAGCAGAAGCAGCAAACTTGTCTGCTGCTGCTGCAGGCCATATTCTAGAGCATATGTGTGTATATGTAGGGGAACATGGAGGTCTGGATGTGTATCAGTTTTCCAGAAGAATCCCTTGTAACAAGGTCTGAAACAGGATACAATTCCAACAGGGCTGATTAGTCTCAAGGGATAACACATCTACCAGGGACATTTTCCTATGACCTGTTCATTCCTCAAGGCTCAATTCAGATCTCACCTGCCTGGACATTCATCCCTGCCTAGTGCATTTTTGTTCCTGAGACTTCTCCCCTTCCTACCTGCCCTGAACACCTTTTGTCTATAGCTTACATCTCATTTGCTTAAAACTATCTTGTCTTTGTCTCTGGCTTCTGTGAATTCTTCATGGGCAGGGTCAGCATCTTCTCTTCCTTTCTTCCCTCCCTCCTCCCTTCCCCCAGCTGAGTCCTAGCCAAATGGGTGATCTTATGCTCAGTAAGGATTCACAGTATTAAACTGAATCACAGACTCATAGACTGTCACAGCTGCAAGGCAGATAGATACCTTTAAGTCCATCAGGTCTAGTGTCCTCATTATACAGGTGGGGAAACTCGGAGACCCAGAGAGGGAAGTGACATGCCCATGGTTACCCAGCTAGCAAACGCCAGGACTGAAGTCGGGTGTTCTCTTTGATATTACTCCTTGTACTAGATAGAATTTTGAACTTTTCTGCTTCTAGCAGACTGGTGGTAGCTGAACGCAAGACAAGGAGCAAGGCTTGGTCCTTTTAAGGTCTTTCTTCTCTTTTCAGAAGGGCTCTATCCCTGACAGCCCTGTTCCTCCTCCCTTCCTTCACCTCCACCAGTGAGTGGGACAGGCACTGGATATCCCAGACCAAGGTTTCCTGGGAAGAAAAAGAGACTTTCACCCTTCACCTTTTCCCAAAGCTAAGCTAAGACTATGAAGGAACATCAGGTTCAAATCTAATGAGACCAAGAGAGTGAGAAGCTGGGCTCACAATCTTTCTGTGAGTAGAAAGATGTTCTTCATAGGAGAAATATAAAGAGGTGGTGGAAAGAGTGGTCAAAGTGAAATGAAGACAGACAACCACCCTAGAGGCTCAGTGCTGGGGTTGCATCACTGATAGAGTCAGGTGGGAGGATTTGCTCTGTGACTTTGGTCCCTTTGGTCCCTTCCCCTTTCTTTCCTGTAAACTGAGAGTGTTAAACTAGCTGGATTCAAAGGTCTTGTCTAGCTCTATGATTTTGTGGCTCAGAGACGATGTTTTGCTCAATCTTGAGCCACTGGATGTTTGCTTCTGCCTACATCCATTTCTCCTGGACCGGTCCAGCACACCAATGTCACCTTGCCATTCTGTCCTGGCCAGTCACTTTGGAAGAGAATGGGCAAGGTTATAAGCAGCCATTGTGAGAACTGGGCTTGACTGGCCCTGGACGCCCCCACTTACAATCCTTTTCCCTGAAGGTAATGGCAGAGGCTGTAGAATGAACCAAGCAGCAGAAAGATGAGTGGAGGAAACCTCAGTGGATTTCCTCTTGTTTTGGTGTCACACATTGTTCGTTCTAGGTGATACTCGGTCTCCAGCGCCCCTCCCTTCAGTGTGCATGCGGCCCAGGTGAAAAATAAACACAGCCTGCATTTTCCCCAGCAAACCACAGGGGCTGGTCTGCCTCACTGCATCTTCTACCTACAGCCCTCGCAAACACCCCCTTGACTCCACTTTGCTTGGCTTTTACCGTTAAAACCTTAACACTCCCAAACTGCTTGGCGGGGGTGGCAACAACAATAAAAAACAAAACACACCTCAAACACTTTCAGAGAAGAAAGTTCAGTTTCTCACCACAGCCCTGTTGGAAGGCCTTTAGACAGCTAGTCTCTTCTTAGCCCAGGGGCCAGAGAGAGCTCCCAGAAATAGGACTATCGAGAGTTGGAGAGGGCTTCCAAAGACATCCAATCCAGTACCTCAACAGGAATCCTTTCTACAATACCCTCGACAAGGGATTATTCAACTTCTGCCTGGATACCTCCAGTGAGTGAGAACTCACTACAAGGTTGGGACAGGCTCTAATTTTAGCAAGTCTTTGTCTTGAGCTGAAATCTGCCTCTCTGTGGTTTATACCCATTGCTCCAAGTTCTCTCATCTGGGTCCAAGCAGAGCAAGTCTAATCCATCTCTCATGTGACAGATGCAGATGTCTGAAGGCAGCCATCCCCAGTTCCATCAGCTGACCCTTGCATGTCACTGTTTTGAGATGTTAACAGGGAGATGCATGATTAGTTGCTAAGTAGTAATAAGTCACAGAGAAGGGCTGCGAGTTGGAGGTAAGATAAAGATCTTGTCAGACTCCAAGCCAATGATAAGGAGGACAGTGGCAGGGTTTCTGTCTTCAAGTCCATGTTTTGTTCCCAGCATACCATCCACTTAACCAATAAGAAATCATCTTTCTCGTCTGGGCCTTTCACCAGCAAGACAGGCCAATGAGCAGAGGGTTCAGAGACTGAATGAAGACCCTACTGCTTTTTCTCCCTCAGAAAAGGCCAAGTCCCCGATGGAGACAGATAATCACAGAATCATAGGATCCTAGAATGAAAAAGTCCGTGCTAGATGACAAGAGGTCCCTCTGCTCCACACCTTGGGAGTACAGGAATGCCCTTTGGTAACATCTCTGACCAATGGTCATCCAGCTGCTGCTTAGACACCTCCATTAATGGGGAGCTCCCTAACACACAAGAAAGTTCATTCTTCCTGTTGGAGAGTTGCAATTGTTAGAAATCCTTTCTTACAGCAACCTGAGATTTGCTCCCCTATAACTCTCATTGCTCTCTGGGGAGTCTCTCTTCCCTCTCCCCATCCTTGGCTGGGTCACTGTAGGATTTCTTTAGGAGAGTCTGCAACAACATATAGAAAGTATGTTCCCAATTCTTCTTGCCTTCCCATTCCAGCACTTGCAGTTGTTAGCTTAGGAAGCATCTAATGCCGCCACCACCCCATGGACTAGGCTGTGGCTGGGATGTCTTCCAAATTCTCCCCCCCTTCCCCCCCAAGGCTCCTAAGTCAACTTTTCCCAAGCAGCTATTCCCCTCTCCCCCCGGAGCAGCAACTGTGAATAACATAGAGGGAGGGAAGAAAAGTCAGGCCCTTCTACCCAGCCCTCCTACATTCCAGGCCGACCTGGTAACCACCATTTATGGGGCTTGCCTGCCTGCCGCCACTGCACCAAGTTATCATTACCTCCCCATCACCAGGGGCTGAGATGCCAGACAGCCTTGGAGACTAAGTGCCAGGAGAGAGAAATAAGCAGAGGTTCCATTACTATTATTAACCAATGAGAGTGACTCATGTTTCCAAAGCACTTCAGTTACTTTAAAAAGTGCTTTCCTAAGAACAACCTTGTGAGGCAGGTGGTACAAGAATTATTTTCCCGTTTTTCAGATAAAGAAAGTGAAGCTCAGACAGATGAAGTGATTTACCTGTCACCTAGGTATTAAGAGTCAGAGATAGAACTAGAACCCCAGTCTTTGGGCTCAAAGCTCTTTCTATTACGGTAAATCTCGCTTCTATTCAGTACCAGCCTCTCCTTACTTTATCTTAAAACCTCCTAGACAATAGTCCCCCGGAGGAAGACAAAGTATACCCCATCGGTTAAGATCCAGGGCCTAGATTTCCCTGGGTTTTGTTCCAAACATATATGCCTCCTCCAATTTTTCACACTGCTCCCTCAACTGAATGTCTAAGACCCAGCATTCTTCCCCAAGGGTGACTTTTCCAGATAGGCTCAACAAGAGAGAATTAATTCTTTACTTCCCAATGAAAAATGTGATGTCCTAGTAAATTATTTGGTTCATTTCTCTGTTCCCTTCCCCACTACCTCACTTCCCCTGACCTAGCCCCCTAATCAACTGCAGACTTTGAATTCTAGTCAAATACTAGTAAATCTTGAAGGCTTCCTGGAGGGGGATCCCAAGTGCCAGGAGGCTTTCTTACTTACCTGCCCATCCCTAACTGTTTTATAAGCAGTAATTAAGAGAGTCCAAGGAGAGGCCTGCTTCCCATTTTACAGATGGGAACACCAGCAGAAAAGCAAGTCCCAATAGCTAGTTGGAGTCAAATAAGATCAGCTCAAAAAACCCTCAGTCCAACATCTGGCATTTCCTCTAGATCAGAGATTCTTAACTTGAAGTCTATGGATAGATTTCAGGGATTCCATGAAATGGGAGAGGGAAAAAAAATACATCTTTATTTTCACTAACTTTTTATTTTTTTAAAATAATCTATTTTATTAATTTAAGAAAACTATTATGAGGACTCCATAGGCTTTTACCAGGATGCCAAAGAAGAACCCCCGTGCTAGATCCATTAGGGTACATGGAGGGAGGAGGCAGTCTTAGAAGGTTGGTTTCTACAGAGATTCAGTTCATTTGTTTTTCTGACATGTCTGACTCTTTGTGACCCCATATAGGGGTTTTCCTTTTTTTGGAGTTGCTTTCCATTTCCTTCTCCAATCGTTTTACAGATAAAGAAATTGAGGCTAACAGGGTTAAGTGACTTGTCCAGAGTCACACAACTAGTGAGGCCACAGCTGCCCCTGCTTTTAGAAGGAGGCTCTAGCCTCCTTCTATCTAGGCCCCTCCTCCAGTCTGTGTGGTTTCATTTCTGCACTCTTTCCTGCATTGTCCAGTCTTTAGGCCAGTCTGAGGTATGAGACACTCTAGTCACTAGGTGAGGCTTATGCTCTCTACTCCCACAGGTGCATGTGAAAGCCACTAGGAATGCAGAATTCAGTGCTGAGGGAAGGGTTGGTGAGAAGGCATGGCCAGAGTTAATTGAGAGAGGTCAAGGAAAAAATGGCATTCATAAAGAACTTGATAATAACCCTGTGAGATGGGTGGCATTATTATTCCCATTTTATAGACAAAGAAACTGGGCTTGGAAAGGCTAAGTGTCTTGCCCAGACTCACATAGGTAGTGTCATAGGTGAAATTTGGACCCAGGCCTTCCTCAATTCTAAGTTCAACAGTCCCTACGCTGGCATCTCTAAAGATGCTTCAGATGAGGTAGCTAGAGGTCATTCAGTCTACCCCCCTGCCTCCAAAGTGTTCTGCTCTGCAGCGTTTTCAGATAGTCATAAAGAGTAGTACAAATCATCTTGAAATCTATCAACTTTCCTTATGCCGCAAGTTATTCAAGAATGGACCTCAATAGGGATCAAATGATGGGGTAATTGTGGGAAAGGGAGGAAAGGGAGATTGTTCTCACTCCAGTCTATAATTAAAATAGTTCCTGCCCTTAAGAGGTTCATAGGAAAGCTAAGAGAGACAACACATACATACATAGATGGCTATAAAATAGATAAAAAGTCATATTGGTGGGGAGGCACTAGCATCTGAGAGGGCAGGGTGGGAGTCAGAAAAGGCCTCACATAGATGAAGATTGAGCTGAGCTTTTGAAAGATTGTATTCTAGGCATGGAAGGGTGCTGATAGAAAGACACATGGTGGGTGGAGATGTGGGAAAAGATATGGAGTACCATGTATGAAGAACAGGAAGAAGGTCAATTTGGCTGGACTGAAGTCAAGCAAGGCAGATTAGGACCAGGTTATGA
Source organism: Pseudochirops cupreus (assembly GCA_028627135.1). Taxonomy (NCBI): domain Eukaryota; kingdom Metazoa; phylum Chordata; class Mammalia; order Diprotodontia; family Pseudocheiridae; genus Pseudochirops; species Pseudochirops cupreus. Next base: position 328,159,660 of record CM053581.1, read on the forward strand.
AGGGCCTGGAAAACAGAAATTTATATTTAATCCTGGAGATAAATAGGGAGCCACTAAACTTTATAGATTAGGGGAGAAGGAAAGATTTATGCTTTAGGAAAATCAGTCTGGGGGGTGGAGCCAAGATGGCAGCATAGGAGCAGCAATATATTGCAGCTCCTACATAGCCACCCCCAAATACCCATAAAATATGACTCTAAACAAATTCTAGAACTCAAAATGCACACAAATATACTTTCCACTAAAGTCAGCTTGGCTATGAAGAACCATCCCAGCCCTGTGAGCTGAAACCAGCCTAGCTTAAAACCGTGGCTCTATCCTGGAGGTGGCGGGACAAGAAGAGCCAAGGCCCGGCTGGAGCTTCAGGAGAGCGGATCTGCGGCAGCTGTGGCAGTATCCAGAATTAGGTTAGTGGAGCTCGGCGAAATTGGGGGAGAAAAGCGGGTCTGGCCAAAACACCTCCAGGGCAACAAGGCCACAGAAGCGGAGGTTTTGCACCCGCCTCCACACTGCCGCTTCAGAGCTCCCAGCCTGCAGACTGCAGGGGGATCAAGCAATCGTTCAGAGGCCAAGTGCTCTCACGTTGAGCGGCCTGGATCCGGATCACAGTCTTGGGTGTTGGTCCTGGGGTTTGTTTTTTTTTTTTCAGTGAGCTGGAGTTGGGGAGGGACCCAGCAGCCTCCTAAGAGCTCTGGCAGCTGGGAAAACCCCAGCAATTTGGGACAGAGCTTTCCCCTCTGGAAGCAGAGTTCCACAGAGATTAAAAAAAAAAAATCACGGACTGACCAACTATGAATAAGAATAATCATAAGAAGCAAAGTAAGAACAGCAACCAAACCCTAGATTCCTT